>JARFJB010002442.1:0-285000 GCA_036346205.1 Vesta saturnalis | reverse complement strand
TAGTTAAAATGTTCAATTCGATACAAATTCTTTTATAACTAGTTCAGTTGAGTTAATAGTTTTTGATTTTATTAACATTTAAAGCCACAAATTAGGCCTTTAATACCAAAGTTTGGTTGTGTAACTACTACAAATTAAAGAGATTTATTTATTCTAAAGGAATTTTAACTTCAGATGAACATTCCAGCAGAGACTTGATAAAAGAGGAATAAATTATCCACTCAATCCAGGATTCTCTTATTTAAAATTACTAACATTTTTTAAATACATTGCATGTGTTATAAAAAATTTTTTATTCAAATATTCTGTTAATACTCGATTTGACATACGAATATGTGAAACGACTATCTCATAATCTTATTTCCGTGCGTTCATTTAAAAAACAGAGTTAAATATGGAAATAAACTACAATAGTGTCAGGAAAAAGTTTTAATTGGAGTAGTCTGAGCGTTTGGAACCAATTCTAGAGAATCACAAAATACTTTGCGTTAATTTACATACTTCCCTCCAAAAGTTACTTGCTACTGCTTTCGGTCATTGTTAGGCAAACACAATTACTGAATGTCACCTCAAGGAAAGTCCTTATAATGAACGGTCATCAATATACTCTGTCATTATAACAAAGCATATTCTGTCAAGCGTGACGCCGTTATTAAGGTTAGTTGAAATTGAGTAACAAACAAAGGTGGCAAAAGTATATCAGGAATTTCCCTTCAACCAGCTAAACGTGAAACCGTACTGGTGGAAATGAGTATAATTTTCATTTTTTTAATACGCGTGTAAATTATTAATACAAAGGCGTGTTTTGGTAAGGGGATATAAAATGACTGTATTTTATAGAGTTTTCTATTAATAACCCAAACTAATGAGAAAATGTTTGCTCTTATATTAAATTACTGTAATTACACCATTGTTACAGTTAATATTGCAATTATGTAATAATCGATACCTCTTACTCTTTTCATTGTAAGAATACTTTAAAAACTATTTGTCTTGCACTTTGTGTGTGTGTGAATACCAAAGAAAGGGCAACCGCAAATGTAAAGCATACATTGTGCTTGATTAGATATGGTGTGGAATATCTAAAAGAAGTAATAACGAAATGTTATTCCTAGACGTTATGAACGAAATAAATCCCACTGGAATATTTATTAATCCAAATAGGAAACTATTGCTTTCTTTAAACGCTTTAATATTACTGCACATTCATTAATCTATAAACCAAATTGGTTTAAGTGAAGTTCACTGCCATTAATATAGGGGAAAGTCGGGTGACGCGGGACAGCCGGTAGCGCGGGACATTGCAATAATAAATGTTTTTGGTATGGATAATGCTAGACAGGCGCGTGAATGCATAATAAGCTAACCTCCCAGTTTTTTCGTTTTTTCAAGTTTTTTATTTGTTTCGTTTATATTGTCTCTACCGCAAGCCGGTTATAATTTTGGGAATACATAACTTTTTGATGCTTGAAAATCGGATTAATTTCGGGTTGAATAGATTCACCGCACGCTCGAATATTTTTATTAGCCATCACGGTGTCTCTATAATTGATCACATTATATGCAACGAGTCACTAATTCAACGTATGGCCACCGATTGCCACTTAGGTGAAGCCGGCACCTCAGGCTGCCTTCCTCTTCTCGCAAAACATTCCTCGGGCTCGTTCCTCTGCCAACCCTCCCCACGATGTCTAGAGAGCGGCCACCGACGTAACTTGCGATATCACGGAAGCGGTCGAATCCTCAACCCCCCCCCCCTCCCCAAATCAATTGATATCTCCCGTAAACCTCTCCCACAATACACTGTTACCTTGATCAAAGGACCTCGCTCTCAAGATCGAACATAACCGACTGAACGCCCTAATCCGGCGTGAAATAAGCAAATATACCGAAGAAAAATAGATCCAGTTTACCTCCAAACTCAACTATAGAGATGGGAAGAAGTTCTCGTACACCTTCAATATACACCCACCAAACGTCGTAAAACCAAATCCCAATCCCACCTAACTGATCCTCATGATAAGTTAATTTGTAGCGACCAAGGTAAGGCCGAACACTTCTGCCTTCACTTACAATATGTCTTCACTTCACCAAATGAGCCTTCATTCGATGACGCTTTTAAAAACCTTCTACGGGAAGACCTTGAGGATTTACGAAACTCCGAGTTGCCCTAAAAAATCCTAGATGAAAATCAACAAGTTTTACTGCCGAATCACTCCCATCCAAACCCTTAACTGCTTCAAAAAAAGGCAGAATATCCCCCTTGGACAAGACGGGCTCAATAGAATTATACTGAGATACCTACATACCCTCAGCAATCCGACGCTTAACGTCTATATACAATAAGTGCCTCGTCATTTCCTATTTCCCGACGGCGTGGAAATACGCCTCGACCGCCATGATCCGTAAAAACTTCTCCGACTTGACAAAACCCTGATGCTACAGACCCATCTCTCTTCAGCTACAGCTAAAATGCTTTGAGCAAATCTTAGTCCGAGGGCTAAGAGATTACCTAGAGCCCAATAACCTACTACCTGACAACCAGTTCGGCTTTCGGCCAAACAGAACATGACAAGACTTTCCTCATGGAAACGTCACAATCCTTTAATCGCCGCCATTGTAACCTAGCAGTGTTCTTAGACATAAAGCAAGCTTTGATAGTCTGGCAATTCCAACTCTTAAGTATTCCTCCGAGCATACGAAGTTCCTAATGTCGTATCTAACAGATACGACATACGAGATACAGAATGCAAGAAATTCATCAACAATTACATCTCACCACGGCTTTCCTTTTGCTCTATGGATATGTCTCCCCTCTAAATTAGTACAGTTCACAATTTCTTGTACAATAACTGGAGTTACAAATAACTGAAACGATTCGTAGCCATATGTTTTTTAGATAGTCATGGCGCACGCCGAATAATGTTGTGTCCTAGAATTTTATTTTTGTTGTTCCAATCCAGACCACTTGAAGCCACAGCGATAATATATTATTTTACCGAGGTGGGTAAGTCTAATTCATATCCCCCTTGAAGGGTTAATTCTTTTCTATGGATCAACAATGGGTCCAGCCTTTTAATCACTTCAAGATTGAAGATATACCACACAACAGCATATTAAACGTCGGTGAAATGACTTTACCGAAATCCCACGCCGCCACAGAAAGGATTTTTTCTCACATGAATAAAATTTGGACCAGCGAAAAAACTAGCCTTACTGTAAGAACTTTAAAGGAGTTTTAAAGACAAAACATAATTTTGAAATGAGTTGCCTTGAATTTTTTCAGTATCCCCTAGATAGCCCAGATATTTTACGATTGGTACATTCAATGGAAAAATAAATATATGAGTAATATTTCGCTCGCCATTTTAATAACTTGGTACTTTCAAAAACCCAGGTAAAATACAGAATTAAATAGATTGTTATTATTTTTTGTTTGCTGGACACTTATTGCAATGACATGGGACGCCTAAAAACTATCATAAGTAGCCACTACATTTGTTGAGCATAAAAACTGTCCTTCCCCTTACTGAGGAGTATTTGGTACCCCTCAGACTCTTTGGGTTATGCGTATCTCGAATTTCGCCTCTACATAAATGGTCACCTTAACCTAATTAAATGAAATTCGCTCGAAGGACCATCTATGTTTGTTTAGAATTATACTGTCGGTCTTATGTTAGATGGTTTTGTGAATAATGAATATAATACTATTTAAAGAAATCTTTACTGAATTTTTAATACAAGCGCATACGATATTTTCGTTGGGTTTTATCATAAGTACTGTCCGCAAAATCTGTATGAAATCTGTGCCCCCCTATGAGTAAGGAGAAGTTCGTAAATTTATGAATTCAAAAAACGGAACAACTGGAACGACATAGATAGGTAAAAAAGTGGTCCACAGAATAAAACAGCTGTTTTTCCTGAACGGCAAAAAAGAATGAAAACGGTTTATCAATAACTTTAGTTTGATGGTTAACAGTACATTTACAACGCAAACACTTCGTGACGAGACAGTTCACTTTCACTATTTGTTGAACAAAGTATAGTCCTATGCAAATGCACATATTGAGGGGTGGGGTACAGTATTGCATTCTCTATTCTTGTGTAAATTGGGAAATACTTCCTGGACCTGCTGTAGTGCTTTAAACTTATGGGGCATCCTTGGAAACTACTTCACTTCACCTGTTCACCCAGGGTAAGCAGAAACGAATGGTGAAATATATTCGATGCTATGGGTGATTTGTAAAAAACCCAAGCATTGCCACTGGCGAGATCAGGTACATTACAGAGGAAGCGAAAGGCCATCTTAATCTTGTTATAGCTGGTCACAGCATGTCTTTTCTTTGCACCTGTGATCTGGATACGGTGCACTTAGAATTAACACTTTTTAATTTTTTTGCCTTGATGCAATGTGAGTGACGTGCTCTATTGTTAGCACTTCCATACACGGCAGTGATATTCGAGACTTTTTTAGTATCCCACGGACCTCGCTACGTTTGCGATTGACAGTTCCGAAAGGTCTTGTGGCTTGCGATTCTAGATACTTGGCTAAATCTAGCGAGACGAAAAAGTTATCAGTGGTAACGTTTCTTCCCTTCTGAAAATATGTTGAGATCAGTTTTTTTTACTGCATGATCCGGAAGACGTTGGTTAGGGAGGCGGAGATCGTGTTTTCCCAAATAATGAAATGCATTTATTGCGTACTTTGTCGCAACGTTTTAGGAGTTTTCTCCATAAGAAACATAAGATAGGGTTAGTTTAGATTTGCCCTTTAGTTGCGTTCATAATCATTGATATTGAGTAAACTTTAATACTAATGGAAGGTAGGGCTCGCTCCGTTCGTGCATTACTATATATTCAAGTCCAATTTTCGGGTAATACTTCAGCAACTTTATAGTTTACTGTACTTAAAAGGTTTACATAATTTCTTGTGTTATTACTAATGCACTATAATCCTTATCTACTGCTACCCAAAACTTCTGGAAATATTATCACGTTTAGTGGAGGCAATAGGTACATAAGAATCATTTTTGGTTTCGAAATATAATCGTTTCTTAATTTGATAAGTTGTAATGGAAATACTTAGGAAGGAACTCCATCTGTTGAAGACAAATTAAAACCCATCGTTTTATTATAGTGTCTTCAATTAAAAGTAACTATTTTTGGCAACAAAAATGGCGAGTGTATTGGATTTCTAGTTTTTACTAGTTTTCTGGTTTTACATCTATACACTCGAGTTTCACGTTTGGGCGAGAATCTTGAGAGATACTATTATTGTACCACCATTTTTGATGGAAACCTTAATTGTAACACTTAGTTGAAATTCCTGGTTACCCCATTGTAACTATTAGTTGTTCGTGAAACTGAACATTTTTTTAAAGATTGATGAATGCGAACATAAGTGAAAACATTTTCAGCATGATGGTGCATAGCCGCATTTTTTAGTCAGTATTTTGGCCGATACATTGAGCGAAGAAATCCAAACCAAGATATTTAGGTCTCACACAATTTATATTATTGCCTTTGACTTCACTTGAAGATCAGTTTATAAAACCCAACTCAATAAAAAAAGCGACCGGTTTCACATTAAACATGAACGTATACCGTATGTTACAGTAGGCAAGTGACGTGCGAGAGCATGTCGGTATCTTTGTTGCCATGGCATTGGTAGAGAACGCTATGCTATACTTGAAACCTTTTATAAGGAATATAAGGTGTGTTTGTAAAGACAACAACTTAAAATAAGCTGAACACTTTATCCCGATGTTTGACAAAATACATACAAAAACTTCCTACTCTCATGTGACGCTTTGAATTGATTCACTTACCTATTTAGTAGAACGTCTATAATAAAGTTTTTGTTTTCTCTCACAGCGGAAATATCTTATCTAATTGAAGCTCGTTTAAAATTTACATCCCGCCTTCTGAGTTATATATCAGCTACCTGTTTTAATTTTCCAATTAAAAAGTAATAACGCAAATACTCTAGTATAATTGTACCATGACACACAACTGTTCACATTACTGTAATTAGAATGTAATCATAAAATTATAATGGTAAACATTTACCTACTGCGATAGCGTGATTTACCAAGGTGTCATATTTAAAAAACGATTTTTTAACTGTTTTCTATTATAAAAACATAATGACTTTTAAGGGGGAAATAGTCTGTAAAGAAAAAAAGATCACGAGCCTACATTTATGTTAGATATCTACAAAGCTAAGTTTGAACAATTGTAAGTGAAATATGTGTAATATAATACAAAAATTAATTGCGAAGATATGTGTAATTAATTTCGTTACCAATGCTAATACGTCTCTAATGATTACAGTTAGCAATCAATGAAGTATAAATGCACTTACGTAATTACATTGGATCCCATTTAGCTTTCAAGATACCAGTTGCAAATGTTAGTAACGCATTTGCTGCTTAAATTCTAACAGCATGGATCGAGAGGAACAATCCAAAATCCAAAAAATAATATCAGTAAATTACATTTTTGTAATTCTATGGTTCCATAATATTGTTATAATTAGTTATTTTAAAAATGACAGAATAATTCACAAATGACACAACATGAAGTTTGGTATTGATAAATGTAAGCTGTTACACGTAGAAAAAGATCGTTGCAGATTGAACATCACTCTCAGATCCAGGTTAAACCCTTAGAATAGTTTTAAAGCTATAAACATTTACTCCATACCTATTCTAATCTACTCGTTTGGAATTATTAAATGGTCAAACACGGATTTGCAGGAACTCAATAGAATCACAAGAACAAGATTAACACAACATAGAAAACTTTACCCAAACTCATCTACAGAGAGAAACGATAAGCAGAAAAGCAGGTAGAAGAGGTCTAATTGATATGGAAACACTCCATCATACGCAAATAAGGAATCTGAGGACATATTTTCACAATAAAAAACACTCATCCATAGAACTATAGCCCAAATAGACAAGAAATTTACAGCACTCAACCTAACATGGTAAAATAAGGACGGCACACTTCTGATAGCAACCACGGAAGAAAAGAAAAGAAAATGGCCAGAGAAGGCATTACAAGGTCTAAACTACAAGTTACCACACGAGATTCACAGTGTTAAACATTGTCGTATTCCTGGTTAATAGCAGAGCAACTATTCTCAGATACGAAAGCATTTATTTTAGCAATACAAGACAAAACTACTATCAATTATAGAAAGTACAACATGAGGCAAAATATTGACACAGATAAATGTGGAAAATGCCACCGATACCAAGAAACCATTGAACACATTACAGGCGAGTGTAAAATAATTGCAGGGACGGACTGTACCCACAGACATGACACAGCAGCAAAAATTGTGCACCATGAACTTGCATTGAAACACCTACTGATACAAACGTGCACATCATACTACAAATACACACGCACAATCGTTCTAGAAAACAACGAATACAAATTATACTGAGCAATACACTGCACACAGACAAGACAATCATACATAACAGACCAAACATTACGCTCATTAATAAATTGATACACAATTAACAGACATAACCATCTCAAACGACCGAAACCTTATGAAAAATCGCTCCCAAGGTTTTTCTGAATTGATTTGTGCATTTTTTGTAGATGTACCGGGTGATTCACCAAATTTTAATCTCCCCTCGGACTCATTTTCTATCAGGTTTACAAAACAAAGTTTAATAGAAAAGTTATTCGGTCTAAACAAGATTTTTCAAATTTTATATTATTATTTATATAGGGTGTCCCAGAAGCAGTCCACAGCTCCTGACTTGAGAATTTTAAATGCATAGAGGTATTTTGACTAAAGCACGCTAATTACGCCATGTGAGAAAAGAAGCTGAAACGTTTGAAATATAGTAATGAAAATAAAGTAGGGAGTTCGTTTCCAACAATAATTTATAATTTTTATATAAGACTACAGTTTTGCAGCTAACAAATACATAATATTTAAATTACAAATATTGCTCGAAGTGATTTCCATTATTTAAAATCCAAAGCTCGTATCTTCTTCTTAAATTATTCAAACAGTTCAAAACTGCGTTATTATTATCCTTATTTAAGTCTAATTTTATTTTGAATCATTTGAACGGTTTTATCATTAACTTTGTCTTTTAAAAATACCCACACAAACGAATCTAAGGGTGTTAAATCGGGGATGTTTGGTGGCCATGGAATGGGTCCATTGTTAGCGATCCAAATGTCAAATTGGCCATTTAAATGCTCCCGTACTTCCAATACATTGTGTGGGGGCGCACCGTCCTGTTGCCAAATTATTCCTTCTAATTCCTCAACATAAAATTGTTGTTCTAAAAGAAGTGCTACCTCCGGAAGGATACATTCTAAATAGGTTTCTCCTGTCAAGTTGTAGTCTAAAAATATGGGTCCTGCAATTTTATTTTTAAAAATCCCACACCAAACTTTTACTGACTTTCTGCCGGATTTCTTAATTTGGACAACTTTTATTTGTCGTTCATATTTGTTCTCCCACGAACGTCTATTTTTCCTATTGAAAACACCTGCTGTCGAAAATGACGATTCGTTTGTCCACATTATGTGTTTAAATATATCAGGATCCTCATCTAATCTCTGGAGCATTTGCTGACAAAATTCTAATCGTTTACGCTTGTGATCATCTGTAAGCTTCTGCACCGCTAGTAACTTTTATGGTCTAGAATGATTCTTTTTCAATATTCTTCGAATTTTTGAATAACTTTTTACAAGCTCACGTGATACTACTCGCAAACTATTTCCTGAATTTTCTGAAACAATTTTTCATCATTTTAGAAATGTTTTTAAAATAAGCGAGATGCCTTGTTCTATAACAAAATTAACTTTCAATAATATTCAGTTTACCTACCTTCAAAATAAATTAAAGTATTAAGTTATTCATGTTCTTCTGCTCTAGTTATACGTTTTTTTTCCTTTTAAATGTTTTATTATCTCTCACGTCACGCTAAATATTAAAAAATGTATTCTGGCTGGGAGATTTGGGTGTAATATCATATATTCGTTTCTTGAAGCTTTTTTATTTTTATTATTTTTTACATGAAGAGAATAGATTTCAAACTTTTCAACTTCTGTGTAACCCATTTTATTCAAATAATAATACTGACTGCGAAACATTAACAATGTTGTCATGACATTACCTGTCATTGTCACGGCCTACTATATAACATGTTTTATGAGTTTAAATTAAGCCTCTTACGGCCTAATTTGGTCAAAATACCTCTACATATTTAGGATCGTATTATTCTCCGATAGCTACGTTAATCTGACATTTGGATCGGTAACAATGGACCCATTCCATGGCCACCAAACAGCCCCGATTTAACACCCTTAGGTATATTTGTGTGGGTATTTTAAAAGACAAAGTTAATGATAACTCTAATAATACCGTTCAAATGATTCAATATAAAATTAGAGAAACTATTAATGTGTTAAATGAGGATAATAATAATAATGCAGTTTTGAATTGTTTAAATAATTTAAAAAGAAGATACGACATTTGTATTTTAAATAATGGAGGTCATTTTGAGCAATATTTGTAATTTAAGTATTATGTATTGGTTAGCTGCAAAACTGTAGTTTTATTTAAAAATTATAAGTTATTATCTTCGTTTCCCTACTTTATTTTCATTTCTATATTTCGAATGTTTCAGCTTCTTTTCTCGCATGGCCTAATTAGTGTGCTTTAGTCAAAATACCTCTGCATTTTGGCGAATATATTAAAACTAAAATCTGTAATTGGAAAAAAGCAGAAATGCCTAAAAAAGGCTAATCATCGTTTATTTTCTCAAGGAAACTGGCTTATTATTACAAATACACCCAACAAATCCAAGATGGCTATGCTCTGTAGAAAACGTTCTATTTAAATTTTTAAAAATATGCAGTGCATTTATATAATGACTAATCCAATTCAACAGCCTTTATCTCGAAAACGGTAAAAGACAGGGTAGATGTACCTTCTACAGATTTGTCTTAGAATTCAACGTAGAATCTAAAATCAAATAAAATACTGAGAGTCCCATTTAAAATTCTCAAGTCAGGTGTTGTGGGCCGCTTCTGGAACACCCTGCATAAATAATAAAACAAAACTTGAAAAATATTGTTCAGAACGAACAAATTTTGTATTAAACTTTTTTGTTGTAAAGCTGATAGAAATGAGTTAGACGAGGGGTTCTTTTTTATTTTATTTTTTATTGTGACATTCTAGTATTGTAACGGCTACGCCATATATTATGTTATTTTGGGATGATACATGTTTGCAGCACTTCATTTACCCCTTTCAAGCTGTTTTGTTTTAGTACCGGTAATCTGGTACTTAGGACTTAAACAGTTTTGACAAATTTAAATCAAACCGCTTTTTCAATGTTACCCACACACACGGACACGCACTCACATGCACACAGGCACACGTACACACACGCGTACAAACGCACACACCCACACGTACACACACGCACACGCACACGCACACGCGTGCGCCCACGCCACGAACACGCACTCACTGCACACGCACGCGCACGCGCGCGCGCACAGCACACGCACGACACGCACACGCACAGCACGCACACGCACACGCACACGCACACGCACACGCACACACACGCACACTCACACGCAGACGCACACACACGACACACGCACACGCACACGCACACGCACACGCACATGCACACGCACGCACCACACGCAGACGCACACACACGCACACGCACACGCACACGCACACGCACACGCACACGCACACGCACACGCACACGCACACGCACACGCACGCACACGCACACGCACAAGCACACGCACAGAGCGTACCATTTAAAATTCTCAAGTGAGGTGTTGTGCACCGCTTCTGGTACACCCTGTATAAATGATAAATCAAAATTTGAAAAATCTTGTTGAGACCGAACAACTTTTGTATTAAACTTTTTTGTAAACCTGACAGAAATGAGTTAGACAGGGGGTGGGGGTGGGGGCAAAGTATGACGACTCACCGTGTTTTTTTTTTATTTTATTTTTTATTGTGATATTCTAGTATTGTAACGGCTACTTCAGATATTATGTTATTTTGGGATGATATATGTTTGCAGCACTTTGTTTACCAATTTCAAACTGTTTTGTTTTAGTACCGGTAATCTAGAACTTAGGACTTGAACAGTTGTGACAAATTTGAACCAAACCGTTTTTTCAAATGTTACTCATACAAACACGGACACGTACTCACATTCACACAGGCACACGTACACACGCGTACACTGTCAGGTTGCGATGACGCACCCTGTATATAGGATGTTGTAATGACGTGTATTACGTGTTCTGAGCACGAGTGTATTGAGTTTGAACGAAAAAAAAAAATTTTTTTGTGTATATAATGTGTGTGGGTGTATGATACGCCACTGGAATTTTAGGAAAGATATTATTTAGTATGTAGAGACGTGTATTTGAATGTTATAAAGACTTTAGTGTTGAAAGAAATAAATTTTGATGAATGTAAATGTGAAGAGAAATTTGTCCATGGGACGATAATGCTTTCCACTGGATTGCTTCTGTTTTGCTGATGATAGAGATGGAATGTTTGAAGAAAGATGGGTAATCTTGATTAGAAAATGTGAAGAATAAATGTAGAATGTTTTAGAAAATATGTAGAGAAAGATTGGGTATGTTTAAGTGATAATTTCAGAAAGTTTTGTAATGTTGTGCAATTGTATTGAGAATAAATGTGTATATGAGTTTACCGAGTAAGCACAATCCTACTTTCCACAATCAAGTAGGGTTAATTAACATCCAGCTTAAGACAATTATTTCAGCGAAGTATCGATTGTGGTGGCGCCTAGAGACATATTTTCCCGATTTGAGCTATTTGAGTATAAGTATAAGGTGTTTGAGCTTAGTAAACATTCATTTTACTTATTATTTCGACCACGCCCATCTCCCTGTTAGCTGGCTTGGCAACCCGCTTACATTAGTAAGCCTACACGACGCCTAGTGCGGTTTGGACGTGTAACATAATTATTTGGCGGCCCAACGTGTGGGGCCTTGAGATTGAATGTGACTTAATTTTGATGTTTGATGAAATATTGTAGTAGAATTTTGGATTCTGAAGTTTAGATTACTGATTGTTGACGAATTATCGATTGGACTTTGTGAGATTAGTGAATGTTGAGTCGTATAGCAATTTTTTTGTGAGGAGACAATTACTGGTTTAGGTATTTACATTTGTGACTTTGAGTTTATGGTGTGTTAAGTGAATTCCTTTGTTTGGAAAGATATTTTGGTGGTATTAACGAGTTGTGTAGGATATTTTTGAAGTATTTTGGGAAACTTTTATTTGTTAAGATGGGATATAAGATCCATATTGATTGTTTGACGTTGAATGAGATTAAGTATGAGATAGCTATTAGGGGAGGCGATGCTTCCTTAGGTATTACGGCCTTACGGAAAGCACTTAGGAATATTTATAGTGAAGAAGCTGCGGGTAGGGCGAGTACGCGACCCCCGTACCCATTTGAATTTGATACTGATAGGTTAGCTATTAACGAGACTAAGTTAGAAATTGAGAAATTAATTGATGAATTACATAGTAACGTGACTACGAAAATTATAGCGACTATTGAGACGAAATTTAAGTATATTTTAATAGAATTAATAATGTTGTGGCAAAACTGATGTAGAAAATAAAGAGAAGAGGATTTTATTAGAGTATGGCAATTTTAGTGTCGAATTATGAAATTTTAGATAGGCAAGTAGTAGTTAGGACTCCCGCTAATGTAGGGATAAGTACTGATGACGTGATGGCTTCACCATCAACCAATTTTAAGACTGAATTACCAATAGTTGACCCTTTAGTAAACGTAGCACCTATTATGACTGTAGCGAAGAGTGTTCCCGTATGCAAGTGGAACATCTCTTTTTCAGGTGACATTAAGTCTTTGTCGTTAAATGCATTTTTGGAAAGAATTAGTGAGTTACAAGTATCCCGTAACGTTAAAGATGAGCAACTGTTTGCAGAATGTTTAGATTTGTTTACCGGTACCGCACTTATTTATGTCAGGTCAATTAGGAAAGAGGTTAAGACATGGAGTGAATTGGTGGAATCTTTGCGATTGCAGTTCCAGCCAAGTGATTATGATGAGAGATTAATGGAGGAAATTAAGCGACGCACACAGGCGTCTGACGAACCTATGGGTATTTATGTGGCGATTATGCGCACATTATTTTCGCGACTTAATGAAGGGTTATCTGAGGATAGACAATTAAGAATTTTATGTAAAAATATCGCTCCTATTTATCAGACTCAATTAGGACTTACCCAAATTAGTACTATTAGTGATTTAATTAAGTATGGGAGATTGATTGAAGAACGTATACAGGCAATGGACAGTTACGTACCCCCGAGTAGGAGAAAGTCGGATTTAGAGACTGATTTAGCATATGTACGTGAAGTAGAGAGTGTGAGTGAATCACGTAATGTTGTGAAGGGTGACAAAGTTAAGGTATCTGAGAGAGTGGAAGGAAACCGTCTGGGTCTAGAAAGACTATGAATGTGGCGAAACCTTTATTGTGTTGGAATTGCAAGCAAGGCAATCATAAGGCAGTTCAATGTCAAGTACCGAAAAGAATATGTATTGTTATCGATGTGGTAGGGCAGATTTTACCGTCAGGACATGTCCTAAATGTTCACGATTTTCACGTAATCAGGGAAATGGGGAAGGAGGCGATAGACAGTCGCATATTGTCTTCCGAAGTTTTTGTAGAGTCGGCTATCTTTTATAATAGTTCTCGAAATAAAGCAGAGATAACGTTTTCGAAAAATAAAGTTTTAATGGAGTATATGTTTGATAATCAGGGTTCAGATGAGAGACCGTTTATTTATGTTAATGTTTATAGTCAGTCTATGTTAGCACTTTTGGATAGTGGTTCTTCTAGAACAATTTTGGGAATAAAAGGATGGAATAGTTTAGAAAGGTTAGGAGTTAGGTGTAGAAGTAAGCGTGTGACTACGTGTGTTGTGGCGAATGGCCAGAAAGTTTTATCTGTAGGCACGGTGACGATTCCGATAGAAATTAGAGGGAAAATTGTTATAATGGACGTGATTATTGTACCCGATATAAGACATCAGATGATTTTAGGATGGGATTTTTGGAAAAAGGCAGGTATTGTACCTGATTTTCGTAGAGGAGAATGGCAGTTTGAAAGTTTGAGTGAGATTGAAATTTTAGAGACTAGGGATTTGGTAATACATTCACGTTTAGATTTGACTACCGATCAATTGAATTTATTAGACAATTTAGTTGAGGATTATTTTGTGAGGACTAAGGATAAAGAGTTAGGTTGCGCAAATTTAGTAGAGCACCGAATTAGGACCAATAGTGAGCCTATTAAGCAGAGGTATTATCGTGTATCGCCATTTATGCAGAGACATATTGATGATGAGTTAGAGAAAATGTTGAAACTTGGAGTGGTTGAGAAATCGAGTAGTGCATGGGCTAGTCCCATTGTTATGGTCAAAAGAAGGACGGGAAATATACGTTTTGTGTAGATTATCGCAAGTTGAATAAGGTTACGGAGAAGGATGCTTATCCTATTCCTTACGTTTCGTCAATTTTAGATCGTCTTCGTGACGCGAAGTTTATTTCGTCTTTAGATATTAAGTCTGCGTATTGGCAACTGCCAATGGCGGAGGATTCGAAAGAGTTTACGGCTTTTACGGTACCCAATAGGGGTCTTTATCAGTTTAAGAGAATGCCTTTTGGCTTAGTTAATGCACCGGCATCGTGGCAACGATTAATTGACAGTGTTATTGGTTCAGAACTGGAACCTTATGTATTTGTTTATCTTGATGATACTATAATTTGTACACCGACGTTTGAGAAACACATTGAAGTGTTAACGGAAGTGTTTAAGCGTTTTGAACGGGCAGGTTTAACGTTGAGCAAGGACAAGTGTTCCTTTTGTCGTGACGAATTGCGTTATTTGGGTTATGTGGTAAATTCTACCGGTTTATCAGTTGATCCCGAGAAGGTTGAAGCGATTTTGAAGATTCCGGTCCCGACTACGGCGACGGAAATTAGAAGAATTATCGGTATGGCATCATGGTATCGGCGTTTTATCGCGCAGTTTTCGTCTATTATCGCACCTCTTACGAAATTATTGAAGAAAAATGTACGTTTTGAGTGGACGGAAGAATGTAGTGAAGCATAGATATTATTAAGAATTGTTTGGTGACAGCACCTATTTTGACGTGTCCAGATTTTAGTTTACCGTTTTCGATTCAAACTGACGCATCGGATTATGGAATCGGCTCAGTTTTGACTCAGACTATTGATGGAGTGGAGAAAGTTATATGTTATAATAGTAGATCATTGACGCGTAGCGAACGGAAGTTTTCGACTACGGAGAAGGAGTGTTTGGCGGTGTTATGGTCGATAGAGAAGCTAAGACCATACATCGAAGGGTTAAGTTTAGCGTTATTACGGACCATGCATCCTTAGTATGGTTACATAATTTGAAGGATCCGACAGGACGTTTGGCTCGATGGGCAGTTAGGCTCCAGCAGTATGATTTTGAAGTTATACATAGGAAGGGTAGAGATCATGTAGTACCCGATACCTTATCGCGATCAGTTCCGTTATTGAGGAAACGTCTAGTGAAGATAATACCGACAGTGACATTACCGGCGAAGACCATAATGAAGAAGACGATATTGTAGAAGATAAATGGATTGAAAGAATGAAGAGATGTATTGAGAATCGACCGATAGCGTATCCAAAATGGAGAGTTCAAGATGGGAGGTTATATAAGCATGTAACGTGTAGTTATCCGAATTTACGTGAAGACGCGGAAAGTTGGCGTGAAGTTATTCCGAAGGCGAAGCGTGGTGAAATGTTGAGAAAGTATCATGACGAACCTACTGCAGGGCATGCAGGAATATTCAAGACATATGAGCGTATTTCGAAATTATATTATTGGCCTAAGTTAAAAAGTGATGTGAAACGTTATGTGAATAAGTGTGAAGTGTGTATAGCACATAAACCTGAACAGCGATTACCGGCAGGGTTGATGACTCAGCACCCTGTTATCGATAAACCGTGGCAAATGATTTCGACGGATATTGTGGGACCTCTTCCTAGGTCTAAAAGTGGTTACAGTTATGTTCTAGTAGTGTCAGATTATTTTACGAAGTTTGTGTTATTTTTCCCGTTACGTACGGCTACGGCCGCGTGTGTTGTGAAAATATCGAAGAAAATGTGTTTTATTATTTGGTGTACCGTTGTATGTGTTATGTGATAACGGATCACAGTTTAGAAGTGCAGTTTTAGGAATATGGTGGCATCGTATAATGCCAAGATCATTTTAATGCGAATTATCACCCTCAAGCGAACCCAACAGAAAGGGTTAATCGAGTAATGAAGACTATGTTAGCATCGTATATTGAAGACAATCAGAGAAATTGGGACAAGTATTTAGCGAAGGTGGCTTGTGCAATTAGGACAGCTACTCATGAAGTTACTGGAATGACGCCGTATTTTGCGAATTTTGGTAGAGAAATTAATCTCGACGGAACGAGACATGGAGAACCCGTAGTGGGTAATACTTTGAATGACGTCGCGTTTGCGAATAGAGAACCTTTAATTGCTAGAGGCAATGTTTTCAAGAAGTGTATGATGACATTAAGAGAAGATTGAATGCAGCGTATATTAGAAGTAAGAAGAATTACGACTTACGAAGAAGATTAGCTACTTTTCAAGTAGGAGATACTGTGTGGCGGAAGAATTATGTTTTATCGGACGCGTCGCGTTATTTTGCCGCGAAATTAGCACCTAAATTTATTGGACCGTTTTATATAAAGAAAAAAGTTTCGTATCAGACGTATGAGTTATCGGACGCCTCGGGCGACTCTAGAGGCATATGGCATGCCAAAGATTTAAAGTTTAGACCGTCAGACGATTAAGTTAGTTAAGATTTTAGTGTGTATATATAGTAGGTTAGGCTATTGAATGAATTGATCGAATTTTTGTTGGTTATTTTTGCCGTCAGATGGATATTGGTAGGTTGGTCGGAAAAACTATTTGGCGTGTAGAATTGACTATTTCTATTTTCTTTTGTATCAGAATTTGTCGGTTTTGTTTGTGTCCTTGGGGCACCCTTGGCTGTGTAGGGACGGCCCTAGAATTTTCCTACAGCAGAGGCCAACTGCTTGTCGTAAGAGGCGACTAATCAAAGGGGTGTGTCGAGGTAGGGTGAGACTTTGGTCTTGACGGGGGAGTTGAGTCCCATGTTGAAGGTTTTGGGTATTTTGGTTTTAGACCACTTTACGGTATAGCCGTCGTATATAGTTAGGATTATTTAGATTAGGGTGTTTTGTTTTAGGAAGTCTGATGGGTCTACTTTAGATATATCGATTTGTGACGTGTTCTTTTGAACTCTACCGGATTTGACGTTTGTTTTTTTGGGTGAGTGTGTTTTTTTTTCGAGTGTATGATGTCGACACCAGGAGGCAGGTGTTGGGTTGGGAAGCAGTCACGTGGGACACGGCTGTGGAACTCCCAGCATTGACGGGTTTAGTCCCATTGCGTTGGAGTGAGAGTGACGTAGGTGGTAGTCGGTGAGGCTGACCCCTCATCGGCTGCGGAGCGGATTGCTCGTATTTTGATGTTTACCCGCTTTGGCGGTGGCTTTCGATTTTTCGGCTACGCCGGTCCCCATGGTTTTGGACCGCTTTTCGGCCAGGCCATGTTTAGGGTGTGGTTTCTGCCCACCCTATTTTAGGTTCGGGGCCCTATAGTCTCCGGCTGAGTTGTAGTGGCGGTGCTGCAGCTCAGTGTTGTTTTGTGTGATCTTTGTCTTGGTGATGGGGAGCGGAGCGGATCCACTCTCCACCACGCACCGTTAGTTGGGTTGTGACTTCACGAGCGGACCTCGGTGAAGTGTTCTAGTTTTTGACTTTGTGTAGGTCTCTTAGGACCAGTATTTTTGAGTTTTTCTGGAAGAAAATCTCCTTGTGGAGGAGGTGTCAGGTTGCGATGACGCACCCTGTATATAGGATGTTGTAATGACGTGTATTACGTGTTCTGAGCACGAGTGTATTGAGTTTGAATGAAAAAAAAAATTTTTGTGTGTATATAATGTGTGTGGGTGTATGATACGCCACTGGAATTTTAGGAAAGATATTATTTAGTATGTAGAGACGTGTATTTGAATGTTATAAAGACTTTAGTGTTGAAAGAAATAAATTCTGATGAATGTAAATGTGAAGAGAAATTTGTCCATGGGACGATAATGCTTTCCACTGGATTGCTTCTGTTTTGCTGATGATAGAGATGGAATGTTTGAAGAAAGATGGGTAATCTTGATTAGAAAATGTGAAGAATAAAGGTAGAATGTTTTAGAAAATATGTAGAGAAAGATTGGGTATGTTTAAGTGATAATTTCAGCAAGTTTTGTAATGTTGTGCAATTGTATTGAGAATAAATGTGTGTATATGAGTTTACCGAGTAAGCACAATCCTACTTTCCACAATCAAGTAGGGTTAATTAACATCCAGCTTAAGACAATTATTTCAGCGAAGTATCGATTGTGGTGGCGCCTAGAGACATATTTTCCCGATTTGAGCTATTTGAGTATAAGTATAAGGTGTTTGAGCTTAGTAAACATTCATTTTACTTATTATTTCGACCACGCCCATCTCCCTGTTAGCTGGCTTGGCAACCCGCTTACATTAGTAAGCCTACACGACGCCTAGTGCGGTTTGACGTGTAACAACACGCACACCCACACGTGACACGCACACACACGCACAGCACACACACGCACACGCACACGCACACGCACACGCACACGCACACGCACACGCACGCACACGCACACGCACAGCACCGCACACGCACACGCACGCACGCACACGCACACGCACACGCACACGCACACGCACACGCACACGCACACGCACACGCACACGCACACGCACACGCACACGCACACGCACACGCACACGCACACGCACACGCACACGCACACGCACACTCAAACCCACACGCAAACTCACACACAGACACACACACACCCACTCACTCACTCACTCACTCACTCACTCCACTCACGCACTCACTCACTCACTCACTTACTCACTCACACTCACTCACTCACTCCATCGTTCGCTCACTCACTCACTCACTCACTCACTCACACAGACATCAAGAGCGATCGTGACAAACGTCGATTGCATACCGACATATGTATATGTAGGTTGGAAGATCGTAAAAGTTGTATTTAGAATTTATATGTAAAATACGCTGCCGGTTTCAATCATTCTTTTTAATTTCTAGAATACATTGCATCTATCGATAAAGTTTACTTAAGTGACAGAAAATAATGTTCATATTACTGTTTAAGATTTTAATATCACTAGAGTAGATAATATACTAGATTTTTCTATTTTTCACATACCATCCCATACAGACCCAGTAGCCATAACTCATCCGCCCATCCGTATAATATTAAACTGGCTGTATTTAATTCTTATGTACCCCTCCCCCTCGCCCCCCTCTTTCCTAATAACTCGTTAAATATTGCATAAAAACATATACATCATAGTTAAATTTAGTTTAAATACTCAATCTGATGAAGACACAGTGTTGTCGAAACAATTGTTATTTAAAGTAATATAGTGAAACTTTAATACCAGTAATTAAAAATATTATTAATTATAATAATTTAAAACCAGTGTTTATTTCATTTCTACTCAACTACAATGTAGTTTTAAAATGAATATGAAATACCATACGATTATGATTTAATTGTTTTACCTTTATTTATTTGTTAGTGAGGTTGCTAAACTAATAATTATTATTTATTGTTACACAAAGGGATAAAAATAACAAATTTTAGGTTATTATTTTAAGATTAAATTAAAAAAAATTATTTTCTCTTATTATTTTTTAAAAGGAAAAGCCATATGTACAGTATCGGTTACTTTGAAGTCCGGAAGCGTGTAAATAGGAATTTTATCTTCAAATTGTTTCAATACATAGCTAAAGTAACGAGCCGGAATATAAACCAAATAAGAACCACTTAAGAATACAACTTTCATAATTCAGAATATAGTATATTATTTCGATTTTATATAATTAAATTTTGAAGACTTGATAAAAAATTGAATACTGTCAATTTCATATTTGTTTAAAAACTGTGTAAATGCTCAATTTACACATATGTGGCATAACTGCTAAAATACGAAACTGCTTAGAAAAACTGTAATTCAATAATGCTTTCGTCGTCACGAAATTAATTAAGAATGTCGTGCCGAAAAGGAACTAGGTATTAGACAAAGTAACATACCGGTATACGAGTTTATTACTATAATACACAAAATAAAAAATTGGTTGCACGAATCAGGCAATAATTTAGTAATATAACGCAACATTGATATTAATTCTTTACATAAATTTTAAGATTTTCATGAGTTAAAGAGTTTCAGAGATTTATCTACAACCTAATACTAATTAAGAAACAATTGGATCAAAAAGGTAGCAAAACATATTTCCATTAAGGAAAATTAATTTTAAGATGAATTAGTAATTAACTTTTTTTTTTCAGGTTATCATCCTACATTTGCTGCTAGTAAAGACTAAGGTATGTAATTTTCCATATTAAAACCTTAATATAAGCGAATTTATATAATTTATATAGAAAAGCTTAATGGATTGTTTTGATATTGATTTTTACAAGGCAAAAATAGCAGTAGTCGATAAATGAAATTTACGTTTGTCACAAAATTGTACTACTTTACACGTAAACATCTATTAAAATTTTCTCTGTATCATTCACTATCAAAGCTTTAACCCATTTAAAGTTTATAATGTAAAATATGAAAGTTCACTTGGCAATAAAATAAGTGGGTTTATGCTAGTTGAAAACAGTATCGTGACACTTACAGATTAGTTGAAAACACCAAGAAACGTATATCTTAATTATTTTTCGTTAGGATACCCTCCCAACTTTCAAACTTACACGATTCAATTTATCTTGTCTTATTGAATTGAAATTAGTACTTATTTGTATTTTCTACCGTTTTTAGTTGAACTCAGAAATTTATTAGAAAACCTATAACAAAAACAGAAACTTTCGCATGAAGGTATTTGGATGGATTAATAACAAAAACTTTGTGTGGTATCAAAACAACTAAATCTGATAAATGACTTTATTTTTAAACTGTTTTGATTTGCAACACTATTTTGTCTTTCATGACATATATTTTAGTTTAGTTACTTCCGGTTATGATCTAGTTTGTTATCAAGATAGATGATATTTAACGTTAAGTTATGAAAGTTTTACCATATTGTTTTAAAATTGGTTAAAACAAATCAATGTTCCAATGTACCAATTTCATATATCAGGGCGATGATAAACTATATATAGGTACGGGCTGCTACCGTTATGATAGAAGTTTAATACAAATAGTGTGGCGTCACGATGGTAGTCTTTAACCTCTATGCGCTTTCGTCAGCTCACCGTATAGAGCTTAGGCCGGGTTGTACAATTCGAGTTTAAATGTAGCTCAGGGTTGAACCACTCTTAAATTTGGAAATTACCGGCAACCGCGTTGTACAAAAAGTAGTTAAACTAAGCTCAACTTTTGGTTCACGAAAGTGACCGAAAATCCTAGCTCAAGCAGTTGAGAGCACGATCACTTTATAAAGTGGATCGATATAGAATTTATAAGCAGGTTCCGGCTAACAAGAAAATCTGTGCCCTTTTTAATTAATCGCATCGCACATATTCTCGAATCACCAAACAGACCGGTAAATTAATATTTTATTTATTTTATTAAATCAAAACAAAATCTATAAAATTTGAGAACCCTCACTAAGTACTGTCTTTTTAGAAATTGCGTTGTAAGCACACGCGGTACTTTGCTACAGGAAGCTTTTTGCAAGTTGCAGGAGACTTTATCGGTACCGATAAATCAACTGCGAGCCGAATAACCGATAAAGTTTCCCGTGATATTGCAGGATTACGTAATGACTTCATCAAAATGCAATAGGTGAAGAATTCTATACAGTTAGTAGATTTCCAAGGTGTATCCGGGCGCTGTAAAAATTTCTTTTCCAGGAGACGATGAACAAGAGATTTACAGAAATCGGAGATTTTTTTCTTCTAATGTCCAGGCAGTTTGTGACGCAAAATGTCGAATTCAAAGTATTATTTGTCGTTGGCCAGGGTCAAGTCACGACTCCACTATTTTTAATAATTCATCAATTAGAATGAGATTTGAGAATGATGATTTTGGTAATAAGCTTTTGGTCGGTGATAATTAATAACAAAAGCAATTCAATAACAGAATCAAAACCTATTTAAAGTCCCAAATTACCTATGAATCAATAGACCAAGTTTTGAATTTGAACGATAGGTTCTATACTGGCTTTTGGAATACGATTGAAAGTTACGAAAGTCAAAACAGTAGTTATTGCAACGGCAGTGTTGCATAAAATTGCTATCATTAATAATGATCATATGCCACCAATAAACGTAGAAGAAAATGCCACAATAGAGATTGTTCAAAATGTACAACCTGTTGGTGAAAGACATCAACCAAACTACAACAACGCCGTTAGATTTCATTTAATTAATGATTATTTTTCTATAATTTAATAATAAACATGTATATAAATAAAAGTCAGTAAATTCAACTTTATTTTATATTTAATTTTAACAATTTTATTTCTCTAAGTATAAAATTTCAAGTTTTACATTATGCTCAGCTCTTTGCAGTGAAATCCTCGCTTCACTTTCCTCTTTTAATATTTTCAACTCCTCTTCGTGCTTTCATTTCATTGAGTCCAGTTTTAATTGATGTTCTTTTTGTAGCAGTTCAAATTTTTTTTCTGCCAGTGATTGCTTCAATGAAACCCACTGCGTTACACGGTTACTGACCTCGCATGTTTTATTTGCTATAAAATACAAATTTTTAAAGTGATTTTTTGTTTTTACGTACTTTACTGCGAAGTTCGGCTTTCTTAACATTTTTGGGGTGTATTTACCCCAGTTAGATTGACTGATATTTTCTGTAAAATTTACCCGAAGGTACAGGTTCAAAAGTCTCGCTGTGGGTCGTCGACGATTGACTGGGGAACACATATTATAATATCGGACGATGTACCTGGAAATAATTCGTGATAAATTTTTTGGTAATTTATATAAGATGACACTTACCAGACGTTTCTTCAGGAACACTAACTATTGGCAAAATTTCTGGCATGATCCCTTGGCACACAATTAATCATTATTACATAGATATACAGGGTGATTTATAATAGGTGTACAAAACTTTGACATCGTGTTCGGAAAGTAATTTTAAGAAAAAAATGTTATATGAAGATAGGTCGTATTTTATTTATTTACAGAACTACATATGCTTGAAATTTTATTTAGTTAGAAAGTATAATTAAAACTTTAAAAATGGATAACAAGAAAAATAAATGACTATGAAACATAAATATTGTCTATAACAGTTGTTCAAATGCCCCCATTGAGCTCGAAGGCAAGCATGACACCTGCGAACCATTGAGTCGTAAACACGCGCTATTGTTGCACCATCTTGCCGAATTTATTTAAATTTATTTGTTATTTGGTAAAGTAATTGTTCACGTGTATTAATTTCGACACTGTAAACCAGTTGCTTCAAATGGTCCCAAAGAAAAAAGTCCAAAGGGTTTAGGTCAGAATCTTGGCAAGGGCAACATAAAATTTACCAATCCATCGGTCAGGATAATGTCCATTCAACCATTGACGTACTTGTCTACGTAGTGAGGTGAGAGCGTCATGATCTGAAACCACATTTGTTGCAACAAGAAGAGGAATATGTTCAATCTTCTCAAAAAGCGTTTCATTAAGAAAAGTTAAATAGTGTTCTACATTTAGCCTGTGTGGTAAAACCTCTAATTCAAGCAGTTCTCCGTTAAAGATATCAGATCAATTAAAACGGTGTTAAAATCGCGATTGACTAACAGCATGTGGATTCTGGACATCCCATGGGTGGTAGTTATGAGACCCTCTCTAGTAAATTGGATCTCATCTGTCCACATTATTCTAGTTAAAAACATTGGACCAATTTTTTGTAACAACCAAGTACAAAACTCAACACGCTGGCCGTAATGTTCCGGGCGTAATGCCTAGACACATTTAATGTGATAGGGGTGTAATTGTTCATGATGTATTGTTCGCCATATAAAGTTTTGAGATAGACGAAAATGCGCTGCGATGCGTCTAGTGCTTAGTGTGGGGCTGTCCAGCACTGTATCAATTACATTTTCTTCGTTATTGACAAAACCTTCTCTAAAGTGGTTACCTCGATCATTACGTGGAACAACAATTGAACCAGTTACTTTGAATCGTTGGAAAGTACGGCCGAAAACTCTGGGACACGGTTGACGTCTATCAGGAAATCCTCGGTGATACTCTCTAGACGCCTGAATACCGTTACCATTACAATATCCATACATATAAACAATATCTGCATGTTCAGCTATACTAAACTCACTCATTTTGACAACTATTAACTTAAATGTTTCACAAATTGTGTTGTTTATTTCCATGGCTAATAGATTTTAAAGTTGTACTTTAATGATTATTTCTAATTCAATAAAATTTAAATCTGATATAGTTCTATAAACAATCAAAATACCACCTACCTTCATATACCATTGTTTTCTGAAAATGACTTCTCGGACACCTATTATAAATCACCCTGTGGACATCGTCATCAAATCCAGAAGGAAATCCTTCGGTTCGATTTCCTAAAACTTCTTTTATTTCCAAGTTGGGATATTCTGCTTCACCTAAAATTAAACAATGTAATTTTCTAAGTGATTGTTAAATTGTAAATCGGACAGACTCCGGATTGATGCACACATGAATCACGCATAAAACTGGCCGAAATCTCAGGTTTTTTTTTGGTTGCTAATGAGCCGATAGTTGGTACCACAACTATCCTGCGATCACATGCGAGTTAATGCTTATATTGTCTGCTGTATGGATAAATAATACTTTAATCTGTACAACTTGTACCTGCGATCAGCTGCAAGGTGATACCCATGGTCTGTTGGACAGATAAATAATAAAATAACTGCTTCCCGAACATTATTCTAGCTTTCGTCAGCTTCAGGACCTATCGATTGACAACAATAAGGTCAGATTACTTTAATTAATTGTCACTCCAGCTAGAACAAAGGACTTGGGGTTATCTACGGTGCGCATAACCTCGCAGTTCAGTACTGTCATCTAACCACTTCCTTCGTACATGATCAAGCTTCAACTTAAATACAATCTATAAATCACCTTAGTAGATTATCTAACAAAGTGGTGTTAGAATTTGGCATTACCTCGAGTAACAGCACTGATGTGTATCACTTGAGCGTTATTTCTTTTGGAGGTTATAATAAAAAACTTTTAGTGTGACAATTTTTTTTGTGTATTGGAACTTCGCGATAACCGTTAGAGCTGCTATCCTGGGTATACAGAATTATGCACAGGACAATTCACTAATAATTACTATATTTCTTTTGTATAATATACAGTGTGTTCTGCGACTCGACCGATAAACTTATACCACATACTCTGGCGGTCATTAAGATCGAAAAATGTTATATGACCTATAGGTGAATTCCTCTTTGTTTCGTAGAAATAGATGGATCCAAAAAAAGAGAAAATGAAATTTATTCATAAATTGATCGATAATTAACACAAAATTACAGTAACTGTTCAAAATGAGAACCGCCATTTTCTAAACATAGAATGTTGCCAGTTAATTGCTGCCAATCCATTCTTTAGAGAATTAGTAGCTTTAACTGTACGGTAATCTTCGGGTATCTGGTTTACCATTACTATACACATATATTTGAGCAACACAAATAATCTAAAGATAACAAATATGTGACCGAGCTGAATGTACAATACCATGTTCTAGCCACCTTTCGGAAAATTTTCATTAAGACACCGTCACTTGCCTAAAATTGGAGTGCCATCTTGCTGGAACCAATGCACGAAGCTTCAAAGAATATCTTCCATGTAATTAATTCTTCTTCTAAAAAGTGAAAGTAAGTTTCTGCATTAAGACGTTCTTCGATACAATGAGGCACAATAAGATTATTATTTAATAAACACACGTTGACGGAAAAATGATGTGTTAAACGATTGTATTTGTGTTTTGATACCTAATACCCCTATAGAATATACGCATGGTTAAGTACCATTCTTGTAAATGCCTCACCCTAAATTATTTGAGAATAATTTAAAATTATTTTCTAACCACTGAACTAAATGCTGGACTTTTTAAACGGTAGGATAAAGCCCATTAAGTAGCAGAGTATCTCATACATTGGTTTCAGAATTCATTGCATGATTATTCATACTGATAGAAGGACTTGTTCAATCTATTCAGTTTCCAAATTTTTCTACACAACGATTTGGGAAAGATCTTGTCTTCTTTTAAATAGCAAAAACGTTTGAAAATTTTATGGTAAGGAACAATGCGATCTGGGTATCGTCTGAGTACTATGCTAGCATGTACCATTGCAAACCATAGAAAATCATATCGGAATATTCTACATTAGTAAATACGCGGCATAATAGCTTAAATTATACATCACAAAAGTCATTAATTTGTCAATCCTACATTAATTCGTCAAGGCACTAAATTATGAAAACCTATGGGTCATATCACATTTTTTGATTGTAATGACCGCCGGAATATATGATATAAGTTTGTCGGTCAAGTCGCGGAACATTCTCAATTAATTTAGCTTCAAGCCATTACTCATTATATTTCTTTGTATAATATAAATTTAAGTTCCGTATTTTAATTACAATTTTTTTTTCTTGTGTACTTTAAAATTTGGATTCAATTTTTTTTTTACTCAAAGTTGTATATACATACTTATTATCGTCAAGTAATTGCAACTAATTTTCTTATTACAATAAAATCTAAGTCAGTACTTGAACTGAAATTACTATTCAGTAATTTTGTAATTATACGTAAACTACTATGTAGAATACTACAAACACATAAATTGTTAATTCTAGATATTTGAGATATAGACATTTTAATATATTATTATATAATATAAAAATATATAATAAAAATAAAAAAAAGAAAGAAATCAAACTTGTCAAACAGTGCTAATGTTTGTGTAGTACTGTATACTTACTTCCTAAATTACAAAATGAATTTTTCGAAAAAGAACTTGTTAATATGATTTACGTCCTTGGAAAGCAATAAAATTGTCTTTTAGCTCATCGAATTTATAAGCAAACATTTCCAAATGCACGACACCCGCAAGTTTCAGCATTTGCAAGATTGAAAGAGCGTTTCGAGCAAACAGGCAGTATTCATTACGAAGACAATTTAGAACGAGAAAGAACCGCAATTAACGAAGGTAATGAACATTTAGTTCTTCAATCCGTGATTGAAAATCCTCACGTTTCTTGCCGACAATTGGAATTAGAAGTTGGAGTTTCAAAAACATCAGTTAATAGAATTATAAAAAAATATAAATATCATCCATACCATGTCCAACTTGCACAAGAATTAGACGAGGATGACTTCGTTAATAGATTAAACTTTTGCAATTGGGCCATAAATAAAAATTTAGAAAAACCCAACTATTTTAGCACGATCTTATTTACTGATGAAGCTACTTTCCACAAAAATGGATACGTTAATAGACATAATTTCCATTATTACGATACTGAGAATCCCAGATTTATAATTCCTGTTGATCATCAACACCGCTGGTCACTTAATGTTTGGGCCGGAATTATTGGGGAAAGAATTATAGGACCATATTTTTTTGAAAACACGGTCAATGGAGATTCATTTTTAAACTTCTTGCGCAACGAATTTGAAACTTTTATTGAAGATTTACCTTTACAAACCCTTAGAGAAATGTGGCTGCAATTAGATGGCGCTCCTCCGCATTTTAGCAGAAACGTTAGAAATTATTTACATATCCAGTTTCAAAACAAATGAATTGGGACGCCTGCAAGATTGCCGACTTGGCAAAGCTGGACTTTTTTCTTTCGGGTTGGATTAAAGAAAAAGTCTATGAAACTCCTCCAACGACTGCAGATGATATGAAGGCAAGAATTATAGACGTCATTCAAAATATAAATATTTCCACGTTACGAAAAGTAAATTTGTCGTTTATTCCAAGACTGCATGTTTGCCAGCAGCAAAATGGTGGTCACATTGAACTTTTATTAAAATTTTAAGTATTTGTATTTCAGTTAATATGTTTTTTAGTTTCTTATGTATTCATAGCTTGCTTTGACCGACTAATGTTACTCTTCTTCAGTGTTATCAACGAAAGAAATTGAATAAACTTAAATATCTCCGAAACTATTAGAGGTAGGTATAGAACATATTTAATAGAAATGAAAGCCGATTAATAGACGAAGACAAGGCATTAAAAAATATAGGGTGTGCCATTTAAAAAAATGAAGATATAGCATCTTCAGATTTATGTTATTGAATTAATTTTTGTAATCACCGTGTACATTGAATCCAATTTTGACAATAGATTAAAGTAAGCTCGTGCATGAATAAATTCTATACCAAAGATTATTTTTTTATCTTTAAAAATAACTGAGATACGCCTACTTGAATTACTACATAAAATGTCAGTTTTAGTTAACTTTGCAAATATCTCAAAACTGTAAGATTTAGCTTGTAAGTAATTCTTATAAAAGATGTAAAATTATAAGGAGAATCGAAAAATAAAATAATATATAGGGTGTTCTATTTAAAATCAAAAGTTCTATATTGTACCGCTTTTATATTACACCCTGTAGAAATCAAACTATTTTTAGATTATGCAGCTTATAAAATAGACAACTTTCGTATTTAAACTTATCTTCTAAGTTTAATGGCTAGAGCTATCGACCGAATACGTACTATGGGACACTATATATATACCTATATATATATATATATATATATATATAATATATATATATATAAGCTATACTACGTTTATGTGATATTTGCATTATAATATATTACTTGTGTTTTGGGACATTCTATCTTGTAACCATTCTTTCGTTGCTTAGCTAAGAAAGTAACTAATTCTCTCCGTTTATCCAGAGCTGGCTATTAATAATTCTAGCTGTCGCCCTCCCTTCTCTTTTAAGCTTTTAGGCACCACCTGCGTCACTGTAGAACCAATCCCACTTCTCTACTTTGGCTGAGCTTTCCGGCAGCCCTAAGGCTATCTTCTCTGTTACGGTAAGTTAGTGGACAAAGTACAAGATTGCGCGTAACAGCGTAAGAGAAAAAAATGTGTATAGGCCAGTGACGTTGCCCCTGTCTAATGTTATTAGTTTATCTAAGAAACAAACCGCAAAATTCATTGACCTCTTAAAGATCACTGGCTTCGCAGAAAACATATTATCCCAGATGCAGTATCATATTACTATTAATCTAAAAATATATTCAATCCCTGGAAACGAAAGTGGGAGTGAAATTTAATGCTAAAAAAATCCCAGGCGTAGTATCATTTTACAAAGCTGGATGCTCAAGGTGACCGATTCCTAGAAATCTAAAAGTATAACCAATTCATGGAAACGAGAGGGAGCGAGAAATATAAGCTCAAGGTTACTTGGCAACAAATCGGGAATGAGTTCATTGATTTATCCCAGAAACAAACCGGAATCGGGGATTCGTTAACTTAACTGAGAAACAAACCGGGGTGCACTGACCTCGTTAAGAAACAAACCGCATGTGAAGCTTTATGGATCTTTAAAAGTGGGCCAATGACCTTTTCGTGGTCGTTCTGTTCTTAGAATTGTGTTTACTGTATATTTGTAAAAAAAACTATATTTTAAATTTTGTGTATATAATGACCATCTCGGTCATTTCTTAGAATTTTAAAATGAAATTTAGGTATTACGTCCCGAGTTGCAAAACACAGCACTGTTTTTGAACAAAGGGTACTTTTTCAATATTTTTTCGATAACTAAAGTCGTTTCACTGGTATGTGAAAAAACTATACTTTGAATTGTGATCCGCTACTTTAACAGAAGGATACTTGCAGTTCGCTTGAAGAAGGGCGTCCAGTCTTAAGCAGGTCGAAGCCCTAAGGATACCCTGGTAACCACTGAGATTTTGTACATTCACACTGATTAATTACCCTTGAGCTGTCGCACATCACTGATTTATCTGGTTTGTTTCCAGGTGGTGGCGTTAAAGATGTCAATAAACTTTGGGGTTTGTTGCCTAGCTAAGTTAATGATCTCGCCGTTGTGTACGGTCATTGACAAGTTTTTATCTCTCATACTTAGGGTAATTACCTAAGTCTCGCTTACACATGTAAATCCCGACGTACATTAAGTTCCTCGTAGCCACACTACTGAGAATAACTTTTCAGATTCTTTGTCAAACTTGTTGCTATTTAGCCATAACGATTCTCGTGTCAATTGCCTGCCAACACTCTCTTGCTATACTAGTACTGAAAAAATTTTTGCAGCGTTAATAAATGTATTATTGTATAATGTTATGTCAGGTATTAAATTCTAAAATGTAATCTAAAATTTTAACAATAAAAGTATTTTTATTATTACGGAAAGTTATTATGTCCTGCTTATTATTGTTAGCGCCATACAAAACCAATAATTTTATTATTAAGATTTAAATGCACTAAGTTAACAAGTTAGCAGGATGAATTTGAACATATGCTTTTAAAACTTAAAATAAGGAAATGTAAAGCTTCAAAGTTTAAAACCGCGAGCAATTAATGTCACGATGTCGCTAATGAAACCAGAAAAGAACTTTATAAATTATTCTACAGGATTATGTTAAACAATTTTAGAATAATATTACATTTCAGTTAATTTTCGTATTACATTTTAAATAATAGATGGAAAGATAAAATCTCATTTTCTTTCAGTTGTTCATTTACAAAGCTTAAAATGCATTTTCCAATTTAACATATAGTGCAGCCTCGAAATGCATATAAAATTTTATTCATACACGATTTCAAATGTGTTATTACGTACATTAATTCATTTTCCTTTAACGCAATTATTCAACAGTCAAGATAAAAATTAAACCAATTACGTGTTCAGTAATTAATGTAACTAAATTATTCGTGCGGGATTTCCGTTTTAAAAGTTAAAATAAATTGTAAAACAATTTATTTTATTTTAAGAGGTCAAATTGGTGAAATAATCGGTATGGGATTTAGTTGCAGTAATATATATTTTCATCCATTTTTCTTTATCCTGATCTAAGATGTTTTTAATTAGCGGCAATAATTTATCTGTTATTTCCTTTGTACGTTGCGTATAGCTTCAATTCAGTTTTTTACAATATTAAATCACGTTTAAAGCATATAAAACAGTCGTTGCTTTGTCAGAACCTAATTTAGTTTAGGAAAATGTTGAGTGTATTTAACAAAAGGTTCTTAATTGAACCTGATAAAGACAAAAGTTATAAAAAGTACGTTCCTTCCATTTGCATCTTATTGCTTAAATCAAATGAAAAAGCGATCAAATTTGCAAAATAGATTAGAAAACTTAATTAAGAACAAGATTCTATTATGTATATTTTAATGGCATTGAATGGGGTTACGCTTCTTTAAGGCGAGTAAAAGCTCGTTTTTTAAGGAACCAATTAAGTTGTAAGATCTGTGGGTTGTTTTCTAAAGCAGAGATAACGAAAGGACTTTAAGATATCCAGTTGGTGGAAGCTAAGATAGTGACGCTTGTCGATTCGATAACAGAACGATACAAAACAATAATACTATGAAGTGTGGATTAAAGGGGTTCAGGAATACATTGTCCAAACCGCTCATCCTCACAGTCCCTTACGATCCCAAATATCCTTGATATTTATCTGTTATATATCCTTAAATTTAGTGTAGCTTTCGAGAAACGAGCCAAATTGATTTTATAAGCTTACTGTTAATTTCAATTTTATTTTAATTAAACAAATATTATGGACTTCGTTATGTCTTATGAGTTACATTCATCAGTACAATTATCACTATGTAGTCGATGTAAAAACAAATGCATTTACGTAATTAAAGTAAAATTTCGTTAAATCTAATTAGTTAGTACACAATTATTTTAACAATTAATGAAACCATATTTCTCAGTATTGTTGTCCATAATGGCAATATCATATACACAAAATATACGTTGTTTCAACAAACATACAAACAGGAGTAAGCATATTTGATGCTTATTATTGACAAGTAACAACCCACAAAAATATCTTATTTTTACACAACGAAGGTGAACTATAATTAATCTTTTTCTGTGAATGTCGTGTATTTTAAAGCAGATTTTAAAAGCCTTACACATTTCGATAGCAATTGCAGTTACTAAACTAGCTCTTAAGTATGTACGTGACTTCTACGAAAAACGGTAATTATTAATTATAATTATAAACTGAAGTCGTGTAAAAGCGCCCTACCGACGCACAGTGGACTAGAATTGAAAAGTAGGTGAAATGTTCTTTTTGATAATATTATCTTGTTTAGAACATATAAACCTAATAAAAAATAATAGTCAATTGAAGTTATATCGCATAGTTTTTTTTTTTTGCAAATGAATAAACTCGTACTTTAATTTCAAATAAATTGCTATGCTTAATTTCCCTATTATAACCGTTTCATTATTCTTCTCCTTTAGATAGAAAGCCGTGGAAAAAAAAATTTGGTTTATGTCAGTTGACAATCGTGTATTTAGGTTTTCATTTAGCTTGACGGTTTGAAAAATCTTATTTCATACTGAGTGTTACGACGGAAAGTTATTGCTAACAGTAAGTACTGTTTTTACTAATTATTTTAACTTTGTTAAAAGGAAAAGGTGAAAGGGCCAAAGAGTGCCAAAAATCAAACTATGTTTTGTAGGTTTTGTGAAATTAAAAATGTCTGCGAATTTTTGCGATAATATTTTTCTTTTATATTAGATTATCATAATGTGCGAGCTGCCAAGAACAAGATTTTTTGAAACATGGTGTTCCACGACCAAAGAAAACCGTCAAAAGGATTTATTGATTTATTGATGTTAATTATGCAGGCTTTCAATTTAAACAGCATAAACAAAGAAACACAAAACTAAATGGCTGAATCTTATAATGAATTTTTCCAAAAAAAATCAGCGATCGATGGGAAAAGTCTTCTAGAAAAGCAGAGATATTTTGAAAAACTTTAGCGGTTGGTTCGATAAAGAAGATATCGAATTTGATGTGGTTTCTTATAATTTTAATGACGATCTTCCCATACAAGCCACTGGTAAGCCACCCAAGCCGTTTGAAGAGGTGAAATATAGAATCAAAAAGCAAAAAGTTCAGCATATTCTTCATTGTAATTATCAAGAAATCACATTTGCGGCAGAAGTGGCAGTTCGTAATTCGGGGAGTAAAGATGATGCAAACTTACTTAAGGAAATAAGCCTAGGTTCACCACAAAGGTCCACGGCCATAAAAAATATAAGGACTGAAAATGAGACTGTGATCCAACGGCAGTATTCGAAAGAGGAAGCCCTTGCTCTATATCTAGACTGCAAATTGACTAAGAAAGCATACATAGTTATGATAAATAGTGCAATTCAAGTGGGGCATTTTCTTTGCCCTTCTTATAATAAGCTTCAAGAAGCAAAAAACGAATGTTGCCCTTCAGTCGATTTTATGCACATAACTGAAACAAGAGCAGAAATAGAACTTCAAACCTTATTATATCACATTACAAAGAAACTAGCTGAGGTGCAGATGCTTAAATCATTTGGTTTCCCTAGAAATGCCTGAATTTAATTTGGTAAGCAAAAATTTCAAGATGCTGAAGTTGATGATGAATATTTATTTGTTTTCTGTTTGGTACCCATTAAATTACATCTGCTTAATGATTACAAAACGTGGGCATGACAAAATGAAAGAACTTCCTCCACACGATTTTTGTGGTCCAATAAAGTTCTTGGTCTCAAAAGAAACTGATGACATGAGCCATCAAATTAATCCAGAAGATTTGGAATTAAAATGTTCAGAAATTTCCATGTGTGACAATGTTACGATAAAGCTTCATCATCAACTTTTGTGTAATGGTTGATGGAAAAATGTGTTGTGCACTAAGCAGTACTAAATCTTCTCAGACCTGTTATATCTGCAGTTTAACACCAAAACTGATGAACTCGGAAAAAATAAATCCAGTAAATCCTGAAAACTACGGTTTTGGCCTATCTACGTTATACGCTTGGATTCGATGTTTTGAATGTCTGCTTCATATAAGTTAAAAACTATATGTCAAATCGCGGCAAGCAAAAGGTTGAGAATCGAAAGAGGCAGTGAATGAGATAAAAGCAGAAATTCAAAGAAGGTTTAAATTGGAAATGGGACTAATAGTAGATAGGCCAAAATCTGGCTTCGGTTCTACAAAAAAGTGCAAATATCATAAGTATTGATGATAGATTAATATATAGATTTAGTGTGCTTTTGCAAGCCCTTGCATCTGGCTATGAAAAATTAATATTACCGAGTATGAAAAGTATGCCAGAGAAACTAAAGAGCTCTATTTAAGTCTTTATCCGTGGTATTATTTACCACTCACAGTGCATAAGATTCTTGTACATGCAGGCGATATAATACAAACTTATATAGTGCCAATTGGTCAGCTCTTTGAAGAGGCCCAGGAAGCCCATAACAAAGACTATCAAAGATTTCGTCAACATAACACACAAAAAATTTCAAGAATTGCCACGAATAAAGATTTAATTAAAATGCTCTTAATTAGTTCAGACCTGGTAATTTCCAGCCGAAGACAAATATCGCGTAAATCAAGCAGTAAGTTTTCAAAAGAAGTTCTTGCCCTTTTAAAATGTCCAGACATAAACTCACCCTCTTGTACACCACTTGATTATTATTCAGATGATGAAGTAAGTGAGACTAAAAGCGACTAATCTTTTTTTGTATTTATTTTTTTTATTTGAAATAAACATCTTTTTTTTGTTTATAAATATCTAGTATTATTTTGCAGTAGTAACACCTGTTTCTTATAAATAAAACTAAAATATAGATACCTGAACAATTAACAGATGTATATAATTATGTTTTTGTACTTATTCGTTCATAACTTAATAATAGTCAAGTTGCTTTGGTATGTGCGAATCCTTGCGATATTGTAGGCTCACATTCCATTAATATAAGTAATTTGATTGTAATCTCATTATATTTAGAATTTACATCAATTCTACATACATAAAGACAAAATTTACATTGATTGGGGCTTGCAACTCGATAGCACAGTTGGTTAGCGCGGTACTCTAGCAAAGTACAGGTCGTAGGTTCTAATCCTACTCGAGGTAAACTTTTTATTTATGTATTTAATAAAATTAATAATAATTTTTAATAACAGATGTATGTATCATTTTAAATCAGGAATATTATCATTACCTTAATTAGTATTTAGCTTTAGGTTAGTAGTCAATTTTGTGAAACGCTGTATAATATAGAGAAAACTTTGCTTTAGATATAATAGTATATTAAATCTAAAACTTGCCTAACACTAATATTTTTCAATTCATTTTTGATTTATAATTGGATACTCCACACTTAAAATTTTTCATATTAAGGAAAAAAAAATTCGTAGAACAGACCGACAGACAGGCAGTCAGCATTAAAGATTGGTCTACATGCCTTGAAATATATCTACTGCACCCATTGAAAATATTAATTTTTTTTACGATTTTAATACCTTCCGTACACCGCGCGATATACAGTTGGGAAGGTAAAAATATACCGTGGATATACAAAAAAGATTTAAACAATAATATTATTACTTCCTTTCATAAGAATTAATAACAAGTAATAATGTTTTTTTAATTAGAAGCTAAACATTTCATAAAACCAATAACATACTTATTACCACCTACTTTCTTACTTTAGCCCACTGTGCGACGGTGCGATCTGTCGTGTAACGTATAGTAGGACAAGCCATCTCAAATATGGTTTAACGTGTCGTACGACGTAATTCCCTACAAACGTAAACGATAAGTCGAACGAAAAATGTCGTAAACTATAAAAACAAACTTCAATGAGCAGTTATAGGTGCCTAAAAGTCCAGTGACGTGGAAAAATTTAGCAAAATGCCACAATTGTCAAGGAAAAAAGCGACAATTGTTGCGGCAGTGCTCCTGTTAGATGACCCGCAAGAAAAACAAAAGAAAAAGAAGGAAATGGTGTAAGAATTGGATATTCAACTGGAACATGTATTCCCATATTCGACTACTTGATGCGTAATACTGAACCTAGTGATTTCAAAAATTACGGTGACACATAATTCGCTTTTAGAATTAGTTCGAGACAATATTACGAAACAAGATACATTTATGAGGCATTCTGACAGTTACCCTAAGATATTTGACAACAGAAAACTGCTACGAGGATTTAAAATTTAGTATTGGAATTTCTCCATAATCTTTAAGCCAAATAATCCCTGAGACATGTCAAGCTATATACGAATTATTAAAACAGCATTACTTAAAGGTAATGAAACACTTTAAAGTTAAAGAAACCTGTTGTATTATCAAATACTTAAATGCCAACATAACGCTTATTACTATAGACCTTTAATTAGCATCATTACTGCCATAATTAATATATTCATAAAATGAAAATGGGTACATGATTTGAAGAAGGTAGGGCATTAACGTGCGTTTGGAGGAAACAAGTGTGTGATGACTTCTGATGACTTGGTGGAACAGTATGTGTTGGTTGTTGGGGGGTTACGTATGCTTGGGGCCGAATGTATTGCAGTTGATGTATATTTGATCCAAAGATTGCCAGTTGTGGAGTGGACTTTCTGGTAAATGGCTCTACTCTGCTACTCTCACTCAATTTTCCCAATTTAGCGTAATACATCGCATCAGAAATGAAATCAGTGAAGATGGTGATCTGCTAGTAAAGGGTTTATTAGAAGGCGCATTAGAATATTGTAAAACATCTAATGGTGACCCTACACTATAAGATCTACTTGCGGGTGATAGCAGTGAGGTTGGTGATTGGACATCAAGATCCGCGATTTCTTCTTCGTCTTCGTTCGCCTGAAATGTGACACAAATAATATCAATATCAATTTTGATCAGTTTTGAGCAAATGATAAAACAACTCTTTTTTCCTATTCCTATTAACATAATAAGTATATCTTCTATTTGGAGGTGCTTTCCACAGAGCAGGCGTGGACAAAAATTGCCAAATAATTTAAAGACGTTTGGCAATTTGAGAACTGCTTAGGAGCGATAGAGGGAAAGCACGTCCTTATTAGGAAACCGACATAAAGTGGTTCTTATTATTACAACTATAAAGATAACTTCAGTACGTAGTACTATTTGCTATCGTTATTGCAAATTATAAGTTCATATATGTGCACACGGGCACTAATGGCCGTGTATCAGATGGAGGAATATGGTGTGAAACAAGTATCTATAAGCGTTTAGTTACAAAGAAGTTAAAAATATCAAATCCTGTCCAATTGCCTCCAGGATTGGATTATGTAGTACCATACGTATTCATCGACGACGAAGCACTTCCATTAATGCCAAATCTAATGAAACCATATTCACTAAAGCATATAACACACAATGAAAAGATATTCAATTACCGTCTCAGTAGAGCTAGTTGGGTTATCGAGAATGGATTCGGCATATTATCATCGCGACAAACTGGAAATTTGACAAGCTTGGAAAACAATAAAATCACTAACGCAACCGTATCAGCTAAGAGAATCTACTTATAAGCTCTTTTATAATGATACGGGACAAGTCGCATTTCAAGAACAAATGATATAAACATAACATTTTTTATTATTCATTAGTATACATACCTGTCGTATGCTTACCCATGTATAAATAAAAGTTAAATATATTTCACTTACCGAATTATTTTCTTGGGTGTTTTCCTCCATATCGCTGCCATCGATAACTCTTCCTTTTTGCCCAGTTTCACAGTGAGAAGTAAATAATAGCAAGTCGTAGTACCATAAGCTAGGTTCATAAACGTCATCTGTTCCTGTACCGGTACCTGTGGAATCTTGTTCCTAAAACTACCCAATTACCCAAGTAAACGTTATACCTACTCGTAATTTAATACCAATTAAAATGAAAACATTCATGAATACATACTTACTTTTTTTCAATGCACTTCTAAATATTGTTCGAATGTTGTTGATCTTCTTTTTCAAAATATCTAGTGTGGCGATGGGGCATATTTCCTTGTAGTTTCGCAGCAACTCTTCGTAACTGGAGTTAGGTTTAATTTTATTCGCATAATCTTTAGATTTTATGTTCCACAAACAACTATTTTGCCTGTACAAGTTTATAAATTCTTCCCAAAAATCTTTATGTTTAGAATCCATTTTAATAAAGTTAATATAAATGTTATACACAAAAGAATCTACTCTTTTTCCTACAGTTGAAGACGTACCAAAGTTTGTCAGATATCGCAAAACTACACAGACACGATGCGATCTGGAAGTCGTAAATCGAGTGGTACAGGTTCATACTACCATCCGATACGATATCGGCTTACGATCCGTCGCACGACAACACCGCATACGGTACGATTATCGTTCAAACTGTAGTTATCGATCCAAATCGTACCGTTTGGAGGGCGTTTAGTTTTCATTTTCACATGGATGAAGTAGGTATCTATTTGTGTATATCAAATTGCACAATAAGATATATAACTCTTCTTAACGTATCCAACGTTATTTGCATTTCACTTTCGCCAGATTTCTACTTTTATGTTTTACTTCCAATAATTACATATTTTGATCGCACATTTAGAACTATTTTTGGACATTATGATGTGGACGTGCATCATCGTATTGCCACACAGTTCTATTTTTCAATAGGACCAGTACTGTGAGAATACCTAATAATATTTAGTTACTGTTCTTGTCATCAAATAATAACCCTTTATCATCAATTGCAATCGTACGGTTTAATAATTTAAAACCGAGCCTCAATTAGTTTCATATCGGTACCCTTGTTAAAGGGTTTTCGTTGTTAACATAAATTAAACAAACAGATTATTATTTAGTTTTAGTTCTGTCAAACATTGGAAGGCTGCAAATGAAACTTTGCCACGTGTTATTGAATTTGACATAGCATTTTTCAATATTAATAGGTTAGGATATCACATGCAGAATTTATATTAAGTGTTAGCTTTCGTTGAAAGGAAGTGGAAGCATTTCGAGAACTAAATTATATTTTTTGTAAAGAATTTAAGAAACATAGTATAAAGTGGTTTTTTTCGGCTTAAGTTTGTGTTACCGCGCTAAATGTTCTGGTCCCGCAAAGCGGTTAATGGATTCCACGTAGGTAATAGTGTATCAGTTCGTGTTTAGGTAATATTGTTAGAGTGAAGGTCACTGAAGATTTAGTTGAACTATTCTGAATGTGTTATTTGAGTAAAGAGTGTTGGTTATCTTAATTCTAGCTATCGGGTGACTGAAGTTAGTTTTCTCTTAAAAGCCACCCACTTTGCATTTTTAGTATGGAGCACTTTTATGAGTAACGGTTATGTGGATTAAATACTCAAAACATTCCGCATGAAATTCTTATTAACATAAAGTTAACATCTAAAGTAATCTTGAAACTGCGATATGTTTCGACAAAAGACTTGTGATCATCAGACTAATGGAGTACCTATAGTACTATGGAAACCATAACAAAATGGAAAATAGAAAATTTTACAAGTTAATTATTAAATTTAGTACTACTTTTTTAAAAGAAAAACCAGAAAAATAAAGGAGAAGCTATCTGTAGCCTCCTCTGCTACCACGATACAGAAACTAATATGCTGAAGGCACAAAACTAAAAGGTTGACAACTTCAATAACGCTCCTGAAGTAAAAAAACCAAGCAAATCGAGTATAATTATAATAATAAGAAGAATTTAAATTGGCTTCAGTATATTATCTTCCCTACCACCACAGAAAGGATCTTCAGGGCTGAAGGCACTGAAAGTACCATCTGGCTACCCCTACTGGAACTGACCTAAGTCTGGTTAAAAAACAAACTAGAGTGGACGTTTCAGTAACATATTCTTCAATCGTAGATAGGATTTAAACGAAAAGTTAAACATCGTAAATATAAAGGTAGAAATTTAAACATTTTTGAAAAACCAGAAACATCCCTGAAGGGAATGTCCGGATTCATAAAATATAAAAGGATTAAGCAATTCACATCTAGTCAAGAATGACTTCGTGAATAAAATTTTGAGTATTTAGTCCACATATTTACAGCATCGTAGCCTACATTAAAAATTACATAAATAGCACGTTTTATACTTTTTCTCTACCTCATCTAATAAGCAAGTTACCATTTTTAGAAATAGCCAAAAATTAATAATTGAAGGATAGCAAACAAATGAAAAGAAAATACGACTTGTGACACCTATATCAGTTTCTGTATATCTCTACTCCTTCATATACTTACAGTACCTACAATTGACCCCAAGTCTGGGCACCTTGTACATAATTAGCCTCCCATGTTGATTACAACGCTGTCCCGCATCGTTCCATGCAACAATTACAGTTTCATCTTGACAGCACCCTTTCGCACATACAATGGCACTGTGGCAATAACAGTTCATGCGAATGGAGCAAAATCTCAGTAGTGAAGAAACATGCGAATTTGTATCTAAATTTAATCTATCACTCTGTTTGTTATGTGCGGTTACACAGCATACAATATGCCCTAAGTATTTATTCATACCATGTTAATAAGTAACTCTGTTTAGTTTTTAGGACTGTTGTCTGATCAAGAAACCACATTAGATTTTGTCCAAGTCGATGTTGGTAGCTTCTCGATCAATAGTTGGTATGAAGCCTTTTCTAAATGTTTAACAAGTGTCTGTGGCCTCTTTATGTCTTGATTTTGCTACAACGGTATTTCCTTTTCAATAGGTGCTTATACTATTTATGCACGGGTAAGTGAATTGATATCTTGAACATTTCGCTTAAGAGTTTGCCTTTCTATCATATTCCTTTTTCAAATAACCCTTTAGGACCAGTCTTTTTTGAACGGACGTGCTGTATATTTGACATTATTCACTGTTACCACAAGATATACTAGAGATATTCACCATTCGCTGTAATTTTATGATCATAATAATTAGCAACAGCGGGGTTTAGGTTGGGTAAGGGTACTGAAGATCGAGTATGAGGACGAGGAAACGGATGCGGACGTGGTAGAGGTTGAAAGGGAAGGTGGAGTCCTGGTGGTTGTCATTATCGTCGTCGGAAATGCTGGTAGCAAAGCTGCAGAAACGTACGTAACGGTCAGGGTGAGGTTAATGGAAAGGGAACTGAGAGGTGCGGGTTTGCCATGTTTTACGGTGATTTGTTAGTTTTTACACGGGAAAAGTGCAATAAATTGTGAAATTTTTTTTTGTAAATATACCCACCGAGCTACAGACTCACACCCCGTTGGATTAAGACTCAAGCTTGGGAGTCCGACTGAGAAGGAAGAGTTTTGATAGTAAATTAAGGAAGAAAATCAATTAATTTAACTTTACTACCCTGTCGTTGTTCCTGTTCCCTGTTGGCTTCGGATGATCTGTGGTGTAGATTCATCTATATTAGTTGGCTTCCTGTGCTCGGTTACATGCTGTGAAGTCCCTTGATGTCCTGGCTGTGTATTCCTTGATACCCGGATGGTGTTGATACTGCTGCTATCCTGCGTCTGACTGTCTTTCTATTCCTGACAAGAAATGTTTCTTATTTTCTAGTAGTGTCCTTTGCAGTGACCACTACAGTTCTTTGAAAGCCGCGAAGTATCCCGGAGATGCTCGGCACGCGGTCAATTGAATTATTATGGTAATGAAACAATAATTTGACTATTAGACAAGAAATGCATATCCATTTTTGGATTATACTTTTGTGGCAGATGGCGGTATCAACAACTTGGATATATAGCTACGTTCAGAAGCTTTAATTATTATTATTATTATATTAATTATTATTATTTTCTCCGAGAAGTATTTACAGTTTGGGAGAAGTTGACGGCGAGGGGGTTTATTAAGCGCAGTTTTAGGAATTTATCAAATTTTTCTGTGTATACTTTAACTGTATAAAAATACCGGCATATAGATTCTAAAATTATAAATTAATTATATTCTATGCAATGTTTTGATACGACGCGTAACTTAGTGTTAAACTGTCCTAAGATGCAATTTAAGTATTCGTTAAAATTTTTTCACTACCTAAATAACTCAACTTTATAAGAAAATGTGTAACTATATTTTTTTAATAAAAAATGCTGTTTTATCGGTGGTTTCGGAATTATTTTTAAGTTAACATCTGTTTATCTGTTAAACTTTGACGGACGGACGTTTAAACGACCATCTTGTAATAATCCTAAAAATCCTTACTATCAATTCTCCAACTTATTTCCTGTTTCCTTCCACAGCTGTTTTATCATTATTAATAAATGGTATCAGTTGTACACTCCTTTCCCACTCCATCTCAAGTTCCTATAAATACCAGTCCTCCCGCATTACACACTTACTTCCTACACTTAGACCTGACTTATACCTCTTATACCTCTACCCTTATTATGACCAGTAACCTGACCAGATTCACTTACTTAACACTTATTCCACTTACTTATTACTTATTACACCTACACTTACACTTACACTTATACTTACACTTACACTTACACTTACACTTACACTTACACTTAAGTTTATTTATTTTTATTATCTCCTATGTAAGAATTGTTTTATTTTGGTATATTTTGTGACGGAATAAATGTCTTATAAAGACCACTAAGTTTTAGTCGTAGATAGGCAACACAAATAGCACCAAGGTAGTGAAACTTAAGAATTTGACCCAAAAGTCGAGAATAGGGCAAAGGAATCAAATTTGTAAATTGCAAAACCAGGGGCAATATAATCTGGCATAGATATTGTTGTTGTTTTTAGAATGTTGCGTATTTTATTTTAACGAACTAAAATAGTTAAAAATGCGTTGTTTCATTTCTTTCAGATACTTTCCAAAGCGCTTTTGTTTAAATGCATATGATTTTATTTAATAATAATAATAATAATCTTATTTATGCGTTGTAACAATAGTACATTCACTCGTCAAACAATCATTGAAGATATATGAGACTTAATGTTCTTGTACTTACGTTTGCATTAAAGTTTAGAAATCCTTCAAGAATAAAACACGTTATTAATAAGAAACCGTTTACCTTTTTCTCTGAAAGTATTGTAAGCAAGGGTTCATAATGTGTGCGGAATAGCATTATAAAACTTCTTTATCCAAAACTCAGAACCGTAATGATTTTTAGATAAACGACAGTATGGAACACAAATGTTATTTTAAAACTAGTATCGTGTAAAATATAACAGCAGATATTACACTTAGCATGACAGAAACAGGTAAATGTAAATATAGAAGGTACAGTTAGAATTTCAAAATGAGAGTAAGCCGGTTTAAAATCAGCCCTATAATCAAGATTTGCTATAATTCTTACCGCCTTTCTTTGATACCTAAATATTGTTTTCCAAGCAGAAATAGTCCCATACAATTATTGAGGAATATATGTGACAATGAATCAGAGCAAAATAAGCTGATCTTAAAACAATAGGTGATGTACTATTTGATAATCGTCTTAGTACGTATAAATTACTACCAATCTTGGTGCTTACATAGTCGACATGATATTTGTTACGAAGTCTCTATGAAAGAAATAAGGTCAAGACTGAGTAGATCGTAGTCAATAAATCGACTTACAAGGCCATAAAATTTTTCATTTTTGCAAAATGGGTAAACAAATAGATTCCATCAAAAGTATTACACCGATCCAATACATACAAAGTGGGCCATAAGTCCCTTGTCACTAGCAATCATTAGACGTTGTTTTGCCTATTGCAATCGTAGTATGTTGTGAACTTTACTACAGTTATAAACCCGACAATTATGAATAAGTTAGTTGACACTATTAGTTTGAGGTTATTCTGTTGTTGCATGTTGTATGTTATTTAATGAACGATGAATAGAAAGTTAAGTATAGAACAGCGTGTATTTGTGTTACAATCATGGTGGACACATGACCATAATTACACTGATGTTTGTGATTCGTTTGTGGAACGTTTTCCAAACATCGAACCTCCATCTCGACAAGGTATTCGGAAATTAAATTTAAGATTCAAGCGACTGGGTCAGTGGCGGAGCTTTACGGACAGGCCTTTGAATTCAGCAAGTGGTACACAATCCGACATGAAGCTGATCCCATGTTTTACAAAAGCATTATATGGAACTGTGTCTCCTGGGATTCTACGAACCACATGCGGTAATGGACACCGAATTGAGCGCTCCTGGCGCGAGTGTATGGGCAGGGATTTTCAGCGGTGGGTTAATCGGACAGTATTTTTTAATGAGATTGTAAACGCTGAAAATTACTTAGATATGATTCATGAAGTGTGGAACTGGAAAACAGTCCATTATTTGAAAATCTTCAACCAGTTATGTAAAAGATGGAGCTCTCTCTTATTATGAACGTACGCGACATTTTCTCAATGAAAACTGTGATGAATGGATTGGCAGACGGGCACTATCGAATGGCCTCCTCGAACCCCAGATATCACCCCATACATTTCTCAGTCTGGGGTATCATAAAAATGAGGTTTATTCCGTCACGGTTTGTGATGTTGAACATTTGAAGGAACGAATCCCATCAGAATTTGAAAACCTGCAGTCCCTGAAGATTTGCGACAAGATTTGTAAATCAGTGTTGAAAAGATGTAATGTTTGTATAAAACAGCGAGGAAACCACTTTAAGCACCTTTTGTAGCTAATTTTTTCTAATAATTTTTGTGGGTTAACTCTTTTGATAAATTGTTTTGAGAAAATTATCCTGAGTCGAAAACATTCGTGTCTCGAAAAATTTCCGGAAATAATCCAAGCACTAGGGCTAATCAACATCTGATGTCACTATAAAAAGGTTTAATATTAGTGTTAGCGTCACTTAGGACTTCAACAACAGGCCAAATATGGTTTTCAAGCAAATTTCAGCGTCACGTGCCGTTCAATTTACTTCAATAGAAAAGGATCAATAAATAAATTCTCCGAAATACCGCAACACATAACTTAGATTTTCAATGCGGTGAGTATGTTGCTAATAATTTCGAGGGCATTTTCAAGACTTCAGTAGTAAGTACAGTAATGGCAAATATTCCTCCTCCATGACTTGTTGATTATTTCGGGTCCCTTCAGTATTGCGACTACATCAATAGTTTTTCTTCTGAACTGGAACCCTTGACCAAACCTATCTTTTCTTCCTTGAATATTTTAAAACTCAAATCAACGACTAACAACATTTTGCACAAACAAGATAGCGTGGTCTTATCTGCGTGATTATAATGAAACAAACGCGCGACCGCACAGTTACCATTTAAGCATATTCTAAAGTTGTACACAAGCGTTTTTTTTAAACCACATAATTAGTAAATAACACTTACTGAAAGTTTAAATATCGCCAGAAACCCTTGTCAACCAGAGATTGTCATTTGTGTTCTGTATTTTGTTTTGTATGAATTTTTATTCCTAAATTCAGAATTGTAAAAATTTTCAACACAGATTTCAAAAATGCTATGAAAGGTACAAATTTCATTTTACAAACGGAAGTCTGATATTAGTTAAGGACAACCAGTACTATTTATATAGGTACTCAACTTCGTAAAGAATCGTTTCCCATGTAAGGTTATTTTCGAATGTTTTACGGGTATCTCGCTTATTTTTTAGGTTAGAATCTTGCGGTTTTCGCGACACCGTGCTATTTTTAATGAAACCAAAGATGCACTAATAAAATTTGCCATAGCCATCTTAGTTTGTGTGCTACAGGGTGATTTTGGAAAAATTGCATTTTCAGTCATCCCCTGTAACTCTGTTATTGCCAGACATATTAAAAAGTAAAACTGATATTTATAGATTTTTTACGTAAAATCCAGTGGCGATGCTCAGATTCTCTTTAAAGGTTACAGTTTTTGAGATATTGACATAACCTATTTTTTTTAAATCTTTTTCCCTTGTCAAGGGCTTTTCAAAAATATAGATAGTCTATATTTATTTTTATAAATAACGTGACAAAATTATTTTTTTCTATAATTTACATTGATAATAGTGGATAGCCGTGGGCAACCATGGTAACGCAAAAAATAAAATAATTAGCGTTCTGCCATTACTTAGGTATTTGATTTTTGAAGTGTTTCTGCTTCTCTCAAATTATTCCTGGTTACATTTTCTCAAATTTAGTGCTGATATTTATTGTTACTTGTTGTTTTTGTTTATTGTTATCGTTCTTGTTCTTGTTGTTGTTGTCGTTGTTTAATTATTTTTAATATGGCTCGAAACCAAAATTTGAAAGCTTTGAGAAATATGATACGAATACCTGCTTCATATTGTCCAATGAAAACGCAGACCAGGCCTTAGAACTCTATCTGAACAGGTCAGTTAATCTTTACCTTAGAATTTGTATTTATTTTATATACCTATTTTGTCATATAGATATCCCGAAAGAAGACAACCCGACAGAAGAATATTTCAAAATTAAAAGTTAATCTTTGCCAACGTGGACGTTTTGACAAACCTCGACCCCGAGTTTATAACAAAGAGAACGAGGAATCAGAGATCAACGTTTTAGCAGTTGTTCAAGCCACTTCTGAAACCTCTTGCAGGAAAATAGATGAAGAGACCGGTGTGTCTAAAACATCAGTGCAAAGGATTTAAAAAACATAAATTCAAACCCTACAAGTATAAACTTGTTCATCATCTGCTATTGGTTTATAAATATGAAAACTGAGGACAATAATTTTGAAAAAAATAATTTGGTCAGACGAGGCACATTTCACAAGTTCAGGAATTCTTAATAGACACAACTCGCGGTTTTGGAGTCAAGAAAACACACACGTGATTTTTCCTAGAGAGTCAAGGCAGGTTTATTTTTAACCGAAAAACAGTTTTCAAGATTTATGAAGAAAACCTAAACTCTTATGGGTGCTTACAAATTCTACAAGAAAAACTATGAACATTTTAGAAGATATTCCACTGGCTCAACTGAACGATATATTCTTCCAGCAGGATGGGGCTCCTGCTCACAATGCTAGAATAATACAAAACTGGCTAAATGAACGTTTCCATAGGAGATGGATTGAAACAAATGGACCTGTTCGATGGCCACCACGATCACCGGATCTCTTGGTTTTGTATTTTTTTTTGTGGAGGTATTTAAAGAATAAAATTTATTCAAGGCAATATGCCAACATGCAATAATTAAAAATTGCAACGGAAAATGCTTTTGCAGAATTACGAAGACAATCATTTATTTTGGAAAATGCTATTAAAAGAATTTATAAACTTTGTGAAACATGTAGGAGACATAATGGTCTGCAGTTTGAACAATATTTGTGATTAATTTATTATTTTATTTTTATCAATGTAAATTATAGAAAAAATCATTTTGTCACGTTATTTATAAAAATAAATATAGACTATGCTATATTTTTGAAAAGCTCTTGGCAAGGGAAAAAGATTTTAAAAAATATATAGGGTGTCCTATTAAAAAAGTAGGTTATGTCAATATCTCAAAAACTCTGACCTCTAAAGAAAATCTGAGTATCGCCACTGGATTCTACGTAAAAATCTACAAAATCAGTTTTACTTTTTAATATGTCTGACAATAACAGAGTTACAAGGGATGACTTAAAATGCAATTTTTCCAAAATCACTCTGTAGCACAAAAACTAAAATGGCTATGGCAAATTTAATTAGTGCCTCTTTGGTTTCATTAAAAAGTAGCACGGTGTCGCGAAAACCGCAAGGTTCTAACCTAAAAAATAAGCGAGATACCCCGTAAAATATACGAAAATGGGACAACCTGTACATACAAGTTTAGGCCGTCACTAAACTCACCTTGTAGATTTAGGCGTTTAAATCTGAAGCATATGAATATACTGGACTACTTTATATATTTTTGTAGATTAAATTGCTGTAATATCCTATTTTATTTCGAAATAAGAATCGCTGAGTCGAAACATCAAAGTTGTAGTACAAAATGCAGCTTCTGTAACTGGCAATTATCTGAGTAAAATATAATAAAACTGTTTGTATTCTTTAGAAATACGTACATTTTTTTCTGCAAATTTGTAGAGACAGAATATACTATCTATTAATTAATTTAGTTATACAGTAACCTTTTCAATGTTATCAATTATCCTACGGATTAGTAGTGAAATAATTATGAACACGCATATTCAACAGCAATCATCGAAATAATTGTACATTCGAAAACCTCTTCAGATAATTGTAGTCCTTCAATTAACATAACATGTACTTCAATGTTAAAGCGTACTTCAGCATACGATTTTAGAAACTTTTAAATTTTAATTAACGTTCCTCTTACTTTAAAAATACCGTTTGACATTTTATTACTGAAAATGAAGCGAATACGATTTTCAGAGTAACGTCTTAAGGTTATATATTACTATTTTGATTTTACAAAATCTGGCAGTTAACTTAAACACGTTTCCTTTCATCTTCCAGTTGGTACGTTAATAAATGCAAAGTGCGGTCTACTCATCACGTTTATGAACTGAATTGCTAAGGCGTAAAAGTCGACGATCAAATGCCAAAAGAAATTATGCATGAAATTGTCAAAGAAGAAGTGTAATTTTAGAGTGTAATAAAAGTAAAGATATTTGTAACAATTTACGCTGTAGGTGTTAAGCGTTTAATAACATAAAAAATTATAAACTCATTTATTCTTTGTAGATTTGTAAACCATTTAATTTTTTGTGCGTTTTCTAGTGAGCGAAAACGATTACAACTCTTGCTGAATGTGACAGAATTTATAGCTACGTATAGTTTACAGTGTTTGACAGTGTCTCAGAACGTGTATTTTGCAAATAGTTTAGTTTAATCACAGAATTTATTAATCCTAACTAAATTAATAATGCGGATATACTGTGGTATAAATAATGTTTGTAGTAACTGCTCAGCTTCGTATATTGCAGGATTATACAAAATGTATTTTACTTTGTGATAAAAATGTAACGAGTCACGCGATGATGAACCTTTAGGTGCACTTCACTGTGTTTTAATGTAATTGAAGCATAGAATGATTTGAATTTGTGCTTCAAAGAGAACATCCTTTTATAGCACACCTATGGGACGGATTATAAGGTGGCATTCGTCAATCCGTCAAAGGCCATTTTTATTTTATTAATAATATTTTCGTATATGTATAATGTACAAAGTACATTCTTATTTCTTACTATCCACCTAATATACTATATATATATATATATATATATATATATATATATATATATATATATATATATATATATATATATATATATATATATATATACATACATGCACATGTAACATTCATTCTGTGCACCTTCTTTATGGCTTTAACATTTATATCGTCAAACTAATTGAATTCAACTCTGAATTCGTTACCTAACCTGACAGAAATATAATCAAAGTTATTTTGTAACAATTACTTTAAAATATTAAATCTTTTTAGGCATTTGAAGTGTTCGTTGAATAAAATGGAATGAAATCAGTTATGAACGAATTACGACACATTTGCAAATGAATCAGCACGTTTTTATGTAAGTAGCTACAGCATTGTGAGAGAAATTTAACTACAGTTGCGGTTTGTTTTATAGCTATTCAACTTCTCTGTTGCAAAAAATACTTTTTATAGCATCAAGAAACGAGAAACCTGCATTGATATAATCATAACCGCGCGTGTTTTGACAGTTGTTGAAATGATTACATTGTTAAACGAAACTAAATGTTGAATTTTGATTATCATTTACCTCTGAAAAACACGTGTGTACGAAACCTACCATATTACGATTGCGTCGTAATTCATTTTAGATTAAAAATTGTGTAATATTTTTAACATATGTGTATATGTTTATATATAAAGCTCGTATAAATCGGTAGCTTCTAGTATACCGAAGTATAATGAAGATCCCAACAGCGAACATACAAAAGATGCAGCTAAAAACATTAAAAAACATTTTATGGCCATTTTAGAATTTACATCAGTTCTACATACATAAAGACAAAATTTGCATCGATTGGGGCTTGAACCTTGGTGGCGCAGTTGGTAGCGCGGTACTCTAGCAAAGTACAGGTCGTAGGTTCGAATCCTACTCGAGGTAAACTTTTTATTTATGTATTTAATAAAATTAATAATAATTTTATTTTATGGCCAGTCTATTGATGCATGGTTGAGAAACAATCCGGGCAAAACATTTACAATTTACTGCATTGCTGAAGCTTTAGGGCAAGTTTACCCTCCAGCATTTACTACTACTAATATTGTTAATGGATTCAAAAGCCAGGAATTTATCCCTTCGATCGCAGCGTTTTTCGAGCAAGACTTCATGGTATCATATGTTACAGATCGACCTAATGAATTAGAACTTCCTTCTGGTGTTCCACCAACTAGCAATTGCGATACCCGTCCACGTTCAGAGGCAATTCCGGGACCGTCCTGCCGAGAACGGACGCCTCCTATTTCAAATAATTCTAGTTTTGTATCTCCGTAGCTAGTTTGTCCATACCCAAAGGCTGCGCCCAGAAAGAATTCAAGAAAAGGTAGAAAACCAGGAGATACTCGTATTGTTACGGATACGCCAGAATTGGAAGAAATAAAACAGCGAAAACAAGGAAAGTCTTCAGTTCAAAGGAACAAACTAAGCAAAAGGCAAGCAGGAAAGTGAAGCGAAAAATTTTGATAGCGATTCCGATGATGAATCAGGGAAGTTTTGTTAAACGATGACAGTGATTCCGATGTATTGATCGAAGAAATCGCCAATTTTGAAGAAGAAGAACAATTTATTTCGAGGTCATACACTGTGAGTGATTATGTTCTCGTTCAGTTTCCTAAGAAAAAGAGTTTGACAGAGTAATTTATACTTGTTGCACAAGTAAGTCCTTAAAACTACCTATAATGTTTTTTTACACATCGCGCAGATCGACGTCTACACGATGCGAGGATTTTTCCACGTTTAGTACATAATTTGCGTAATATTGGAAGCTTTCTACTAAAATTGCGAAGAGGCTCGGCTAGAAGAATGGAAGACAATATTGTTAATACCTTAGCATACGTGTCATTGAATCCCCACGTTAGTACGAGAGCAATGTCTCTTGTGTTGGATATGTCACGAACATATTAATGGATCATAGGTAAGTTCTTATGTCACTGAAAATAGTACTTTACATGTTTCACAATGTGTTTGTGGAAACGTTAATTTGCATAATATTCACTATTGGTCTGACCCCAATCCTCACTGGTTGCACGAAGTCCAACATCAAGGTCGTTGGAGTGTTAAACGTGTGGTGTGGCATCCTGGGCGGGACTATTATAGGTCCCTATTTCTTTGATGAACCACTAAATGGTGCCGTATTTCTTGATTTTCTGGTAAACCAATTGCCTATTTTATTAGAAGAGTGCCCATGCAATTACGGCAAAATATGTTTTACAACTATCAATAAATGTGAGAGAACACTTAAATTTAATATATCACCGGATTTTAGATATTTATTTTTCTCAATATTCTGCCTAGCCTGCACATGCATATTCTATGCATTCATTATTATCCCCTAGGGAGACTGTTGTACCTTGGAACGTTTTTCTAATGCTTCCGTTTTCCAACCAACATAAAAGTGGTAACTGTAGGGAAGTATTTTTTATAGAAGTATACCAACCAGTTACATAATAGTATAACGTTAAAATTGGCTTAATTACTCAACTTGTGTGTCAAATTAATTAATTTGTATTGTTAAGTAAAATGTTTCATGGTACAAATGGTATTGTACGTAGAAACACATGGCGTTGTACCTTGAAACAGTATATTACAGACTATAAATAAGTCCTATGAAGTATTTATTAACATTTATTATAAAAGAACAAAATACAGAAATATATTTTATTTCATTTTATATTATAATCTTTAAAATCAATTTGGAACCATAACCGTCCAGCAAGTCTTTCAGAACCTGTCATTGGAACTGGCGGAGGTAGTTTCATAACCCAGTCGTTCTCATCGACATCATATATTTGGTCAGATTCTTAAACAAACTTACTGCTGCCGCTACTAACCCACTTGTAAAATTCAATTTTAAACTCGCCGTTGGTTACCTCCTTTGAGATCATTTTCCAATGTATTAACAATATTAACAATATTGTCGTCCATTCTTCTAGCCGAGCCTCTTCGCAATTTTAGTAGAAAGCTTTCAATATTACGCAAATTATGTACTAAACGTGGAAAAATCCTCGCATCGTGTAGACGTCGATCTGCGCGATGTGTAAAAAAACATTATAGGTAGTTTTAAGGACTTACTTGTGCAACAAGTATAAATTACACTGTCTGTCAAATTTTAATATTTGTTTACAAGTTGACTTTAGGTATTTGTTTTTTCTCAATCTGCTAATATTGCGCCCATTCTGCACTTGCATATTCTATGCATTGATTATTATGCGCCTATATGTTTTTTTTTTTTGAAATTATGAAAACTTTTATTATTTAAAAATTATAAAATGATGAAATATTTTCATTGAATCTTGAAAAAAGACAAATAAATAAGAACAAATACTTTTTCAAATTTTATAACAACTAAATCTTCTTTCTTGGATATTTTAGGGTATGAATAAGATATCGAGATGCGGTCTTCACTAACCTATTTAGAGAATTTGGAATTTTCTGACATATTAAAGAACGCGCTCCAGCGGAGCTATGGAGCAATAAATGCTCTTTCCAACGAGACTAAGTTTATTAAAGTCAGTTTAGTCGTTTAGGAGTTACAGCTTATTTAATAAAAAAAACAGAATCACCCCCCATCACTTTTTTTTAATAGATACGTCAAACAAAAATTACTCGAATAAAGCTGGGCTTTAAAAAGCATATAATTTTTTGGTACATTTAGTAGGTGGATTTCAGTAAAAAATCACTTCAAAGGTTTAGGATGGCGGTTACGCCCCCTGGCGGTCATGTTGCAAATTTGAAAATATTCTCCACGGTCTTTTTTTGGTCACTTTAATTATAAAATTTTTTACCTCAACTCTCTACGACGAATAGTTTCCGAGAAACAGCACTATGCATTCTTATCTGGCCACCCGGTACAAGCGGCAGCGGTCTAAAACAATAGTTAGTTATTAAATATACAGTTAATTTTTTAATTCAATCTTACGTTCAGTAATTTTTCTCTGGAAGTCCATCTAATCACATGCTTGATATAACCGAAATGTACGTCAAAATTGTCATTTGTTATTTGTCACATTGTTGGTGTAGTTGTCAGCGTAAGAAAAATATCAATTCCTTTCCTTGCACATCAAGGTGTGCAAAATAAGACCTTCAAACCACAAATGAAGTCAGCAATGCCTACTTTTCTAACCGGCCGGCAGAGAAAGTATTCTTTGAACGTCAACTCAGTAAACATATAGAAAAGCATTTCAGTTCAGAAACCAATAAATATATGTTTTTATTTCTAATATATTAGAAATATTATTAACAAGTTTCAAGATTGAAGTAAGCCCGAAGGTATAAAATTATATTTGACTTTTATCACTGATATGAAAAGAAATATATTACATTTCTATATCAATTGATCGAAAGTAATGAATATATATTATACTTCTTATTTCTTCAATTTAATCTCACTTTCGAAATAAAAAATTAAAATTATTTTTATCCATTTTCCTTTTCTGTAAATATCGTAGCTTATTTAATATTTAGAAAAAAAGCGAATTTTTAACAAAGGCGGTTTTGGTTTTGTTGAAATGAAGTAGTGAATGGCATCAAATTAAAAAGTAATTATTACGAAGAATTGGGCAATTTATACAGCTGTACAAAAGTTTTTAATTTTTCTCATTTGGTTGAGAAATAACAAAACTGTGACGGAATTTATACATTAGGGTAACGTGACCAGTGCTGCGCATTATTCTACAGCAACAATACAAGTGTCATATTAAAATAAATAAATACAATAATTATTAGGTATAATATGCCATATTATCATTTACAGTTTTAGTTGATATTGTTACAAAAAGCACTTTTTAAAATATTTCGTCTTAATAAAAAATTGTTTAATGACAAGGCGAAATATTTCAAAAAGTGTTTTAATTATTTATTTTGTTAACAATATCTACTAGAATAAAAACTCCACAATATTTATATTATTTCATTTTTAAAGTACTACTGAAATAGTTGAAAAGAAGGGTGTCCAACATCTCTGTCCAAGTTCAAATTTTTTTTACCTATATTGATATAGGATGTACTTGATGAGATAGTTTAGTCATCTTGAGATTCATTATTGTACTGGTTAAAACATTCTAAACCCATATGGCAAACGCCTTCCAACCAATTCTGCTTCCTATCGGCACAACCAAATCTATTTGTTTTGCAACCTATCTTGTATATCAGCTGCAAATCTTTGAGAGATGTTGTCGGACTTGGTTGGTCATTTGCATTGTCCATCCACTATCAATATGTCGAGGTAAGTTCTGGACAGCTGTATCGGCAGTATTTTAGCATAATGCCTGATAATTTGCGCGCCTAAGATGGTGAATGAGAACAAGCCTTTAAGGTGGTAGCTTGTCAAGTGACTGACCGTGTTGGAACATTGTCGCTCGCAAGTCACTGATGCTATTAATATGCTTGTAAGCTGGTTTTTTACTACATACATTTGAATGACAAATGCCTCTTGCATTTCAATTTCATTATGACTGAGGCAATGACTACGCCCAAAGTCATTCAGCAGTTGAATATTGGCCAGTTAGATTTTTTGTTTGGCCTGAAAATGCACTTCTACTATCCCAACCAGTAACTGCGTGATACCAAAGTCTGATCCATGTTTTGTGCAATGCAATGCATTGATATGGATTGAGGCTTCCAAATTGTAGCCACGCAGTAGGTGGAAGATGGTCATAAATATGAATCATCAAGAATAGGACATCGGTGACACATTTTTGTACTGTCAAGCGTTCAAATCCCAAATTTCTACAGTCTATACCATGAAGAACAAATCGGGTGTTAGCCTCCTCATGATTGGATTGCAAACGGTCGACATTTCGATGGAGGTTTGTGTTTACGATTTTGGCTTCAGGAAAACCTCCAAATGTCAGTAGTTCGTAATTGGCGTCAAGCTCCGCGTCTTGCTTAGTAATTCGTTTTGACCGTGTTCGAGATGCTTTTCTATACTGATCAAATAAGACATGAACACTTCGGCATTCCATTTGACTGAAATTTGGCGTTACTGCTCGAAAGAATACGTCACTGAAATCACCAAAAGTTTCTGAACTTTTTGGTTTCTCAATGGATTGTATTAAACCTTGACCATCAATCAAAACCGTAGTTTGAACTGTCGGTTCATTGACCAAACCTTCCACTACATTTATTTTGTCTTGTGGTATGTGAGCTAATATAGCTTTAGAAGTTTGCTTGATTTGACCATTAGTATCGAATATTTCACCACAGGAAACAGTTGATGAACAAAAACGTTTATATCTATCATGACAACTTTGTTCGTCTTACTACTCGGTAGTTTTAAAGTGTCTAAACTTTTTGACTTCAACTTCTTTAACGGACTACTCTACATCTTTTTTAACCAAGCGCTGTGACCAAAACTCATCAGCAAGTTCCATACCTCGAGAATGGGTAGTCAACAAGTCATTACTTCACCAATATGTTCATTAGATTAGAATACTTTTCCTCAAATAGTACCTTCTTTTCAAATCCTTCACGTAGCTTCAGTATATCTGTTTTGTCTCTAGCTACACTTGATTGACTGACTGTTTCTTCATAACAGTCTTTTTTCTGAACTCCAAGCATTTTGCGTCATTTTTCAGATAAATGTGATCGATAATTGAAGATCAAATACCAATGATCACGCACACCACCTGTTTTGGTTATGCCAACTAAACCATCTGCAAGTTTATATGTTCCGTTATAATGTTCCAGAGCTTGATCTGGTAATTTTTCGTTAAACATTTTTGCTGTTTACTTCACAATCAAGTTTCCATTTAAAAATTCAGTATAGACAATGCTAGCATGTCCATGAGATAAACAGATCCCCAGCTTGCGTAGTTTAAATGGTCGTAGGCAAAGAACCAGGGAATCGTTTGGATCACACCTTCAAGATAGAGATTCCAATCTCTTTCACGTTTAGCTCGTATAAATTTCGACGCTCGAGAAATCCAAATACCTACGCAAATATTTATATTGCGCATTATCTTTATTTATCTCATCGTATTCTTTCAGTAGATTTGTTATGATGTGTGCATTAAATGTAATCAAGTCCCATTGAGATGAAAGTGCCAAACTCGGTTGAAAATTTTCTAGCGACTCTATACTGGCTATGGCGTTTTTGAGGAAACGTGTTCCTTTCACTTGCTCATTGTTTAATTTTGCTGAAAAACACCCTCCATATTGTATCGCAAGTCAATTTTAGTACACAACGACTGTACTGTTTCCCTTCAATAATATTTAGAGCTGTCGTTTCTCCGTGAACGTAAACGTTCCAAAGCTCCAATCCGAACTTCTCCTAAGTCGGAACATGGAAACTGTTGATCTATTACCCGAAATAAGTCCATTACCCCCTAGATGGATGACAAAATTGTCAAATTATTATGTATGCCTCTGAATCTGCTTTAATTTGCAGTATAGTGCCTCATCGCATGTAACTACAGTATGTTTTTGGCCGAGTATCTTTGAAATGTGTGGACACCGCTTCATAACTGCCAGTACAGTGTCTATGTAATGAGCAGGACAAGGAAATATATTGGTATATCCAATTTTTGTGAGTTTATATGATCTGTCAGATAATACTTTGTTAACTTCTGTCCAAGATGGTATATTCTGGTTGCAAGATTTTTCTGATCTACATGCAAACCAGGATAAATCTTTATAATGAATACAGCTTTTATCTTGAGTTGAAATAAATATGGTTCTTCAACATTTGATGAAGATTTTATAGGAGGGTTTCTTGTTACAGGTCCAATACTTCCAATAATTCACGTGGAATGCCATGAAGAGTTTTAGAACATTGCAAGCTGATCGAATCTTCGATTTTATTTGGAGGTACTCCTTGGAAAGCCACCATCTGGGTCCATCCAGTGTCTCTTCGTTAATATCAATATTGTCTGTTGCGAAATGAACAAAATCTTTTCTGTTAAAATTTTCAGGAATATAAACATTATTGTTCTCCTGAAATCTTTTCAACAGATAGTTTGGCAAACAAGTATATAAGCGCATTACTGTATCATAGCTGATACAGTGTCCTGCGGCGTGCATTTAATTCACAAGTATCTTAGATCTAGTGACTTGGGGAATAGATAAAATAGCTGCATGTTTTGGTGTCAGTTTATTATGATTTTGAGCAAATACCATGTCTTGATGTATATTCAACACTTGGTTTTCAATTTCCGACACGCTCTTGCCACTTCCATTAAGAACCAAATTCAGCAATAATTGGAGACTATCTGGTACGACTTACCTAGCAATTTCTTTCGTTATATCTGTAATATTTATCATACCATTCATTATATTTATAATAAATCACGATTTATGAGGAACATGATAGAACATTCTCATGTACATCTGGCCACCATCACCTATAATTCCGTTGTTAAAATTCCAGTGCACTTTCGTCGCTTCTTTTTAAACACGCTTGGTATAGTGCTTGTATTGCCACTGCTTTTGGATAAATAAAATCCGATTCATTTTGTCTGAAGTGGGCGACTTCCATTTGGTCCCCACAGTGGTCCACCAGACGTTTAAGAATCAACTTCTCTGGATATCGTGGATCCTGTACACCCAGAGACGGCAAGATTTAATTTCATGCCAATTGTCTTCAAATATATATATGACCTTTTGAAAAGCCAACATCTGTTTGTTGTAGTAACGTCTCAAAAGCATTGTCATACACCGAACTTTCATATATCTGTACTTGTTTCTTATTCTGAAAAATCTTTGTTTTTAAACACGGATAGTTTAATTCAGCAGCAATAGCATCTGCAGCAACAACGGTGTTCTTAAGCGCAATATCGCTTATTTGTTCCGACACACTGAGAGATTGAAAGAGAGTTAATTTTTCGCTATTGTTATTTTTTTTTCCTTTCTGACAAAATATGCGAGACATCTCACTAACAGCACTCCTCGATTTCGATAAGGGTGTGTTTGGCTCTTTAACTTCCACCTATAAAAGTGAAAGAACCGAATTCTCGAAAGAAAATATATGAAAATGCTGTTTTATGACATCAAAAAAATAGGTATCAACTAGGTACCTAAGTATATTCTTGAAGAACAGACACTACAATTACCCCAAGGTTGTCAGTATTAATATCCAGAATGGATCGTTTTGAGTGCCAATGGAATTGATTTTCAATGCATCTGATACTGGCTTTGCTAGCGAATGAAACAAACAACTTTTATGCCATTTGGCTTCATTTTCGACCATCTATATAGTATCCTAAAACAACAAGTGCATTTAAAAGAAGTAAAAAGGGACTTAGGCAGGAACGTGGTGTGGCGTATTGTGGCCTCTATGATGAGACACATCGACTACCAAAGTACCTACTTAAATATTCTATTTAGAAATTTATAAATACGTGAAATATTACGAATTATTAAAACCTTCGTCAGGAAATTTTAAGTAATAAGGGGTTGATGGTTACTTTGACAGTTGGAAACACTTGCTGAAGTAATTTTCAACAAATTTAGATGAAATTCTTTATTTAAAATATTATTACGTAAAGTTTAATGAATGCGCTTTTAATAAAGCGAAGTATTTCAAGTAATTTTGTAAATAAACTATATTGTTAAAAATTATTATTAATTTTATTAAATACAGAAATAAAATCTCGATGGCGCAGATGGTTAGCGCGGTACAGGTACAGGTCGTAGGTTCAAATCCTACTCGAGGTAAACTTTTTACTTATGTATTTAATAAAATTAATAATAATTTTTAATTACATATTTACCTTTGAGCTTATTCGTTCATTAAATTAAATATTAATATTAGCCAAGTTGCTTTGGTATGTGTGAATCCTTCCGATATTGCACGCTCATATTCCATTAATATAAGTAATTTGATTGTAATTTCATTATATTGAGAATTTACATCAGTTCTACATACATAAAGAGAAAATTTGCATCGATTGGGGCTTGAATCTCGATGGCGCAGATGGTTAGCGCGGTACTCTAGCAAAGTACAGGTCGTATGTTCAAATCCTACTCGAGGTAAACTTTTTATTTATGTATTTAGTAAAATTAATAATAATTTTTAATTACATATTTACCTTTGAACTTATTCGTTCATAACAAAACTTATAATAAAAAAATATATTATTATTCTACATAAAATCAATATCACAATGATATATACACATTTTATTTAATACATAAATATACGAAACATGCGGGTCAAAACTTAACGAATTATTAATCCGCGACTTCACAAAAATGTAGTAGGAGCAGGTGCTCACCGTCAAGTCGATGAATTAAATCTTAGATTGACAAATCTATGTACAGGTTACGCAAAGCAAACGCCTGTTTGAATCGCTGGATGCCATTTTCTGATGCTTTGCGACATTTGCGCTATCTTCAGACTGGCAAACAAGGCAAAGATTTCAGCTCGTTTCGACCTTTTCTTAGGTAAGCTAACCGACGAGACAGCACCTAACTCCATAATTACTTGTTACCTGATATATACATAGGTTTATAAGTTAAAGTGTAGGCTACCTATAGTATGTATTGTTTCCAACACAACCACATAAAACGAATTAAATACACAGTCACCACGGTGCACAATCAGAGAGAGGCTGACGTGGACGTCCTTGAAGCTGGCCATTCGGTCGCCGCGAGCTCGCCCGTTAATACATGAATATTGGTGATACTTTTTTTCTAAAAGATAATTCGCTAATAACCTCCCGAATCCCCATGATTTGACCGATTCTTCATAGATTTATGCACTAACAGATTTATTTCATTTACTTTAACTAAGAAAATTTCCGTTTTAAAAAAAAAGCGCATATAGTCCAACCGGGTACCCGTATACAGAAATCATGGATTTCGTATAAAACTTCAATATTTTTATACAGAGGGAGTAAATAACTATAAATTAACAAATATTCATTTTCAATTGTTTATTTATCAAACTTATAATCTTTTTTTAGGAAATCAATAAAAAAAATTGAATTAATGTCTACATTCTATACATTTCGTTATTTTCACAGAATGCTCATCGCAGACTGGCTTTTCGCATTAAACCTAGCCCTTTCTGATCTTCCTACGTTTGCGAATAGGTGACTTGTTGCAAATGTAGTACGATCCAACAACAGGTTTCCTGCCAGTTTTGTCTCTTGGTAGATTATCAGCAGTGGATTGAACTGCAATCGGCTTACCATAGTAGGTTTCTATCACTAGCTTTATCGAATGGTGTCACATGATCTACTGATTTGAAGCTCACTGTTATATCAACGGCATAGCCAGATCGTCAGCAAGGTCGAGAAAAATGTGTCCTTTGGTTCGTTCTCTTTGGTATCATTTTATTATTTCCATAATAAACAATATAGGCAGGAAGAGTGGAGATGTCGAGGATATTATGGAAAAAAACGAGTGGCCACCTGCACGTTCGTGGTCGCGTAGTGTATCTCGCGTACATTTGATCCATTTTATCGACGCCGGCTTTGTATTTATTATAAAACAAAATCATTTCTGGTTTATTACGTGCTGAATCAGACGTCTTATCATCATGATGACGAGAAAAATCACAGCCTTGTTTTTTTTCGGCACACAAGAACATATGGTAACTTTTTCATGAACGCCGAAAAGAGTTGACAAGGGTTCTCCTGTTCTCGAAGCTTTCACTTCTTGAGGAATGTATGGCTTGTTTTTTTTGCCAATGAGAGTGAAGTTCCACGAAAGAAGAGCTTTATCTAAAACAAAGTTGTAAAAAATCCATACTTATGGTTTGGCCCGATCCTTTGAAACCGTCTTTGACAACTCTTTATCCTTGATTGACATCCCCAGTATTACCTATTTTGCCTGCATAAATAAATCCTTTGGGCCCAGCCCTTTGCCTGACAATATTCCGTGAAGGAGTTTGATGATTTCGTTGTACACTTTCATCTTTTTCCAGAAACGTTCTACTGGTGTTGTCTGAAACATATTCAGCAGCAACATATTTGCTCTCCTAATCAGATTGGTTTTTACTGTCATCATCTACCAATTCTTGCGTCGGGCATTCATTTTCACTATCTGTGTTCAGCAAAGTATTCCTCATGACCATTTCTTTGTGCATTATCCGACGCTGCGAAATATTATTAATTATGCGGTAAATCACCTGTAGGAAGCCAGCAATCGTCTCCACTGTCAGAAGGCCAACTCCCATTATCTTCTTCGTCCAATAACTGTTTCACATACCCATTTTTTTCGATCTCACATCTAAACACTAAATAAACGTATGCATTAGCCAAAAAATCGTTTTACATAACTTCACACCAGGAACCTCACTTCGAAAATTTAGTTCACGGTATCTCCTTCATCTTTTATATTTCGCATAAAACGCGTTAACTGGAACTACTGTCTTTTATTTTATGAACAAAAATAATATAAACAAAATAAACTGCTTAGAAGTACCGTTGAAATATAAATACAACAGACAGATGCACGAAAATATTCAAACTAACTGACTCTGCAAAGCTACATTGACTATACTCTACAAGTCTTACTCATTCGAGTGATCGATACGAACTAACAAACTGCTCTTCAAATGTGTACGTTCATTTCAAAGTTTCATCAGTTATAAAAGAATATATAGACCTTCCTTTCCATTATATCTATTTATAAAGGGAGAAATTTAGGGACCAGCTGTCGGCGTTTATACCTGTCTTGGGATTATAAAGGTCATTCTATATAACTCTACAGTATTATTTGGCTCAGAATATCTTCATTAACCATAAATGAATCATTATCCATCTCATCCAAAAGGTAATTCTGAGTTACAGCAGAATTGTGCCTACGAATTGGTATGTGGGTACCCGGTGTCAATGAAAAATCCCATCCTCGAAGTAGTTTTAAAAATGCATATAAATTTTGTACATCCCTTTAAATGGAAACTGGTCAGGTAGATTTTCTATTGTTTTGTTGCACAAAGCAGGTCCAAACCCCTACAGGGTGCTATATAGAGCCAATTTCCATAAGTGGGCATTATATTTCATTTTGAGATTTCCTATGAAACCTAAAATGACATTTTTAGAGTTTTCGGTTTCTTAGAAAAGCATTTGGGATTTGTGTAAATTAAATAATGCAACCCTACCTATGGAAAATTTTATGCCTAATAACCAATTCTTATTTTAGCAATTATAACGTTTTTCAATTCAGTTAAAATATTGATCTTATCAAATTAACTAGGATGTAATCGAAATCAATAAATGTAGAAAGCATAAGAATGTATTTCCCTATTATTCTGATATAATCGGCATATTTTATTTTCAGAATAATTACGATTATTTCACAAAGTAATTACATGTAATTAATACAATTAACAATAGAATTTAAAATTGCTTTTTAACTGGATTTGAATAAGACTAGTTTTGTTTGTAATTTTAAAGAAGAGACGCAAGAAGATGGCGAGATCGATATGAAGAAGGTGGCTAAAGATCACTGTTGACTCACCGTCCTGGAAGGGCACCTGTGACCACCATACAACAGGATCAGGAAATACTAATCTTAATAAATGATACACCTTTCACTAACTGCGTTAGTGTTAAGGAGCATATCTATTGCAGTGAAAATATAATATCGAGACGTTTATATGAAAATGGAATTCATTCAAGAAAACCAGCTAGGAAGATTATATTTTCTCCAGAGCATGCTGCAGTGCGTTTGCATTTCTGTCATAATAATTTGGACATAAATTGGTCGACGGTGATTTTCTCTGATGAAAAGACGTTCTCATAATCACAAGCTGCTCCAGTCACTTTATGTCGCCCCGATAATCAAAGATCGTTATGCCGTCAGCAACAAGTGCGCGTGTGCCCACAGGTGTATGGGGATGGATGATCAGCGTTGGACCTGGAGAATTACTGTATCTCCGCCAGCGTTTAACTCCAATCGATGTACAGAATTATTGGAAGATGTGCTTTTACCTTCAATTAATATTTTATACCCGGAAGAAGAACGTGATGGTTCGATCACTTTTGTCCAAGACAATGCAGTTTCCTTACTGCACGACGGGTTATGGATTGGTTAGCAGATAATGCTGGCAATATAGAATTGCCTCGTTGACCCAGTAAATCTCCAGATTTAAATCCAATCGAGAACCTTTGGGCTGATATGGTAAGGAATTGGAACGATCATAACTTACAATGGCATTTGCGAAAGTACTGTTGATGCTTCAATGTTACATGTTTGAAGGATTTGGAAAATTTTTCATTTTGGAAACCTTTGCCAAATTTTAACGGGCAGCATGCGTCAACCTTAGTGAAAATGAAGGATTGGATATTAATTATTAAACTATGATTAGATAGTATTATTTTGTTATATATATTTCGTTTGGTGTTTACCTTTAGTTAAATCGTCAACTCTGTTGTAATGCTAATAATAATAAATAATAAATATAAATGGTAGAAAGGAATCGATTTTTTAAATTTAATTTCCATTTGAAAAACTATCACTTTTATATTAATTCAATTTTTAGCGGTACTTGCCTATCAATGATCTGTAGAGTTAAATGATTTTTTATATTTAAATCACAGTTAATGGGAAATTAGATGCCAAATAACATTTTTTTTATTTTATCAGTTAGGGCGCTTTTTAATTTCAATTACATCCTGATAATACGATTTTATAAATATTCCTCTTTTACTAGTAGTGTTTTGAATTAAAATAGAAAAAAACAAGCGCCGTATTATCAGGGGAATAATGAAACCAAAACAATTTGGAGTTTTATTGTTACTTGTATTTTGTTCTAATCAGTCTAATTATATGGTAGATTAATTGATTTTTTATTTGTGTGCAAAAATTTCATGGAAGTTAATTCATATTAAAAATATATTACTCCTATTATCAATTCCTGTGTGTGAAGAAAAACAACTGACTTGGAGCTGTTTTAAATTCCTTAAAGTAAACCATAACGACATTTAAATTTATTATCTAATTCCATTATAATGCAATAAAAATAAAATCATTTGTTTGGTTTTATAAATACACGTATATTCAAATTCATTAAAAATATAATTCTTCTTTTATATGACATATTTTCAAGTCAGTTTTGAACCAGGCATTACGTAGTTTCATAAGAATTCTTTCATTAAGAAACTGGTTGTTTAAGAGAATATCTACGTGCCTAATAATAATAAATAATAATATTAGTTAGATCGCCTCGGGGGGTGGAGTGACGTCGGGTGTACCCCGGTTGGTATTAGTGTGGATTTATTTGGTTGGTAACAGAAGTGTTAAGCATTTTATTACCTATGATATGACACCTTATCTGTTCTAATTAGACAAGAGGTTATTGAGAAATTAACCAAACCCTGATACCCAGTGTCCGCATCTTTCCTTTCCCATAAGTCCCCAACTTTAGAAAACGTCAACCAGTCTAGATTGTTCAGGAGCCTGAATATAATGATAGCAGTTGTCGTCAGTCCGACGAGACTTGTCATTTGACGACTTTCTTAAAAGCGGTTTCTGTACTATACAATCTCATTTTATATTTGTCTGAATTTTAGCATTGCACTAGCTTTTATGCTTTTTCACGTTGTCACTAATTGGTGTAATAAATTTATACCTTCAATGATTATATTAAACGTGACAACTAAATTACGGATGCAGATCAAATTAGTTTATTATATTACCAGTAAACTTGGCACGTAATATCTCGCTAAACACTAATCTCAGCTTTATGCTAATACAGCCATCGTTATTCAATAACTTCATTTAAAAGCGCTTAACGAAACCTTAGTAATAATAGGCCAAAACTGCAATTTAAATTTTACGTAATCAAACACTTTAAACAAGCAGTTTTAACTAACCTTCCAAATTGGTAATTATAAGTAAAAATATTTCCCTTTAACCTTGAAATTTACGAGAAGCCTAAATTTGACTTTAATTGGAGTAATCATCATTAGCTTGATTTAAATCCGACACTGTTCAACCCTAAACTAGGTCAAAAATAAAAACCGTTATACTGACAAAATAATTCCAATTTTATGTAAAATTGCAGATGAAGCTTTTTAACTTATCAAATCTGAAATTATATCCCGCTGGGAAAATAATCTCGAACATTTTTCTAGAATCTAGACATCAACAACTTACCATCGCAATTTTAGAACTGCATATAAAATGTCGCTCAACTTCAATAAGTTAATGACTTTATGAAACTCCCATTTCAAAGTTTTATAGATAGTAATAAATAGATTTGGAAGTTTCGCAATAAAATTAAAATGTTCTTTTAGTGTATGTGTTTACGGTTTGGGATCTTATACAACCATCACTTTATATTAAGTTTGTTTAAGTGTCCATTCCAATTTCGCCTAATAAAGGGAAATTGCATGTAAAACAAAAAAGTAAATTAGATTTTTTTATATGTGTGCATAGGCACGGTTGGGGAAAAGTGTTGAAAGTTCTATTTACTTGATGATATTTTGAGCAGTACATTATTACGATTGTTAGATAAACTTATTATAAATTCGCATTTTTGCTACTCTTTCATGCTCTATTACTAATAGAGCATACTGAATAATGTTAGAATTTTAAACTCGTAATATTTCCATGCAAATATAAATTCTAAAATAACATTACTTTTATACAACTTTCCTGCTAAGTATAAAATGATGTCTTTAAAAGATAAAGTTAACGTTTATTTATGGTAATTTACATAAAGTAATTTAACAAAATGAATTGACTGCTCTAAAATTTACTCTAAACTGTTTGTCTGTTATTCTCCGTAAAAAAGGCGTATTTAGTTACGGTTCAACTCTTTAAACATATTTTCGGTACTATTGCGATTAATCCACTAATGGTAAATTGAATAAATAGTAAAACCCTGTCTATAGTTGCCAAATTTAAAAATTTGGAACATAACTTCTGGTTATATGTTTTCAAAATTATATCTAATCATTCATTAATTATTTAAAGTGGCTTAGTTAATTAAATTAAAGATTAAAAACCCTGCATTAACTAGAGTAAGCGAGTATACACATCAAATATAACAGATGTGCGAAACGACTCTGCAATTTTTTGGGTTTAAGCCTGGCATAATCTTTGTAATTGCGTTATGTCAGTCTGATTCGGTACATTCGTCCGCCTGTCTGTGTGCGCGTAAAACGGCTCACTCTTTTTCAAATTTGTAAATTGATAACATACCAACTGAACTCCTACTGGGTCAAGAGTGAATTTTCAATGCTTGTAACGAATCTTTTACGTTCTTCGTTCATTTAGTTGTAAAATATAAGAAAAAAGGGTCTTTGATAATTAATGATTTATAAGTTGTGGTAGGCAACTTAATTTGCATTTTGGTGTAACTTAAGTTGCATATTTTCTTAAAGGTTTATACTTCCATATCGTGTAATTAAATTTCTGCACATATTTTTCGCACATCACCTGATAGAATTAGCGTCCTTTTCAGCATTGCTTGATGTATCTTGTTTTGAACAGGAAGCCATCTTTGGTTTCCACCTAAATTTTGTGAAAAATGCCATTGATTTAATGGTAAGATACATTTAACTTGTATTATATTAAAATCTGAAACATTTCCTACTTTTGATTCTTTTGTACTTATACTGTTTTTACCACTTTTGGCATTTTTGATTCTTATGATTACATTTTTGCATTTACTTCAGATCTAAATTTAGATATATTGCGCAACATTGATAAGAAGATTACATCATCTTTGGTTAACATTACCGCATTCCTTTTTGATACCAGAGGTTATCAAAAAAAATTTTTTAAACCGGTGTTTATACTCTAATGATTTCTTAGTATAAGGCTATTTTTAAGATTTATTTTATATAATATCAAATTTAAATGCTTAATAAACGTAGTTTGTATATTTTTTATTTTGACACTTTGGTGAATTTTTTATTGTATCCTCGGTTTAGTTATTCCGAACATAATCAAAAAAATAACTTGGCGTCCGAGATAATTTTTATTATTGTTGCATTGAAGTTACTATATTGATGTTAAGTGGAAATAACTAAGCAGAAATTTGTGGTAATTAAGCAAATCAAAAAGCATGAACCGGCCTGCTTTAATCTACCTTCTGAGCCAACGGCATTATTTTTTAATGAATATATTATATATACCACCTCACTATTACCATATTATTATTATACCTGGCACTTTTAAACCATATATATCATTTATATGATTATGCTCATTGTAGGACAAATGATATTCGAAACAATCTTTCTTGGATAAGTATGCATTTCATTGACCTATTCCTCACAAATTAAAGCCGAAGAGCAATTTTCGTGATCACAGGATAAACGGTTCAACTGGTTAAAAAAGATAACATCCGGCTAGAGATGTGCACTTCTAATTTAAGTGCACGTGGATTAATCCACTTTGAAACTCAGCAGTAAGCTACATATATTTTTAATACAGTCATTTTTGTTATTTTGATCAAATATAATACATTGCGGATATTCTATTTAAAAATATAAATTTTAAAAATTCCAAATTCCGGAAAATCAAAATCATGAATGAATCGAATGTGTCTATTTTATTGATCTAAAATCATCTTCGCATTATTGCCTTTCTAATGAAACCTTTTTTGAGCACATCGGTTGGATGGTTTCAGAGCGTATAACGGACATAGGTAGAAACAATTTTTGTGTTATATATATATATATATATATATATATATATATATATATATATATATATGGTTGATTTTAGGTTTCCGCAGTGTAGTATGAAACACTGTTGTTTATCCGGGCGTTGTCGAATCGAGTAACACAGAGCCGAACAAATCAGTTGGAAAAGGAGAAAATTTGAAAATGGCAAATGAGACTTTGCCGAAAGGTTGTTTTTGTACTGGCAGGAGTCAGAAACATCACCAGCAGACGCGAGACAACGCCCGGATAAACAACAGTGTTTCATATGTATATATATATATATATATATATATATATATATATAATCAAAGTTGTTAATCGTGGCTGATTAAGTTAAAAAACAATAAGAAAGATTTAGTGGGTAGCAGCCAAGGTTGTGGGGCTAGTTTAAAATAAAGAAAAGATCCTTTGTTCAAAGGGAAGCTTTCGGTAAATTTATTACCTTTGTCAACCAATCTACAAGAAGTTATGCGTTGATAATACATATAAATTAAGATAAGATAATAACTTACGATCGTGGATACAGTTAAAATCTCCAGAATGTCCCACATAGAAGTAAAAGTCCTATGTAATAATAGACATTCAAATAATCTTAAATAATCCTATTCATAACACTTTTACACTTATCACACAATCACATTCAACATATTAATCTACTTATACATTGATTTCATAACCATTTTCTTTGTTTTTCCTATAATAACTAATTTTTTTTTTTTTTGTCAAAGTCCAAAATTGATTTTGACATCTAATTTAAATTTAAATTGAAATATCTTCTTTCAATGCTGCTTCAATGTTTTTAACTGTATCCACGATCGTAAGTTATTATCTTATCTTAATTTATATGTATTATCAACGCATAACTTCTTGTAGATTGGTTGACAAAGGTAATAAATTTACCAAAGCTTCCCTTTGAACAAAGGATCTTTTTTATTTTAAACTAGCCCCACAACCTTGGCTGCTACCCACTAAATCTTTCTTATTGTTTTTATATATATATATATATATATATATATATATATATATATATATATATATATATATATATTTTGTGTGTGTGTGTGTGTGTGTGTGTGTGTGTGTGTATATATATATATTAAAATTGGTTTTGTGGCACAATGAAACTCATCACTGAAATGGCACGATCTCCGGACATCACCCCTGTGGAGATACATCAAGGATAAAGTGTATACACCACCATTACCACAGAGCATACTTGATGTCCAGCGACGGATTGCCAATACCATCGAAACAATCAATCAAGAAACTCTCGACAACGTATGGCGAGAGCTTGATTAGAGGCTTGACATCTGTCGTGTCACAAGGCTCCCATATTGAACGTTTGTAATTCTGAATACCTGTTATGAAACTTTTGAGTTTTCCTTCAAATGTAACTATTTTTATATTTGTAAAACGAATAAAACTTGATTTATGTATGCTTGAAATCATGAACATCATTTGTAATAACCCTGTATATATATATATATATATATATATATATATATATATATTTTATATTTATATATATATATATATATATATATAAAATGCTAAAATTATGCTTTTTTAGTTAGAAGAATAATTGTCGTGGACATGTAAATGCTACGCATTTAAAATCTTGCTAGAATACATCTGAACGTAATTTGATCATAAATTTATCGAAAATAAAGTATATTTTGTTTAAAATGGTATGGATGTATAAAATATAATTAAAATGACGAATTCAATGCCCGTGGATTAACCCACTTTGAAACTCATATACCAACTACATATGTTTTTAATACAGTTATTTTTGTTATTTTGATCAAATATTATACATTGCGGATAGTCTATTTAAAAATATGAATTTTAAAAATTCCAAATTGGAAAATCAAAATCATGAATGAATCGAATGTGCCTATTTTATTGATCTAAAACCATCTTCGCATTATTGCCTTTCTAATGAAACCTTTTTGAGCACATGGTTGGATGGTTTCAAAATCTATAACGGACATAGGTAGAAACAATTTTTGTTTTATATATATATATATATATATATATATATATATATATATATATATATATATATATATATATATTGAAAATGGGTTCTTGTAGCACAGTGAAACTCATCGAAATGGCACCTGGAATTTGGTATAGATAAAGTTACGTGTAAGCAGCAGTATATAGAAAAAGGTGTTTTTTGATTGGCACTGTGGTGCACTGACGTCACAAATAACTTTTGAGAAAGAATGCATATAACGGGATTTCTTAACACATGCAGAAATCATAAAATCGATTTTATGCTTTTGTAAAATCTTCGAAAACCTTTTCCCGTTATTCTAAGAATTGATTGAAACCTGCACTTTTTGTGATAAACCATAAAAAATATTTAAAATGCTAAACTGTTTATTATGTTCAAACATAAATACACTAAAATACATTCAATAATATAAAATTCCTATCACTAAAAAATTTAAGTCATCGGTTTACTTTTTAAATGTTGAACTATGCTTTTAGTTGAGCAATAGTTTTTTTTTCTAAAAACTGTTTCATTTCATTCGTATTTGGATATGATAATTTTAACTTCATAATTTCAAAATTACCAAAATATACACTGTGTCTCTTGAATTTCTGGACATAGAATTCATGTTAAAATAACTATTGCAAATATTGGCTCCCTAATTATTTTACAGTAAAATGTCAAATGTAAAACTTCTTAAGGAAAAAGGCTGCTTTTATGTTACAATTGCATTTACATTTGGTTCATCCGTTTTCGAGAAATTTAGGAAAACTTAAGGGCTTTTTCGTAACTGGTCAAGGTTGCTTTGCTTTAGACAGACAATGCTAACAATAATTATTAATTGTCATTGTAAATCATTCATTGTTCAAAAACAATTCATTCACCATTAAAACTTTATTTGGGACAGATTATTACTTTTAAAGAAAAATTGTTTATAAAAATGAATTATTACACCAATGAAGAAAAGTAAAATTTATTGTTTAGCTGCAAACGGAGATTTATTTGAGCACTTGATCAACTAGTAGAAATGATGATTTTTTGATATTTATTTTCCAATTTTCATAATTAATTTGTTTATTTAGAATATCATCTTCTTTTTTATAACAGACTTATTTTATTTGTGCTCCTTATTGTATTTATCCTGACACTTATCTACATGGCTTATTAACGTTACCGATTACGAAAAAGCCCTTAAGTTTTTCCTAATTTTCTCGAAAACGGATGAACCAAATGTAAATGCAATTGTAACATAAGAAGCAGCCTTTTTCCATAAGAAGTTTTACAATTGACATTTTACTGTAAAATAATTAGGGAGCCAATATTTACAATAGTTTATTTTAACATGGGAATTCCCTTAGTCATGGTTACAAAATAAAGTCACCACATGAATATATTTCATACCTTATTTCATTTTTGAGAATATGTTAACAATTCGCAAATATATACTTTGAAAAATCCAAAAAAAAATCAAATATCCTAGAAATCTAGCTACTCTCATAATTTTCTATGATGGAAAATTCAAGTTAATAAACATATCTCTCATTTAATAAAATACTTCTCTTTTTTGGGTTTTTTTAATGGTGTATTTTAAATTATACAATCTAAACGTTTCGATAACACTTACAGTTATCTTCGTCAGTAGTAATATCTGTTAAAATTGTTAAAGATGTAAACAATTTTGACAGTTTGAGAAATGTATAAAGACAAGTATAAAACTAAATTTTAGTAAAAATAACTAGGTCATTAAAATTAAACATTGTTAAACTGTTTTAAGATGACAAATCAGAACACTTCTACGGCGATAGCTAACAATGAAAATGTCAACCAAAAACACGTTTAACAAAATTTAATCAATTATGATGTAAGTGTAAAGTTGTGAAAACTTCAATTTCAAATGATAGAAGCATTCACAAATATAAACATGACATCAAATAAAATAATCCAGTTAAATCTAACAAAGAGATATCTTTATCAATTTTTGAATTTTTGAAGGAAGAATATAAATATTTAACAAAAGCCTTACAAGATAATGAATTTTCACTTACAGATATTAAGAATGTTATTACACCTTCTAGATGTAACCGTAAAAAAACCAGTTCTTAATGTTGGTACTGCTTTTCCTCCTGTTATCCGTAGGGAGTGTTCTGATTTGTCATCTTTAAGACAGTTTAACAATATTTAATTTTTAATGATCTAGTTATTCTTTACAAAAATTTAATTTTATAGTTGGCTTTATACGTTTCTCAAACTGTTATGTTGATAGTAGGCTGATGTTTGTGTTTTAATTTTTCAACTTTGACAAAATTGTTTACAACATCTTTAACAACTTTAACAGATATTACTACTGAAGAAGATGACTGTAAGTGTTATCGAAACGTTTAGATTGTATAATTTAAAATACACCATTAAAACACCCAGAAAAGTAAGTATTTTATTATGTGTGATAATGGTGAAAGTTTACATTTTCATATCTCTGATTTATTCGCTTATACTTTTAAAAGCTTAAATTTTTAAAAATTCAATTTTTCTTGTATTTTCAATAGTGAGTCGAAAACTATGGCACATAGGTTTCTTTTTGATAGCAAGTAATTTTTCGATATCGTTGACGGTTAACGGGTTATTAGCGAAATAAGGCTATTCCTCAAAAGGGGTGGTTTGGGGGGTTACACACCACCATCAGAACTGGTTTTTGTAGTTTTATGATGTATCACCCCTCCACTAACAGTTTCTGAAGAAAAATCTCAGAAAATACTTTTTGCGATCTTCTTACCGACTGGACTAAATGTAGGCTTAGAAACATTAGATTAAATTTTCGATAAAACTTGGCTATCTGGATTTACGCGGGATGCTATAATAGGTCTAAGTGGTCTAGTTTATTTGTGTAATTTAAGTAATCCACACGTTTTATATGTAGGACGTGTGAGTGGATGTAATTTAGATTTCATTCAATATTGAATTTCAAACGATTTAGCGATTATAACTATTGAACATTTTTGAAACAAAATTAAAGAATTAATTAATTAATTCAGTAGCGGGTTAGTAATGATTTTAAATCTCATTCAGGCATAACCGATTATTATTTTAGTACGTAAAAATCAGGTACAGGATAACAAATTGAACAAAGTGGATCTTACACTTAAATTTACAATTGAACAGAATACAATTAAAAATAAAATTTTTTAGACATGAGCAAAACGGTAAAGGTCATAAATCTGACAGAATAATCATTTCCAATTTACACACAACAATAAAGACTAAGAAAGCTATCAATAATTTGTTTAATTATGCCATTGCAAAATCTTCACGAATACACCATAATCCAAAAATTTAAATTCCGCGTTAAGCACTATTACTTTAGATGTCAACATTCGTCAGATTATCGTTTGTAATCTTTCAATAATTTAAATTGTGCAGAAATACCTAACACCTATTACCTAACTATACCTTTCATATCTAAACTTTCACAATCGATACAAAAGTAACCATAACAAAAATCATAATACACTTTAACAATACTTCAACACAAAAGACAAAACATAACAAATCTAATGTCGTTTACATAATTGACCGCCATAATTGTTACAAGTGTTATGTAGGGGTACACAAATTTTTGAAGACATTTCACATAAACTAGACTGTTTTTAAGCTTTAAAAGTTCACTAAAAGCTGATAATGAAATTTATAGGACTATGTAGAACTGTCGGCAAACTAATAATAAGAAAACAATCAAAGATAAGAAAACAAATGAGTCATAGAGCATGTCTAGTAAATTCTTCAGTTGAACTACAATGTCATTAAGCACATACACAACTGAGATACTCTTTTACTCACTCCCATCTAACGTTAGCGAATAACATTATACACAGTGATATAAATAAATCAGAATGTATTCCCAGAAAACATAATCTTAGCTTAAATCCTTATAAATCTATCTTTATTATTTTTTACAGGTTCCAAGAAAAAATAGAGAATGACAAAAATATTAGTTAGTGATGTAAATCTTAAATATTACAAGTGGTACGAAACTTGGGCTTAGAAATGGACAATAACCTACGAATTCATCGCCATATACTATCGCAAGCATTAAAATTTATTTATTAACCGAGTCACTCGTATTAAGTCATTTTAATTTTTGTGGTGTAGTATACGGTACATGCCTTGCAAGTACAGAAAAAAGTCGTATTCGAAGAGGACAAAAATCATGCTTACGCTTTGTTTATGGGATAAAGAAATAACGCATTGCTAACAAATTAAACGACGCTAATTGGCTAGACATGGATAACATAAGTACTTCATGCCGCTGTACTTTACCATTTAATCATTTATAATGAAGTTCCCACCATATTTTCACCAAAGCGACGTTCACAACGTAAACCTTAGATCTAAGCACTAATTTCGCGTTCATCTTTTCGAACATCGATCATTTACATATAACATCTATTCCTTATATAATATACTGTTACCGTCTCTCAAAAGCCAATCACAATCCAAATTAAGATTTTTGTACAGATAACTGTTGTTAACATCACCATATTAATGCAATTCAAATTTAAATTCTATATCTGTATATTATTCGTTTTGCACAAATCTAGCCTTTATTTTTATCTCTTTTTGTTATGTTATAATTTAGGGTTGAAACTTAAATCAGTTTTACTACCTTTTAACCCTTTTTTTTTGGAATTCTAATTTATAATTTAAGCGCACATTAATAGTAGCATTACTTTACTATTGTTTTATTGTAAAAAATAAACGTTGTTATTATATCTCATTAAGCACACCTGGATCATTGAAATACCTTAAACTTGTTGAAAGTACATGATTATGCAAATTACAAAAAATTGGTAATATTTCAATGTTTCTTGACAGCTATTTAATGGGCCTGTTCTTTACTTTACTCTAATGACTATGTGGTAAGCAAGCAACATGAAATTTACTTAGTTCTATAGTTAATGATAAGAACCTTGTTGACCAGTTTCAAACGTTAGGCATACCTGAGGTAATTAAATAGTAAAAATATCATAAACTATAATTACTTTTAATTTTGTATATGATATATATATATATATATATATATATATATATATATATATATATATATATATATATATAATATACTAGCAATAAATCACACTGGTGATATTTATTGAAAACTACAAAGTTCATATTTCTTATTTACCCCAATGATTGTAGTGAAATGAAAGCAATCATAAAAAGTTAGTTTTTTTAGAACTGGTAGCATTAATGAAACAAAAGAAAGGAAATTAATAGTCTTTAATATTTATATAAATTTATTTCGTACTATGGTTAAAGGTAAGAGAATTTCAAACTGTAGGCTACATTAGTGAACAAATTAAATAGTAACATATCATAAAAGACAGCTATTCAAATTTAATTTTATCTTAAAAGTTATAAAATTGTGTGTAAGCAAATAAAAATTGCCGGAAAGTAGTAAACAAAGACAGGGAATGATTAGTTTCTAACATTTATTAAAATTTACTTAATACTTTAGTTAATGATTAGAGAGCTTTACGGATCTGTTTCAAATTTTAGGTATACATAAATGAGTCATTACATAGTGAAAATAATGTAAACGGTAAGTACTTACATTTAACTTAACCTTGAAGTTTAATATTTATTGAAAACCACCTAAAATTCATATTTTTTGATTTCTCCAATGACCATACTAAAAGGAAAGCAAGTCATAATAAAATGTAAAGGTTTTATTAAAACTGATAACAGTGTAAGCCGCTTTCGCACACAATAATTAAAATTCATTTTAATATTCCTCCAACTAGCTCAATCGTATCTATTTTAACAAGACGGGGGCGGTTCGTAAATATGGAGTATTGAGGCTTAACACTGTTCAATTTGAATAACTAGAGTAAAATGGTATATTGTCCTATACCAAATACAAAACTAAATAACTAATAATTAAAAAATATCTCAATTTAGCCTAAACGATTAAAATATATACTGGGACTCCGGCGGCTTCGCTTCCTGGACGGCTAAGTCCATGCGCTCCGTCCTGGTACGTTTCTGTGGACATATAAGTCAAGGTTATTTTACTGTAGCCGGATTATGAACGAATTAGGATGAAAATAAACCTTTTAAAATTATTTAGGAAAATTCTATTACGGTCCTGACTAACTCAAGCTGGAAATAGGGCACCAGTAGGACACGTTATCATTCGTACCTAAAGCATTGAGGCAACGGCCGGCGTGTGCTCACATGTAGGTCAGGCAAGAAAATCGATAGTACTAGCGTCACCCCGCAGGTCGTATTCATATGTGACTTCGAGGTTTAGTAGCAAGGTAAATGTTGCTTTGAATGTATTACTCCACAGGATTTATTGTACGCGTTTTGACTACCAATTAGTCTCGCGGGATTATTTTATTTACCCCTATTAGTTATTAATACTCTCACCAATTAGAATTAATTACTTAATAGCGTATTTATTTTATTCGGTTAAAAGATACTTTTATTTCTAGGATACGAAAGGGTTTTATGATAAAGAGAATGCACGGCGTTTCTTAATGTAAGCACGTTTTAATTTTACTAAGTTCAGGGCAGGAAGTTTACGAAGGTATTTTTCGTATTCGTTTAATTATTATAGTTTGGATTTAGTATCAATTGAGTTTCGTTCAATTTAACCAAACGTACACGCGTTGTTCTTATTTCCTATATTGAATATTTTATGCGTCGAGCTGTTAATCGAAAAGTTTACTTATTCGTACACCAATTAGTTTTAATAATTGCGGAAAGTAAAAGTCAAGTGTTTTGTAATTTGAACACGTTTTATATTTCCTAGCTTAAGGATCTACTTACACGCGATCTAACCGGGTAAATTCGTAAGTTTAGATAATTACGGAAATTGTTTCAACTGGACTAACGGCTTATTAGGTATTTACTTATTTTCGTTCTTATTAAAAGCTAAGTTTAATCGTTCTACACAAACTCTCGTCGGTCGGGGACGTTGTCACAGCGGCGGATGCGATTTAACAAGTGCTTCAGGGGCATGTCGCGGGAGGGGCTTCTCAGGTAAACGATCGCGTCTGTGAGTATATCTAGGTGTCCCTTTCTGATCAGGTGTGCTAGATGTGGTTAGAGCAATGTTGTGTGCTGAGTGTGTAAATGAGAAGACTGTCTGGGACTTCCCGAGTGGTGCTATTGGACTGGTTTCTCCGGGATGTGATGTCACAGGAGTAAGCAAAAGATGAATCCAGGGCGTTAAGCCCGTCTCCATCCGTCTCACTATGAAACTTTACGTAACTGGATTACTTCAGGGCAATTAACAAATAATTAATTGACAAAATTTTAGTAAAGTCAGGCTGGATCTTTACAGCAGTAATGAAACCAAAGAAAAGAAATTAATCACCTTTAATATTTATTTAATGCTATCGCTAAAGATAAGAGAATTTCAAATTTTAGGTATGTATTATTAAACAAACTAAAAAGTGATATAACGTAAAAGATAACCAATCAAATTTAATTTTATCTTCAAAACTGTAAAATTGATTGCATGCAAATTAAAAAAGTGATACACAAAAAACAGGAAATCATTAATTTTTAAGATTTATTGAATCTTACTTAATAATTTGGTTGCTGATAAGATAGTTTTGCCGTCATTAAATTAGTTAATTTAAATGTTAAAAATAACATAAACGACGGGTATTTAAATTTAATTTTATTAAAGGCCACAAATTGTATGCATGCAAATTACAATTACCGAAAATTGAAAAGAATTTAAAGATTCGCTTATGTTTACTACAATTTCAATAGTCAGCGCGTTATAATATAATGTAAAGGTTTTGTTAAAACTGGTAACACAGGTAGAATAAAGAAACGATATTAATGGTCTCTGACATTTATCGAAATCTTGGTATTTTACAGGATTATAAACGTGTTTTGTTGATCAATACCAAATTTTAGGCGTCCACAAATAAGATAATTAAGTAGTAATAGTAAAAACAGCGTTACGTATTAAAATATCATTTTCTTAATACTTTGAATCGTAAGGGAAGTTGTCACATTTAACAAAATAGCGCATTTATTCCCTCTCGTCTATACTTTTGGTGTAATTTATAAATTTTAACCATTAATATCATAATCAAACAATACTATAAATAAGATGAAGATGTAGTAATATGTCAAGTGCAAGAATAAGAAGGAATCTAGACTGCAATGTTCCTAATTCCTAGGTTCCTTTGTGCCTATAAATAATATCCGAATATATAAAAACTTTGATTTTATGACCATCTCCTAGACTTTTTTAGACTTGCACAATTTATTTCCAGTAAGTGCAATTTTGTGTTTAGGAATATGAACTGTGCGTTTATTGTATGAAGTTTTTTAATAAACCTTGATTAACAGCGTACACTTTGTTTAATGTATTTGATGACACGGTATAAAACAAATATTGATGATAAAACAAAATTTAGTACAACACTTAGTGAATCCAACCAACCATCGTGGCCGATTCTATTTGTTACTTATTTTAACCGTCTTGTGTTTTATTTACTACGATAAAAATCAGGATTTGTAAAATTAAAATAAGATAAATCTTTTTAAAACGTGTTAGATACCATTCCTCTTACTTACAAGTACTCCTTTCAACAACACTGTGCAGAAACTATATTTTAAAGATCCTTACAGATTTTTCAGGGTAATATAAAATAAATTAAAAAAATGCATTGATAGCGCTTAAATGTACAATGCCTTACCTGAGTTCTATTTTCAGATACTTGCTCATATACAAAAAACGAAAACTTACGTAGAAATGGGAGTTGCCTTAGTTAACATAAAATAGACGTCAAACTGATTGCACATATTCCTTGAATAAAAACACCTTGACGCTCATATGTAATGATAACAATATGTATTTTAAACTAAGACGCCAAAACCATCGTGTAGTTTAGTTGTGAAAACATACAATTTTTGGATATCAAAGCAGACGTCAAACTGATTGCTCACAAACTATTAACTAAAACATATTGACTCCTATATGTTTGCAACAACAACATTATTTATATTCTAATTCGAGATTTTTATTACAGTAATTTAATGTACGGGTGCCAGAATGATTTTCAAACGTACGAAAATTATGTATATAGTAAAAATAAAGCTAGAAACATATGTAATTGACTATGTGTGTGTGTGTGTGTGTGTGTGTGTGTGTGTGTGTGTGTGTGTGTGTGTGTGTGTGTGTGTGTGTGTGTGTGTGTGTGTGTGTGTGTGTGTGTGTGTGTGTGTGTGGTGTGGTGTGTGCGTGGTGTGCGTGTGTGTGAATGTGTGTGCTGCTGCGTGTCGTCGTGCGTGTGTGTGTGTTACAGTTTGATATTCCGTTCTTCCGGCGTTTCTTCCTCCACGTTTTTCTTCCTCCTTCCCCTCGACCTAACAAAGACGTGACGATATCGTATAACCTACCATTACATAGATCCAAATAAAATTAAAGTATTAGCTCCCGCTAAAACTCTTCAAGAAACAATAATACGAGAAGCCATCGAAATTGCGAAAAGACCAGATGCATTTAATCCTCTAGGAGAAGGAGGAAGAAAAACGTGGGATAATAACCGGACGGACGGAATATATATATATATATATATTATATATATATATATATATATATATATATATATGTATATACATACATACACACAGTGTGTCCCATCAGGAAGGGTCGTGGTCGGTATATGGAAAAGTACGTGCAGGGTGATTTTGAGAATGTGGTTACTTACAAAGGTCAGTGGGGTCTACCTTTCTAAAATATTTTCACGTTTCATTCACGTCCGGTATGACCGGAAGTCGAGACCATCTTGCTTATTTTAAATGGAACATCCAGTATATTTTTGCAGTTTTCGATTCTACGTTGAATTTTAAGTCAACTTTGTGTAGAGTTGTCTACACCTACATTCAGTTATTTTCGAGATATCTCCGTTTTTAAGAAAAATATGACAGTTACAGCACCATATTAAAAATGTTGAATCTTGGACAGTGGATAACTTCAAATTACAATATTTGCAACAGTAATGGTTTAGACATCTCTACATCTGAAAATGATTGCATAATGCCTGAGGAACTTACAGAGCCCTCATAATTTATAAGCCAATTTAAAAAGTTAAGAAATTACAGAACTTGATTTTTTTAAATGGAACAGCCTGTTTATTTTTGTAGTTTTGGATTGTAGATTTAACTTTAAGTCAACTTCATTGCTAATGACTGGTCTCTTTTTGTAGCCACCACGATCTCCCTATCTAACCGTTTCAGATTTTTTAATTTGGGGAGCTATAAAATACAAGGTCTACGAAACGCCATCAACAGTAATGGATGACTGCATGCAGAGAGTAAGGAATGCATTTCGGAGTCTGTCCCAAGACTCCATTAAACGTGCTACTCATACGGAGTTTAATTCGTAGATGCGAAAAATGTTTAGAGGTCGCAGGTAGAAATTATGAACATTTATTGAATTAATTTTTTTTTAACTTTGTTTATCAAATTATTTTCCTGTTGTAACTACTTGTGTTTCTTGTATTTAGTTATTTTAAATTACTATGTCATTTCATACAATTATTGGTATAACACGTTAATATCACAGAATCAGTGTTTCTATGTATTATTTTCATCACCAACCTGTTTTCTCCTTTGAACGCCTACTTTCACATTGCAAATAAATTAAAAATGAGTTTAAATAGTCTCTATATGTGTTACTTATTTTAACTATTCCAGTAGTGACGATATGCTGCATTGTTTTTTTTTTCAGTCTACTTGACAAAATCAAATACCTCAGTTTTTATACGTTTTTATTAACAAAATTCGCTGTAACTGGTAAACCTTAAAAGACCGGTAGATACAAATTTATATCATTCAATTAAGAATTTAATTCTTCTTTCAACCGTAAAATAATATACCGGGTGTTCCATTTGAAAAAAATTAAGTTTTGTAGCTACTTAGCTTTTCAAATTGGCTTATAAAATTTTGAGGGCCCTGTATGTTTCTTTACCGTTATGCATCATTTTCAGATGTAGCGATATCTAAACCATCAGTGTTGCAAATATTATAATTAAAAGTAATCCACTGTTCAAGATTCAACAGTTTTAATATGGTGCTGTAACTGTCACTTTTATCTTAAAAATGGATATATCTCAAAAACTTTACACAAAGTTGGCTTAAATTCAACGTAGAATCCAAAGCTGCAAGTTGTTCCACTAAAAATAAGCAAGTTGGTGTAGTCTTCCGGTTATACCAGTTGTTTTTCCGGGTGTCTCATCTACTTGCCTGTGACCCCTTTCAGTAGAAAAACGATGCTTCCACAAAGTCCCGTTTGCCATCTTCAAGTTCCCTCTAACTGCTGTGTTCTGCTTCGTGCTACTCGAACCTAACTGCTCTACCCGCGGCCCGGTCTTCTGTTTATATCTGGTGTAAATACTTTCACAATTTTCACTTAAGCTACTTACCCCTTTTCCGATTTCTCGGTGTTGCTTGCTATTGGTCCTGTTGTGGACGCTATTGGTGTAGTTTCTTGCGAGGGTGAGGGTTTCCTTGTGTATGGCGACTGTTAATTTACACTTATTGGTCAATCTTGGAGAGTTGTATTGTGTGTTAGGGTCCTATTCCAATATTACAAATTCGAAGGCTTCTAGACGGTCTTTTTTGTACCGTTTTGGATGTTGGCTATCATCCTGGTGTTCTCAGACGTTATTGTCCATGATGTATTGCCGACTGCTGAGATGGAAATGTTTGCTGGTCTTAGATGTACCTTGCCACGTGTTCCACTAAGGATGATCCAGACTTCCAAATTTATTTTGGTTTGTGGTGTTTAAAACACTGAAGATATTTTTCTGTCCGTGTTGAAAGTTGTCTGTATGCTGTGTTGCTGAGGATCGAATACGAATACGGTCGACTACTTATCCAGCTTTTGAGACCAAACCGGCAGCCCGTTGACAAAGAAAAAGAAATTCGATTGGATATCATCAAACAAAAGTAAGGGCAAGCAAAACCTGTTCACACGGGCAGGGTAATACACAACATTTCCAGATATCAACTGGACGAAGCATCAAGGAGCGCGCTCAGTAAGGGATTTAATTGCGGTTGCGCCTGAACAAATTTCTGCAGAAAGAAATTATAACCTAAAATTCAGCAAATACTATTATTCTTCCTGGCGTCAAAAGGAGCACCACGGTGGTAATAGGCAGAGCAGACTACATCCGAGACTTATTACAAGACTCAGCATACCAACCGATAGGGTTGGATTCTAGGATAGCAAGATGAGCGAACAAAAACCACTCTAACTGACAGCACGGCAGAAATGTTTAAAGTGTCGAAAAATACATGGATTACCTAATATCCATGGCAGACGCGTTATTGAGATATATCGTCAGTTCAATCGGGTTGCTGCTACATCAGCTAACTAAATATTTGGCGCAACAACTACAACCATATGTGAAATAAGCGTAGTCTTACGTGAAAAGCTCCAACCAACCCATCGATATACGGAAAGGAGGGGTCAGTAAACCAGAACAACGTACTGATGAGCACTCTGGCACTATGTCACTATTGACGAACATCCCGATAAGCGAGTTACTGGGGATAATCAAGAAGAAACACCAAATTCCGAAAACCATAATGGCACTAACGGAACACGTATTTCATATACGAGGTGCAGCGGTGCAAACAGGTCGACGAAGCACCAATGGGATCACCACTTTCACCAGTGATAGCCAACGTGTTCATCGCCGCTTGGAATTTATAAATACCGTGCTGATACACAAAAGAGGGATATGGGACATTGATGAAATAATGTAGAGGAGAGCTACCCACACCCGCAGAGACCTCAACGTCAAATCTCACATCATCCTTCGCAGCTGAAGTCTGTTGTAAAAACACTGGAGACGAAATCAACCAGAGTCGGAGACGAAATTCAAAAAAGGAGGAGATGACAACACTAACAAGCACTACTGCAAAAGATCAGGAAAATCGAGACCCACAGAGGAGGAGGAACCACCAGCAGCAAACATTACACTTCGGTATGTAAAAGGAGCAACAGGCAAGATTTCGAAAAGCCTCAGCAAACACTGTATACAGACAACGTTCACCACGGAAAGAAAAATGTGTTCAGTGCTTCCAACACGGAAAACCAAAATTTACTTGAAGGAGCAAGGAGACATGTGATAGGGTATACATAGGGCAAACGAACAGGAGAATCTACGTTCGAACCGATGAATACAAAAAGGATGTGGAGAGGCAGACATCATCTATAGCACAGCACGTCGAGGGTACACACATATCAAAGCGTTTGAGAACACCAGGATGATAGGCAACATCAAAAACGCAACAAAACGAACCATCCGAGGGGCTATTGAAACTAAGAAACAGGAGCAGAACAAACAGTGAATGAAGTGAAGGTATATAACACCAGATATAAACAAGAGTCCGGGCAGCAGGATATCAGTTCGATTCGAGTTAGATGGAGCCGAATCAAACAGTTGGAAAGAATCTGAAGATAGCTAATGTGGCTTCGTCGAAACGTCGTTTTCACACTAACAGGAGTCAGAGACACCATATATACCAAGTTATACTTTATTGCATTAGCAATTATGTAAGCCGCCTAGTACATACTAGTTTTTCTTCAATCGAGACCAAAAGAATTTTTATGAAATTTTACTCAACAACTAAAGGACCCTAGTAAAAAATACTTATACTTACCGCGTTATTCTTATCATAATTTGAAAAAGCATACTTGTTGCCACCTGTAGTTAAAACATCTTGCATAATGTCGAATTGAAGTATCAAAGTAACTGATATACGGGGGGAATAAAAATATTAAAATTTTGACTCAAGTACTGAGATCAGATTACACTAACAAAATGCTTACTAACTTTTTCACAGTGAAAATTTATCTCTAGAATTTAAATAGAACTAGTTTTTACTTTTGCAGGTTTTTAGCGTAAGTATTTTAATCACAAATGTATATCAGAACAAGCTGACAACGATAACCGAGTGGTTGCAGCCGATGTTTTATTACATTTCATTAGACATACTTATCACACTTGGTATCGGGATTGTTTCATACACTCTCTGATCTCATTATTTTTCAAAACGCAGCATTAGAAAAAATCAAGCCGCAACTTTAGAAACAAATTCATAACTGTATTAAAACCTAGCAGTTCAATAATTACGTTATAATTTTAACAACATTATAATAATTTTCGACAAACATTTTGCTTTTCGACGAAAAAAAAACAGTTGTTATTGTTGTTGGGAAAGTTCTAATTTACAAACAATGATCCTATCAAAACATTTCAATTCTGTAGATTATTTACATTTGTTGTAGACGTGGAAAGGGCAGAGTGGCTTATGAACTAACCGAATGTTATTTAGTAGATACAAAAGGCAAAGTTTAAATTTCACATAGCTGGCATCTAAATATATACTACTCAAAACTGAATTATAATATGTTTTGTTTATTCTTAAGATATCTTCGCTAAAGCGAATTTGATTAATCAACAAAAAAATTCATCCCTTTCACAGAATATAAAAATAAACTGGCTTTGTCATCTGAAAATAAACCAACCAGGAACAACAAAGGATAACATATTAATAATATCAGAAGTTCAACGAGCTGTTTAGTTGTAGACTGTTACGATTCACTTACTAGCATTGAAAACATCGTCAAAAGCTGTGAAGCTTCTATCGTTAAAATTTCAAAATATATACTCCATACTCTGGAACAATTAAAAATATTCATTTTCACAAAGAAGCTTAAGCGATATATTCTTTGAGAAACGCGATAATCCACTCAGTTCCAAATTTGAAAATAAGAAGTTCCTTAAACAGTTTTACAGTCTTATGTTAGATTTACCGTTGTCTTTGGGTAAATGAGATTTTCAAGCCATGTTACTCGGCATTCAGCTAATTTTGCACTCTCAATCTTAGAATGTGAATGATAAGCTGTAAGAATAAGTATTGTAAAGGCTAAGGTTTATTATTCATTGGACGATTCCCTGTTAATCGTTAAGTGTTGTATAAGTGAAATGTTTAAAAAGAAAGGATAGATTTACATCATGCGGCCGCACTGCAACATTCAAATGCTTGGTTTGTACCAGAGTGTTATGCCCAAAGTAACTAGTATACATGTATCTATATATATATATATATATATATATATATATATATATATATATATATATATATATATATATATATTAATAAATTGTAGTGGATCTGGTCTACAAATCAAATTTCTGGTCGGTACGTACTATTTTGTGAATAATTAACTAATGTAAACTAGACCGGTTATAAACGCTTTTATTACACGAATGGTTATAAAATATGTCAAACTCTATGTAACAAACTAAATAAAATTAAAATATTCTGGTTAAATAGTAAACTAACAAATAATAAAATAAAAGTAGTTCTGGTTGGTCCCGTTTCCAAAACTGCTAGGGACGCCGCTGGTCGGCTTATTTCCCCATGCTTGTGTCGACCCCTATGAATGGAACTGTAAATTAGGTTATTACACAGATGTTTTTCATATACACGTTAATTAAAACAACAGGTATTATGTGGGTGTACCGGTATATTGGAAGTTATACAGGAGGTGGTGACAGGTGAGTGAGTTTGATACTGTTCTAATTAGGGTGGAAATTTCTATTATGATATTGACCATGTGCTTTTTTGTAATTGTTGTTTCTGAACCGGTGTATTTGATTATGTATATAGTTAATGTGGTTGTATGAATGATATGTACATCAATTATGTATACCTTAGGGCATTTGAGTGTTCTGGACTGGTATTGCGGGATATACACAGGGGGAGGGGAATATCGGCTTTAGCAACAATTATAATCAGTTAGTGTTGAATTGAGAGGAGGTAATTAAGGAATTAGAGGATACGAAAAGGTTCAACTGATTATTAGGTGTATTGGAAGACGTTTCTGGAGTGCAATTAACGACAGATGTATCGTATTCGAAGCATAACTTCCGCCAACGCTTAAGGGAGTGGTTTACGTTTCAAGGGGTTAGTTTAAGTAGAATGTTCGGGGCAGGACCTCCGTCGAAATAACTACATCGTTTGGAAACAATTCAAAAGCCCGTCTCGGTGCAAATTATAGCCAAGGAGTGGGTTTGAATTATAATACCTTTCCCTCTTGTTAGGGTGACTATATCAAAGTGTAGAGAGGTTCTGCGGCGCCGCAATTTACAGTTGTAAGGGGCGAAGCCTCCGGAAAACTAATTACCACGTACCCTAGGCACGTTTATGTACCGGACTCAGTGCTAATAGCAGTCAAGAACGTTTTACACAAGCGTGACTCCAAAAAGGGTGGTAGTAATAATATTGTGTTAAGGGGTAGGAACATAAGTGGTGGATGATTGAGGTGTGTAAAGGGGTGGCAGGTTTGAATATTTAATTAGGGATACTGGTGTGTTCTGGCTGGACAGCTAAATCAAATAGGTGTATAAATAAGTAAGGGTGTAAGTCTGGGTTGTCTGGTATCAAAGAAAAAGTGCAAAGTTAAAAGTTATAAGGTACAAATAAGTAAAGCTTTTTTTTGTTAGTTTGCTCATGCTTATGTGTTAGTTACTTACTTATTCTTAGCTTATGTTACTTATTTGTGGACTGTTCAGGAGTCCTTCCCTCTTCAGCCCTGGTCCTTCCTTGTTGTTGTGTTGCGGTGTTTGGTGTTATTGTATGTTGTAAAATCATTCAAATTTTATGTAAAGGATTCGCAGGATGATTATAATATTATGTAAGTGTTTCGGGTAAAACAGTCTTACCTTCTAATCAATTTTTGCCGAGCTTTCAAAATATATTTGCTTCGTCCGGACCTACAAGCAATTTAATATAAGGCAAAACAAATTTAAATACATAAACTAAAGAACTTACACAAATTAATTGTAAATTTGAAAGTCAAACAGTATTGACGTAATAACAGGTAACTATAATATATGTAACCTGAATTTTAAACCACAAACACAAACATTCAAACACATATCCTCTAACAAACATACACTTATGTAAATAAATGTATTATCTAATATTAGTTCTAACTTTATTCTTATAATAATTGAAAATATACTATAAATGGTACTCAAACTATCATCCGTTTTTTTATTATTTCTAAAATAAGTCTTTTGTTTAATAATTTTTCATTTCTTAGAATTTTGGGAATTTTTAAGATCGATTATAATTTGAAAAATGTTTTGCTAAACTACAGAAATTTTGTTAAGTCTGCAATCACTTTTATGAGAATTTATTCTTAAGTTCAAATTGCGAAGTTTGCCCTATATACCCAGAATAGCAATCTTGACAGTTAATTTTGTAAACTACGTTAGATTGCTTTAAAGGGGTGTTACATCTTTTAATTTTGAAAATAGTTTTTGTAATAAGTTAACAGGTTTTTTGTAATTTTATATTCTGTATTTAATATATTTTAAAAGTATTTATAGTCTTTGATGTAGGTAACATTGTGAATAAGTGAAAATTAAAAAATGTTATGATCAATATTAGAGTTATTACTATTACTAGAATTTTGAATTAAATGATTAGTAAAAAGTAGTTTATTTTTTCAGGACTTGAATTTTCTAAAAATATTTGTTTTAAAATAATTAAATTTTTATTAAGAAATTGTGGATGACATATTTTGGTTATTGTATTTTTTAAACAATACTAAATTAATTTTTGTTTTATGCTCATGGAAAGAAGAATAATTTAAAAATCTGCCTGATTTTGTAGGTTTGATTTACCAATCAAGTATTACATTTTCGGAATTTCTGATCAATTGAAATCTAAAACTGGAACACTGCGACCAATTTCTTCTTCAATCGTAAACTGAAGGTTAGGATCATATAAATTAAATATTTTAGAGTTGAATTGGATTTATCTGATGGAATACTACAAATTATTCAGTCATCAACGTATTTTATTAAAAGGTAATTGGAATGGTAATTTAGATATAACATCACATTACATAATGTGATATAATACGACTTACTTTAGAACCCATGATGTTCCAAAAATTTGTTTATAAAATTTATTATTAAAAGAAAGTGTATTTGAATCAAAAATAAAGGTAACCATTTCAAAAACATTTTCAACTTAAATTACAATTACTAGAAGTTTCATACCAATGATTATTGTTTCTTTAACTAAATAAAGTGGTATAGAGGGAAAGCCATTATTATTGAGAATAAAAGAACCAGTGTAATATTTTCAAAATTTTATTTTAGATATGTTACAAGTAGTTGCCTTCTGCTATAATGCACTTGCCATTCTTTCTTTCCACTGCATAAATGCTCCATTTCAAGCCGGAATACTTTTAAAATACCGCCGAACAGCAGCGTCGATCTCTTCCTCTGAAAAACGTTCTTCCTCATAAGTTACTTTTTAGCTCAAAAACAGTCCACATTACCTGATCCGCTGAGTACGATGGGTGTTCCATTACATTAGTCTTGTTTACAACCGAGTTAGCTCTGCAGTGTGGGCACTTTATTAAACAGTTCCGGCAAACAGTGTTGGACTTACCTTTTAGCTGGTATAGTCTTCTGTCCCTCTAGCTTAATAGGGCTCTCTAGACCGGTATCTCGAAAGAACACAGAATATAAAGCAAGAGAAGCTTAGCTCTTAACGTTACAAACAATGTTCCTAATGCTAAATCGCACGGAACATAGTTGTTGGTTTACTTATATATCTATATGCATATCATACCACATGTATTTGTATGCAATCAAATATTATCAACCCATTTTTTGTTACTTGTTTTAATATTTTTTAAAATATTCTTATATGTACATCCTCAAAAATTATTAAGATAACAAAATCAAATATGATAGTATTGCGACAAACCGTACCTGCCATATGCCTCCGGGACGATTGGTTTGACCTCGACCCGAAAGGTGTCTTTCAATCTGTTTCCAGCTCCCCGACATCCTGGCATTATAAACAAATGGGGAAAGTTTGGAACAGGGACAAGGTGAGGCTTGAAAAGTCGATTTACCTTAACGTGCACTAACTCATTAATCCTTGCAGATGGTTTATCATTTACAAGTTAATTAAATTTACTGATGTGAACGATGGTCACGGTTAATGAAAGTGATATTTATTAAATAACTCGTGACCATATTAATGTGATAAGGTGTTCTGATCCTAAATTTTATTTTTGAAAGTCTACCCTTTAAGAAGGAGAAATGTCAACATTACACATGAATAACCACTAATATCATTTTTCATTCTTTATCCTGGTAAAAATCTTCCAAGACACAATAAGTCGTTGATACCATAAGCTATCCAATAAAAAAGATTAAGGCCAGTAGCTCTTTCTGTAAAAACAAGGCGCCCACTGTAGTTATTTGTTTTTAAATTATTAAAAGTTTGCGGTTATGCTATTGAGTGTATACAAAACAAATTTCATCATTTTTTTACCGGTGGATCTTTGAAAACTTACAGTGGCAATACTTTTTAAACAAAAGGAGGATCACTCCCCACAGGTCCATCGCAGTTTGCGCCTGAACGAGCGCCGCTGCCACCTTACGGATGACAGGTAGAGCCTTCTCCATATCGAGACCTCCGAGGAGGCCCAATATGGCGTCGAACCCTAAGGCGGGTTGGGCAGGCGGGGTAACGACAGCGGCGAGAGCCGTTCTCCGTACTTCCGCCTTCTCAACCTTACCTGCTGTCGCTCGGGCGTAACTGACGCCGGTCCGGGTTTAAGAAGGCGTCGCTGTCGGCGGTGTCCTCTTCGGTCTCTGATGTTCTTCCGTCTTCTTCCGTTGCGGAGATCGAGGGAACTTCGGGCATCCCCTGCAGCTGGCGGGGTGGTCCCCACCGCAGTTAACACACTTTGCCCGGTCTGTACGGGGTTTGGTGCATTCGCTGCTGTGGTGATCACCGGCGCACTTGACACAGCGTGCTGCCGCCCTGCAGCAACGCTGTGCGTGACGAAAATCTTGACACCGGTGACGCTGCCCGATGCCGGATTTCCGCCGCAAATCCTCGACCGTGACTCGGAGGCGGGCGACGTGCTGCACCTCCCGGATCTTCTTCCTGTCGTCAGACGGCAACTCCACCATCACGAGGGGGATCGGGCGTCCTCGCTGTTTCATCCTGAAAACAGAGAGAGCATTAACACCTTGCGTTTTCAGCTCTGAGCTAACGTCGACCTCGGGTAGCTCTACGGGCACGCCGCGTATCACCACCTTGGAAAATCGCTCGCTCTTTGCCTGGTAGGTGTGATACTGAGTACCACACCTATCCATATACCTAATCAGCCTGTCTCAGTCCTGGAGTGAGGCAGGCTGTATCCGGATTCCCTCGCTGAAAGCCTTGGCCCTCGTGAAGGCGATCCGCTGTCGGTCCATTTCTCGGTAGAACGCGATCCAGTTCTCCTTCTGACGAAGGATTACCGGAGGCACTTTCTCCCTGGCGTCTTCTCTAGTTGCCTGCTCCATCGCAACAGGGCTGTCCGTGTAGGGCTCGAGAGCCTCGAACCCGTTGTCGGTAGGCGGCGGCGTAGGCTGACGAACCTTCGGCGTCTTCTTCGGCTTCTTTTTCTGTGTCCTGACGTCTTCGTCGGTGGATCCCTGGCTCTGGTCTTCTTTTCGGATCGGTGCGGGTTGTGCGGCGGCGGACGTCGTCGGAACCGTTAGTGAGGCCACCAGTAACGAGGCGACGGCTGTCGGCGGCGTCTTCTTCGCTCTTCTCCTCTTCTGTCGCGGTGGAGATGGTAGGCGGCTTGACATGGCGGATCCATTCCAAATCGGCTCGTCGGTGCTCGATGCATATATGTGAGGTGTTCGGGTATTTATAGCAGAATTCTAGAGAGTGGGAACAGTAATGGCCAACTAATAACGTTTATGAATAATGATTAATGAATATACAGTTGTGGAAATAACTAGGAAATAAGGTTTGATAGAAATTATTTACTAGGATATGAATTTTATGTAAAGGATTCGCAGGATGATTACAAAATTATGTAAGTGTTTCGGGTAAAACAGTCTTATCTTCTAATCAATTTTTGCCGAGCTTTCGCAAAATATATTTGCTTCGTCTGGACCTACAAGCAATTTAATATAAGGTAAAAAAATTTTAAATACATAAAGTAAAGAACTTACATAAATTAATTATAAATTTGAAAGTCAAACAGTATTGATGTAATAATAGGTAACTATAATATATGTAACCTGAATTTTAAACCACAAACATAAACATTCAAACACATATCCTCTAACAAACATACACTTATGTAAATAAATATATTATCTAATATTAGTTCTAACTTTATTCTTATAATAATTGAAAATAATATTATAAATGGTATTCAAACCATCATAAGTTTTTTTATTATTTCTAAAATAAGTCTTTTGTTTAATAATTTTTGATTTCTTAGAATTTTGGGACTTTTTAAGATCGATTATAATTTGAAAAATGTTTTGCTAAACTACGAGAATTTTTGTTAAGTCTGCAATCACTTTCGTGAGAATTTATTCTTAAGTTCAAATTGCGTGAAGTTTGCCCTATATAGCCAGAATAGCAATCTTGACAGTTAATTTTGTAAACTACGTTAGATTGCTTTAAAGGGGGTGTTACATCTTTTAATTTTGAAAATAGTTTTTGTAATAAGTTAACAGGTTTTGTTGTAATTTTATATTCTGTATTTAATATATTTTTAAAAGTATTTATAATCTTCGATGTAGGTAACATTGTGAATAAGTGAAAAATTAAAAAAAATGTTATCATCAATATTAGAGTTATTACTATCACTAAATTTTGAATTAAATGATTACTAAACAGTAGTTTATTTTTTCAGGACTTGAATTTTCTAAAAATATTTGTTTTAAATTAATTAAATTTTTATTAAGAAATTGTGGATGACATATTTTGGTTATTCTATTTTTGAAACAATACTAAATTAATTTTTGTTTTATGCTCATGGAAAGAAGAATAATTTAAAAATCTGCCTGATTTTGTAGGTTTGATTTACCAATCAAGTATTACATTTTCGGAATTTCTGATCAATTGAAATCTAAAAGTGGAACACTGCGACCAATTTCTTCTTCAATCGTAAACTGAAGGTTAGGATGTTATAAATTAAATATTTTTAGAGTTGAATTGGATTTATCTGATGGAATACTACAAATTATTCAGTCATCAACGTATTTTATTCTAAAAGGTAATTGGAATGGTAATTTAGATATAACATCACATTACATAATGTGATATAATAGGACTTAATTTAGAACCCATTGGTGTTCCAAAAATTTGTCTACAAAAATTAATTATTAAAAGAAAGTGTATTTCAATCAAAAATAAAAGTAACAATTTTCAAAAAACATTTTCAACTTAAATTACAATTACTAGAAGTTTCATACCAATTATTATTGTTTCTTTAACTAAATAAAGTGGTATAAAGGGGAAAGCCTTTATTATTGAGAATAAAAGAACCAGTGTAACATTTTCAAAATTTTATTTTAGATATGTTCCAAGTAGTTGCCTTCTGCTATAATGCACTTAACCATTCTTTCTTTCCACTGCTTAAATGCTCCAATTTTAAGCTGGAATACTTTTAAAATAACGCCGAACAGCAGCATCGATCTCTTCCTCAGAAAAAACGTTCCTCATAAGTTCATTTTTAGCTGAAAAAACAGTCCACATTACCTGATCCGCTAAGTACGATGGGTGTTCCATTACATTACATTTGTTTACAGCCGAGTTAGCTCTGCAGTGTGGGAAGAAACATTACCGTGATGTAGCATAGTTCCCTTGTTTGGCACTTTATCAAACAGTTCCGGCAAACAGTGTTCGACTTACCTTTTAGCTGGTACAGTCTTCTGTCCCTCTAGCTTAATAGGGCTCTATAGACCGGTACTTCGAAAGAACACAGAATAAAAAGCAAGAGAAGCTTAGCTCTTAACGTTGCAAACAATGTTCCTAATGCTAAATCGCACGGAACATAGTTGTTGGTTTACTTATGTATCGATATGCATACCATACCACATGTATTTGTATGCAATCAATATTACCAACCCATTTTTTTGTTATTTTTTTTTAATGTACCTCTTATATGTACATCCTCAAAAATTATTACGATAGCAAAATCAAATATGATAGTATTGCGACAAACCGTACCTCCGTGACGGTTGGTTTGACCTCGACCCGAAAGGTGTCTTTCAATTTGTTTCCAGCTCCCGGACATCCTAGCATTATAAACAAATGGGGAAAGTTTGGTACAGCGACAGGGTGAGGCTTGAAAGGGAGTCGATTTACATTAACGTACACTACCTCACATAATCCTTGCAGATGGTTTATCATTTACAAGCTAATTAAATTTACTGATGTGAACGATGGTCACGGTTAATATGAAAGTGATATTTATTAAATAACTCGTGACCATATTAACGTGATAAGGTGTTCTGATCCTCAAATTTTATTTTTGAAAGTCTACCCTCTAAGAAGGAGAAATGTCAACATTACACATGAATAACCACTAAAATCATTTTTCATTCTTTATCCTGGTAAAAAATCTTCCAAGACACAAATAAGTCGTTGCATACCATAAGCTATCCAATAAAAAAAGATTAAGGCCAGTAGCTCTTTCTGTAAAAAACAAGGCGCCCACTGTAGTTATTTGTTTTTTAAATTATTAAAAAGTTTGCGGTTATGTTATTGAGTGTATACAAAACAAATTTCATCATTTTTTTATACCGGGTGGATCTTTGAAAACTTACAGTGGCAATACTTTTTAAACAAAAAGAGATGCGAATAAAATAAAAAATACCGTTTCTATAACAACCGGAGGGAATACAAACGACTTATCTTTCAAACCCCTTAAGCTTCCTATATGACTTTAAAAAGTAAGGGCTGCTCTTAAATAGCACATTTTTTCAGCACTGTACTAAAAAAATAATTAAAATTCTTCCTTCCACTCTGTAAGTTATTTTGAAAAATTAAAAACGAACCAGATGATAGATGATACCTGCAAATTTCAGAAACAAGGAAAGAAACAAAACACAAAATTGCTTAGGTAATAAACAAAACTTGTTTTTAACAAAATGTCTGTCACTCTTTTAATCATTTACTTGTAAGTGACATATTTTTCTTTAGGGTTCCCAAAAGATGTGCTACTCGTATTTAAGAACAGCCTTTGCTTTTAATGAAAGACATCCTGACATAATCGTAAGTCATGTTTATGTTAGAGATTTGGTACGAAAAATCCAAGAAACAGGATCTGTTGCAAATAAAAAAAGACTGGGACCCATAGTTTTGGACGAAGAGATGCAAGTAGTTCTTGGTCAGGTTACTATTAATCCAAATATGTCCACACGACAGTTGGCATCAATAACGCGTATATTTCGAAAATCTCGTACAAGATGAAATTTTACAAGAACTGGGTGACGATGATCCCGATCGACGAATTCGGTTTTGCGAAACAATGACGAACAAAATTCAAAGAGAACCCACACTATCTAGAAACATTTCTTTAGTGATGAATGTACATTTTTTTAAATGATCATGTAAACAAACAATACTATCTCTCCTGGAGTGATGAGAACTCACATCATTTTACAGAAGGGCATACCCAGAATCCTGAGGAACTTAATGTTTGGGCGTGAATACTGGGGGACCGAATAATAGGCCCATTTTTTATCGAGGGTGATTTAACCAGCGAGGTATACGTGCAGATGCTTAACAATTTAATAGACCCATTAATTACCAATTAAATTGAAAATCAAAGGGACTTAGAAGGGAATTTAATTCTTAATGAAGACATTGTGCATTTCAACAGGAGGGAGCCCCTCCTCATTATGCTATTAATACGAGACGGTGGTTGGATATGTTTTATTCGCGACAGTGGATTGGTGGAAGGGGTCCAATTGAGTGGACACCAAGGTCACCAGACCTTACTCCAATCGACTTTGAAAGTCCGTACTTCTGTTTAGAACAAAATGGCAGTCACTTCAAATAATTATTGTAAGTATTTTCTATAGTGTACTTGTATTTCTTTAAACAAAGTTTTCTTTAATTTAAAGTAGTATTAGATTTTACCAATTTTTTTAAGACGATTAGCATTTCGAGTAAGCTTTCTGTAGAGGTGCCCCAAGTGGAGTGTTGCCATTTAGGATGTTTAAGTCACTGCGGGTGAAGCTTAAGGGGGTTGAAAAGTATTTTTTATTTTTTTCATACCTCTCTTTGTTTAAAAGAGATAGGTCCTTGCCACTTTTACAAGAATTATCCTCAAATTTGACGTTAGTTTTTCAGTTAACCCTACTTGTTTTATGATGAATGATTAGCATGTTTAATAAGCTTTCCAGAGAGGTACCACAAGTGGGGTATTGTGATTTAAGATTTTTAAGTCAGCATGGATGGTGCTTAAGGGGGGAGTGGGGGTAGTTTGAAAAATACGTCATTTGTATTTCCCTTGATTTGTTATAGAAACGTATTTCTTTTTTTTTCATATCTCTTTTGTATAAAAAATATTGTTATTGTAAGTTTTCAAAGGCCCAACCGGTATAATCCAAATTGTAAAATAAAAGACTATTCCCGACGATACAGGGAAATTGACAACTGGTGGAATATAATTCACTCGCGGCTAACGCCACACGTAAATTAACATCTTTCACTTTATGTTAAAAGTAGTAGAGTTGTAGTAACAAACGTTAATCTTCGACATTATCTGATTGGACGCTTTCAATCAAAATCAAACATAATCTGAAAGTAAGTGCAATTAATCACACCCACTCGTTACATGAGTGTTTAATAAACCTTTAAAAGTTTAAACGAAAAAAGACTTCTATAGAGTGTAGAAAATAATAACGTTAAAACGTAATAACTTTTTCATCAAGTATAAAGGAAGTTCGGGGAATCTGGAACTAAATAAAGGTCCTAATAATACGCTGGTGTTTAAATGATTGTAATTTGGGAAAGATTTTATTGTTATAAGCAATAAATAAATAATTGGCGGTCAATGTCGCAATAAAACAAATCCCTCAGCGTATTCAATTCAATTCGATTAAAAAGTACACTATTTGTCGCAGTCTCCTGTTATACTAAAAATCTAACCGTTTTGTCGTAATTTTTAAGTAAGCTCACATTTGCAATTCAATAAGAATTTTCATGCTATGGGTGTATTTTTAATCATACAAGAATGAATCGTTCAAAGAACTGGTTCTCACTCCACGGCAGAAAAGAGGAAATAGCTACAAGAGATAACCGTTTTCTCCGACGGCTCTTATAGTGAGAAGAACTCTGAGAGAAGTATGTTTGGATAGCAAAAGAATCATAAAAGCACTAAAACTCACCATGACTCACAAGATTGCTTAATTACGCTTTATACATAAGAATTGAACCATTGAGGAGGAGAACACAAACAGCCTTTCTTGTTACAAGTACCCCTTTAGGCTGGTGTTTACTTCAATAGTACGACATTAATACATTTAAGGATAGTTAATGCGGATTTCTTCACATAGAGGGTTATTCAGGATTATCTATGTTTTCCCTTTCTCTCTTTATTGTTGCTCATTTTGTGTTCGCTCACATGTTGTGATAAGTACCTAAATGAAATAGAGGTGGTAACACAACCTACTAGAGATCAGTTCCACACCACTTCACTCATTAAAATTCTTTGAACATTGTCTTTTATAAGGTTTCTGTAACGTAACAACGGTTGATATTCATACTAAAACTCTTTATGTTTGTGTTTCTAAGTGTTGCGAATTTCGAACAACGTTACCAGTGGTATCAAATATTTCCATTGTCAACGAAAGTAATTAATCACTAGCAGTTCAAATATCCTAGTCCATTGTCAAGGAATAACTGTATTATTGATTCTAATTTGATTCGAATCTATTCTAATGAATGAATTATCTAAGTGACAATAACTCTTCTATAAGCTATCGACTGTAGACGTTAAGCTCATTCATTGTATGCTCAATCCAGTGCTGCAAACTTAAGTATTCACTCTAAATGTATAACACAGTTTAATGATTCAGTGCAGGTGTAAATTTTGTGACGATGCCAATTCAGATTCAGAATCACATTTGATAGGTATTAAAAGGTCTGCTTCTTTTCAATAAATTTTTTCTTGATCAAACGCAAACTTTGTCTTGAAAAAACATTTTTAAGTGGTCAGCAGTTCGATGGGTGACCGAAAAGTTACGCGATCAGTACTTGAATGTGACCAAATTTTTCAAGTTCTATTACAAATATATTAACACATATAATCAGGAAAACTATAGACATAAACTTTGATATCGAGGCCTTCTAACACAAACCGCTCTTAATCATTCATTTCATGCAGCTAATTTTTCGAACATCGATTACACTAAAAAAATCACGATCCATTTATATATGTATATATATATATATATATATATATATATATATATATATATATATATATATATATATATATGTTGAAAGTACCATCCACAATATCGGTCCATATCCTTCCCTTGCAATTTTCGTGTTTATGCTCACAGTGTCAGAATTGGATGGTGTTGTCCTTACCTTATTTGTTTCATACTTGGTGTAGAGATATCCATCCTAGAAGTATTTTGCCTGGCTCCTTGGCTGGACACATTCTCCATCTCATTGCACAAAAAACCCGAAATATGTTTATCCATTGAAGTAGTACTCTAATATATAAAATTTTTTGCCTTAGTCGATGAATATAAATTAACTACAATTTTGGCTCAAGTACTTCGTAACGGGACAACTCACAAAAAAGTAGCACACACCACTGCAGATGTAAATTTGTACTTGTAAATAAGCCAAGCTGGCCGTTGTTTTTTCCCATCGCCGAGTTGACTATCGAGTTGGCATCGCCGAGCCAACATCGCCGAGTTGACCTGCTCCGATTTGCTGAGCTGTTTTTTTTTAATTGTTGGATTATGTTGCTCAACTTTGAAACACCTCTGCAACATTATACAGAGATGATCTACGAAAAAACGATGATATATAACGTAGTCTACCGTTCATGTTTAGCCAACCTGCTTCTCTTAGCTTATGGGAAATACGTGCTCTTCCCCATTAAATTTGAAAAACTGAAGGTACAATGGCGCAACTTAACAATAAAACGTTCAGACAAATTAATATGAAGGAAATTCTTAAATGGTATAAAAAAAGTTAAAATGAATTTTTCATTGTAACGCATCCTCACAACAGTAATGTTTTACTTACCAGTATTCAAAAAATTTAAAAATTTCCGAATAACTATTATTTCAGCAGCGCCGCGCCACCCTGGTGGCAAGTGTGTTCACCCAACACAGGCAGCACATCAGAAAGGAGGCTTAAAAGTATATGCCTGCTACAGTAAAGCTGTTTCCGTTGTTGCATGCATATACAAAGAAAGTAAAAAAATAAAAATTAATTAGTGCATATGGGTTGTGCAAAGTGCGATTATAACTTCCTTGTTTAAACGGTGTAAGGTACTGTATCGAAGCCGCCGGATCGCGGTTTAGTTATTTTTATCACATTACATCAGCTTTCATGCACCGCAGGTCTAGAAATCCTAACCCCTATCATTATCAACCGACAAAGGCGCAGCTATCATCCGCTTGTATCCTGTATCTTACCAATTGTCGGTCGACTTCCAATCTCAAGTCTCGCAGTCTCTAAATCTTTCTAGGAGCTACCGTAAGTTACATAAAGACTTACGTTAGTGGTGGACAGGGAAGTCGGTTTCGATAGTAATTCGAGTGTACATCAGAAATAAGTATTCAAGATAAATGCAATTGTTAGTGCACATAAATTACTTCTAATGAAAAGTGAAATATAAAGGGTAAACATCAATTACGTTAAATTAATTAAGAAAATCTTGCGAAATTAAAGTAACGCTACAGCACAGAGGTATTCCAGCTTATACAAAAATAATAAAGCGTAAAAGACCCTCCGACGCCCAATAGAAAAAGAAAAGGGTGGCCAAACAAAAAGAAAAGAAAGAAAGAAGGGTGTGCTTTCCAAATAAGTGATGACTGAAGAATCGGTGCGTCTACGAGTCACGATGTTAGTGCTACCTTTCAAGTTAGTGAGGGAAGAGTATGTGAGGCTAGATAATATGCCATCAGATGCTACTGATGATACTTCCACGGGTAGTGCTGACGTCGTATAACCTTTTACCTATTTCACAAACTCTGTTAAAGAATACCCATACCCAAAAAATGAGAAGGGTAGAAAATTCTAAAATCATTTTGATTCGCGCATTTTGGTAAACGGTGAAACATGTAAAAGAAAGTGGCTTCTGAATTCAGTGTATTTTACTTACATTGCAAGTTCTTTACTTCAAAAAACAATACTTTCGTGGAAACTGGGTTACAAATCACTGACACTGACACTTGCTTTAAAGAGAAAAACCAGAATGGATGATCAAGGACAAAACCGTTTTGATCGGGACAAAGAGGACTCTTATGACCTAATCCTGCAAGTTCTGTATGTTATAGAATTTCTAGATGGGCAAGATTTAGCTTTTTGTGGATCATATCAGTTGTTTTAAACAGGGCAACGGAATTTTTTTAAAAGCAATCGACAGGACCATAAGGTCACCACAAGAATTACTTTGGAGTTTCATAAAGCATACTGTGATTAAAAGAAATTTCTAAAACAGATTTGAGGAAACACTGTGTTTAATCTCAGGTTATCTGAGACTAAATGTGTTGGGGATGCAATGGCAACACCGTTAGTTGTACCGATTGTAGACTGAGTAATTGAACTAGTGGTATCTAACCCAATACTGTCTATTACATCTAATATCACAACTATTTATAGCAATTATCCTACTGTTCTATTTACAAAAAATAAACAATTGCAATTTAATGTGGCGCATAAATTCCTTAATTCTATAAATGTAATATTCGCTTATCTCTTATCGTAGTTCAACCAATAACGAGAGGACCTTTTTTAGGTGGCGATGGAGTTTTTACTGCTTGTTGCCAGTGGTGGTGGCTCGGCTCGATGGAGTATGTTTTCTTTCACTGGTCGCCGATGTTTGTAGCCCATCTTTACTCTCGAAGGACCATGTTTCCTTTTACTGGTTGCCGATATTGGTGGCTTGAAGGACCATGTTTGGTCTCGGGTTATTTAGGACTAAATGTGTCGGGGATGCAAGGGATACATCGTCACTTGTACCGATTGTGGACTGGTCCTTGCACCCTGTGGTAATTGATGTAGTGCTGTCTAATTCAATACCTACTGTTTATCAAATCGAATATCACAACTATTTATAGTAATCATCCTACGGTCTTATTTACAAAAAATAAACAATTGCAATTTAATGTGGCGCATAAATTCCATTACATTATACTACGTTGCGTTCTTGATATTATTGACATACTGCTGACTAATGTTTATGTTACAATTTCTTTATGCTGAACTATAACTATGAAAGCTGCTATTTAACTTAATTATTGATAATGCTTGCAACATGATGTGGGTCTTCTTCAATTCTGTCAAATTTGAGGGCGAATATGCTGCCTAGACTTTAAGTAATACTAAGTTTTAGTTGTAGTTTAGAAAACAACAGTGACCTCTTTGTAGTTTTATCTTATTTAGTACAAAATACTCTACAAGTTAGTTTCCTAATACACTGGTGGTACTAAGAATAATGTTGAGGCTACCTGTTTCAGTTGTTTCAGCTGAAAGGTCTTTCTCTGAATTGAGATTAATCAAGAACCAGCCTGGGGCTACAACGATTTAAGAACGTTTAATTAACCTGACGACGATATCTTGTTACACGACCAAACCGCACTAGGTGTCATGCAGGCCTACCGAAGTAAGCGGGTTGCCAAGCCAGCTACAGTGGAAATGGGTGGGGTCGATATAAGGAATAAAATGATTGAACAGTAGTTTCAAATACGTTACAATTACGATCAATTTACAACCAACACTCAGTTCAGGAAAAATTGTCTCTAGGCGCCAACACAACCTTAAATTTTTCTAAAATAAATAGTCTTAGGCGGGCTGTTAAGTTAATCACACTTGAAAAGAAACGTATCCAAAAGCTTAAAACATTTTTGTAGTATACGGATCGTCGTAAACTTATTGATCACACCCTGTAAATACAAAAATTCAAGTTATAAAACGTTATTTGGATACTTTATAAATAGCCCTCGTATATATATGAACTAATATTTCTAACCGTGATTAAATTCTGAACTAAATAAATATTACCTAATTTAGAAGAATCAAAATAAAAAGTCGGTTTAATACTTTTTAAATCACCAGGCATTAGTTTCTGAAAAATTAAAAATGTAACAATCAGTGCTTTCGTCATAAATGATATAGAGATTTTCTGAATACTTTCTCTTTAAAATCGTATTTAAACATTTGCCGATATGAATGAATTGTAATTATTCAAATCTAGAATTTCTACTTAATAAAATATCTTATCAGTGTTCTGTATTTTAATGACTGTAAAATAATTCTGAATAATTAAATTTTGTAATCGACCTGGCTCAATGAGCAATTTCAGATCAATCATTATACCAAAATATCCAAAGACTAATTAATTCTTGAAAGGTGTAACCGGTTAGGACTAAAATTTTATCACGCTATATATATTTATATATATATATATATATATATATATATATATATATATATATATATATATATATATATATATATATATATATATATATAGCGGCTTCACTAAGATATACCTTTTTTTAGCAGAAAATATAGGAGAATCGATTTTTCTAGTCCAAAATGGCATACAGTGTAAAACAAAAAAGTTGGAACGATTTAAAGGGGTCGAAATGGTTGCCGATGGCGCCCTCTAGAAACCACAACTAAATGGACCACAAATTTGAATTGTTCAACCCAAAAAACCCGAGTATACGAAATTTTATGAAATTATTTCGAAACAGTCGAAAGATATTGAAGAAAACGCGATTTCTTTTTTCAACTGTGACACCCTGTATCTCGGAAACGAAGCATTTCCGGACCCATGTACATATGAACATTTTTGATTAAATGATGTTCTAGTACTCCTTTAATTTTGCGGATTAGATACGATTCAACCTGTATATATATATATATATATATATATATATATATATATATATATATATATATATATATATGTGTGTGTGTGTGTGTGTGTGTGTGTGTGTGTGTGTGTGTGTGTGTAATTCTTTGTCCGGTGTATCGTGATGTCCATAGGGGGTGGTTTTCTTAAAGTAATCCTTTAATATGCACCCACACTTGTCATAAAAAGAAAACAGCCGTAATCTCTCGGTAATTAGGCCGCCGTACCACTCGCGATAGTAATTGCCTGATGTTCACTCGCGCCTAACACGCATGTAACAAATGGGCAATCTGATTTAATGTTTGCCCTTCTTGGTCACAAGAAATATTTACTTCCATTTGAGTATTGAAATTCTTAGATGTCTTTTAATCGATTTCGTACTATTAACGATTGCACTAGGTAATAATGTCCACTACTATCTAGCTTAATTGACATACTTTTATTTTGTTACTTAAAGAGTGTAGGTTTCTCCGTTAGATCGCACGCTTTCATAGTGAACACTTTAACTTAATATTTGCGGTTTTACCTTTAAATATGCTTTAACACTTTTAAAATTCTTGAAAGAAAAATACCGGTATTTCCTTTCAGTTCACAACAAATCCTTTTATCCGTAAATGTTTAAATACTTTATCCCCAATATGGGATTTTGCAGTCAACTTGTATGTATTGCAGGACTAAATTTCAGGCTCTCGCATAAATACTCTCCGTCCACCATATTGTCAAAGCGTTACAACATTGTCGCTCCTAATCCACAACCAACCTATCACAAACGAGAATCCATTGCGTCTCTTTGCTGAGTGGAAATCCTGAAAAGGGAACAGGACGCAAAAGATACCATTTTGAATTTATTTACAAATATACTTACAATTCTTCGGAAAAACCATTATTCATATTTAAATTCCCTCCATATACTATCCAGAACTTGACTTTCCACGAAAATTTCTCAGTTCGGCGATATTTCTTTCCGTATAATTTATCAAATTCCAACACCATTTACCCTTGAACACGCATTAAATTTATAATTAATGAGCAATGTTACGATATTTATACAAGCAAACTTATTCATACATATTCCTTCCTACACATTAGTACCATACCAACATATCATAAATTCACTCACTCACACCTTTCCAACCATTTTCTATCCGAATTCTCTAGTAGTGTGGGGGAGGAGGGGGGGTAGCAAAAGGTTAGTGGCAATTCGGTAGCCTTTACCAATGCTGTCTCAGAAGGGGCTCTACCTAAACATGATTTTTCAATAAAATTTTATACTTTCAACTTGAAAATCTTTCTAGAACATTCAAATGCTCTTTTATATGACATAATGCTTTATTAAAATTCCAGGGGCGTATCATTTACACCAATTTACATTCTACATACACGTGCAAACTTACTTCATCTACACCCAAATTACGTTCCATACGTTAACACAACACTGCATATACACGATGCGTCGGAATAATCTTACAATCTATTGAGTGAGAAATACTGGATGCATTAAATTTTCACAGTATTGCCCAGAAGTTTCCTGAAATTAAAGCTAGGTGTGTAAAACTTTTATAAATCATACTTCTTATTACAATAAATAAATTATTTCACTTCTTTAGGTTAAAGTTTATTTAACTGTTAGTTAACTTTTAACTTATGGAAATTATTTTGCTATTATATTTAGTAATATTAGAAATATTTTTTAACCTTCTATCAGCTTGGTACGGGCGGCATAATACATTTTAAACACATGTGGCCTAACCCCACGGTGCGGCGCTAGTTATTTGGTCTATCGTCTAGTGGGACACACCATTGTTTCTTTTTAATTAAGATTTTACGATTAATACCATCCCTTGCCCAAGTATTTGAACGTCACACTATCATCTGTACTTCTTTAATTAACTGTAACATAAAGCAGTAAGCATGTTAAAATGTGAGATACAAGGGTAATGCTAAAAATAAAGGTGATGATAATTAAAAAGGAAAATTTTACAGTATGTGTTTAATGAAACGTCCATGTCGTAATGAGGATATGGCACCTAACCGTGGGCAGTTCTGAAACGATTTTAAAGTAGATATATATATATATATATATATATATATATATATATATATATATATATAATGAACAACAATGCAACTAGACCTTGAGAAAACATAGCTATAATGTTAACTAAAAGCTTTAACGCTGTCCCAAAACCGTTAACTGTAAATAAAACAAAATCAGAATTAAAGAAATGATCAAATTAAGGATAACAACATGTGGTCGTGTATCTCAAAATTGATCTGAAAATTTGCAGAAACAATAAACCTATCTCATGAAACTATAGTGGGTTTCAGACTGACTTTATAGTGCACGGTATATGGGATACAGCATTGCAGCCGGGATCGGACAACTCGCCGCAGCCAACTGGCTGCCGTCATCTTACCACGGAGACATGTCGCCGCGGGATAACTCGCCATACGTGTCGCATACGTAAAAAGATGAAGTAAACACGTCGCCCTATAGTACCAATAAAATCGATCACTTTAATATACAATCAACTTAAGTACATTTAAAGCGATTATGTTAACAGCCTTGTCAAGAATTTGTGAAATATTTACAGTTATAGTAGGTTACATGAAAATGTTAGGTATTTATGTAGTTTTTTGTTTTTTGAAATATTTTTGTTTTTTGTTTTGTTTTCCAATGATTATATTAAATAATAATTACTATTTACACATATACACACACTTATTGTTCCATTTCAAATTTTTGGGATATCCCACTCATATACTGGATGATTTTTCGACGCTCCTAGTTATTCATAATGCTTCAAATTCTCGCATCTGCGTCTCTGTAGCGTTTTAACTTAAGTGGCGGATTATGTCCTGCAATCAATTGTTCATAAAACAAATAGCGTCCGTGCTGAATTCTTTTTAGGGCGTTTATGAACTTCTATATCGCACGGTGCTTCATGCCAAGCTCAAAGTGTAGTCGACGATGGGCGGCTTAGATCTATCTTGGATATTTATGGTCCTACAGTAGAAATTCCATGTTTCAGGCGCAAATAATGCATGACGACGACCTTGACCGCGTCTATTAGGACGAACAACGTACGTATCTTCTACCCACTCTAAAAGTGGACGTAGATCTTTTGGAATAATATCTTCAAGCGCATCAACTGCTTCATCGATATCAGCAACAGGTACAAATACTAACAGTTATTATTCGCGTAAATAAGGCCAATTCTGCATTTGTGTTGTATTGGTTAATTAGACCCAATGAAATTGACAATTCGAAGTCGCAAGGAACTGGAGCGGGTTCAAGTTCAGGTTGTAGATCCTTAATTGCCCGAAAAAGTTTTTCATATATAGCTCGCTGCTTGTTGGGTAGTAATGCCTAAAGCATTGGATGTACTGCACGATGCTTGTTAACAAGTACAACAAACACTTGGCAAAATAACGCAGGCGTTATTTTAAAGTACCGTCCACGAAAATAGTGTCACTTTGAAAGTGTTGTTCCTTACCAAAAATTTAAATTGTATCAGGATCTAGAACACTGTCAGACAGTAAAAAATTTTCTACAAGCCCTTCGGCCATAGTAATTATTTTATACATGTCTGTAATCACTAACGTTGTTAAATCGGCAGGATTTTACAACTTCGTTTCGTTTACTTCTTACAAGTCTCTTCAAAGCATAATACTACTAGTAAAATGGGAATATCTATGAAATCGTATTATCAAGGACGTAATTGAAATTAAAAAGCGTCCTAATTGATAAAATAAAAACACGTTATTTGGCATATAATTTCCCATTAATTGTGGTTTAAGTATAAAAAATCCTTTAACTCTATAGATCATTGATATGCACAAGTACCGCTAAAAATCTAATTAATATAAAAGTGGCAGATTTTCGATCAAAAATGTTTTTGAACTTGTTCCAACGATAAAAATGGAAAATAAATTTAAAAAATCGATTTCTTTCTACCTTTTATATTTATTATTTATTATTATTAGCATTACAACAGAGTTAACGATTTAACGAAAAGTAAACACGAAACACATATAAAAAAAATAATACTATCTAACCATAGTTTAATAATTAATATAAAATCCTTCATTTTCAATATAAGCCTGCATCCTTCGACGCATGCTGCCTGTAGTCCAGTATAGAATCTGCAATTGTCTTGGACAAAAGTGATCGGTCCATCCCGTTCTTCTTCCGGGTATAAAGTATTAAGTCAAGGTAAAAGCACATCTTCCAATACTTCTATATATCAAATGAAGTTAAACGCTGGCGGAGTTACTTGTACAGATTCTCCAGGTCTAGCGCTGCTCATCCATTCCTATACACCTGTGGACACACGCCCGCTTGTTGCTAACGGGATAACGTATCTTTCATTATACCTTCGGTTACCGGGGCGCTATAAAGTGAATGGAGCATCTTGAGAACGTTTTTTGATCCGAGAAAATCACCGTCGACCAATATCCGTCTAAATTATTATGGCAGAAATCCATACGCATTGTAGCATGGCCTGGAGAAGGTATAACCTTCCTAGCCGGTTTACTTGAATTAATTCCACTTTCATGTAAACGTCTCGATATTGCCTTTTCACTGCAATGGATTTGCAATCGCTGCTTAACTTGCACGCAGTTAGTGAAAGGTGCATCATTTATTTAGTTTACTATTTGTTAATCCTGTTGTAAGGTGATTACACGTACCCTTCCAGGACGGTGAGTCGCCGCCTTCTTCATATCGATCTCGCCATCTTCTTACTTGTCTTTTCTAAAATTACAAATAAAACTAGTCTTATTCACATCCAGTTAAAAAACGTGCAAAAAATGCAAGCAAAAATTATATGACCAAACTATGTAGTATACATACGTTGCAAAATTACTTACCAATAGGTTATATCGACGGGAAACTTCGCTTATTGAAAGTCCACCATTCAATAAACCAAGAATAATTCCCCTTTGCTGTAAGCGGCGAAGCATTTTTTCTTATTAAAATAAATCTTTACAAAATAGTTACGACAAAGTCAAGACGGATTACAACTGAATGTTTAATAATCATATGTTCTCCTATTTATACCCTATTTTCACAAAGCAATTCTAAATTTTATTGTTACTTGTAGAAATTACATGTAATTACTTGAATGGTATTGCAAAGTAATTGATTTACGGCTTAAATTTTTGTGCAATAATCGTAATTACTCTAAAAATAAAATATGTCGAATATACCAGAATAATAGGAAAATACATTCTTATACTTTCTACATTGATTGATTTCGATTATATCCTAGATAATTTGATAAGATACACATTTAAATTGAATTGAAAAACGTTATAATTACTAACATAAAAACTGGTTATTTGGCATAAAATTTCCCGTAGGTAGGGTGGCGTTATCTAATTTACACACATCCTAAATGCTTTTCTAAGAAACTGGAAACGCTAAAAATGTCAATTTAGATTTTTTTTAGGAAATCTCAAAATTAAATATAATGTCCACTGTGGGAAATTGAATCCTAAAACTTTTATAAAAGAAACTAATTCTTTTGTATTGTAATTTAACGAACCCTTTTCAATTTATTGGCGCTATATCGCGCCTTGAGGGGGTTTGGACCTGCTTTGTGCAACAAAACAATAGAAAAACAACTTAAACAGTTTTGCATTTAAAGGGATGTACAAAACTTATGTGCATTTTTAAAACTACTTGGAGGGTGGGTTTTTTTATTGACGCCGAGTGTACTATAAAGTCAGACTGAAACATTTAATTCGTTTAAACAAATAATTGCTTGTGAATTAAAATTAGTAAATCAGTGAAAAGTTGCAAAAGTTTTACTTTTACATTTGCCAAACAATCGACATTTACATTGATTGGAATTATTTCATATAATTCATTCCCTACAGTGTTAGATTTTACACTATTTTGTGCTCGATTGATATCAAATTAAAAGTCTCTGAAGATTCGTATGTAAAGCTCTTACCCGCTAACAAGTACCGTGCTCCACTGGGTAAATTTATTTCCTATGTTCATTGCTCATTGCGCAATCTACTTTGATACAAAAATTTTCTCTTTACGTAGTATTTTTAAAAAACAATAGTTGGATACAATCAATTAAAGCTTATAGTTTATTACAAGCAACACTTCACAAAAAAGCAAAGTAGTAATTACGTATTTTTACTTCTACTACAAAATTAAATCTGACTTTTTTACGTAAGAGCTTGTTCTGGTTCGCATACACTAATTAATCGACCCGATAAACAGCTTAGCAAAAAAATACCTAGCTTTAGTGCGTAATGAATTTTTAGATGTGTTCTTATCAGCATTAGAAGCGAATATATGAGTTCGCCTATTATTAAATTTTTCTTTTAATTGGGTCGCGTGTTTATAGGAACATGTCGAATTAGATCTGATAGGAAAGAAAGGTTACAAAAACTTCGTCACCTTAGATTTCGTGCGTTGAATTAAATATTAAGCACTAATTTTACATCTATTTAACAAAGTTACTTATCGTTTTATATTCCTCATAAAATTAGATTTTTCGATAAGTTTCTATGGTATTTTTACATCATTCATAAAAAATTAAATTACTAACCCTACTTTTTCTTACATTGTAGAGGTTAGCCCTATTAAATATCGTTACTTTTAAAACTTTTCATCGTTTCGTCAATGCTTTAGTTGTGGCTGTATGAAGGTGTAATTTGGTTTTATACACATAAAGCTCAAAATAACGAGAAAGGGTAAGTAGTATTTGTGGTCATTGAGGTAGCATCGCTTTTACTTATATTTACGGTTAGGATGTGCATGAAAGGTAATCTGAAAATTGTACATTTCATACTAAATGTAATTAGTCTGTTTTCTTTCTAAGATGTATGCATAACGAAAGGTCGAGTTAATTAACTTTAACACTATAATTTTATTTTAATGTTGATTAATGTCACGTTACACAATTATTGATCATAATTAATTATTGACTGTCTACTCTAAACAAAAGTTATATAAATATTTTGTACTACTACTAAATCGAATTTCATGTGTAATATTTAATGTTATTGATTTAAAACTTAAAACTCTTTTTGACTGAATAAGCAATTAGATTAACGCTTTTAGGAAACCATTAATCAAGCTTTTGTTTGTTTTTTAGTGTACCCTAAAAAATAAAATCTAGGGCGTAAAGGATTGCGACTAATGCAGAATAAGAGGTAAATTTCACAAGTTTTTAGTACTAGCCATCGCCAACAGTTCACAAAAGTAAAAAACTAGTCTTTTTAAATGCGAAATTTTGGTGCCACTATACCAAATAAAATTTACTACAGGGTAAATTTATATTTTGAGGTGCGCACTACCTGAATATTACCGATAATAATCCGATCATAAAAATTTAGTTTCAATGATCCCTTTCATATAAATGTATAATAATACTCCGATTATAAAAATTAATGATCCCAATTATACAGGGTGTCCCAGCGAGACCGTTCATTAGAAGTTTATGGGGCTATGGCCACAAACTTGAAAATTTACAAACAGGTATAATTGATTATGTTCTCTTCAACTAACATATTTTCACACCTCTAGCGTTTACGCTTATGCCGGAAGTTGCCATGTACTTTGTTATTTTCAATGAAACACTATATATTTTTGCATTTTTGGATGGGACCCATAATTTTGAATCATTATTACTGAAACTATGCCATGTTCATCGGTTCCAAAATACACTCCTGGCCAAACAAATCCGGACATTAAAAAAAAAGAAGTAAAAATACCTATTTATTCCAATTCGTAAAAAAGGAAGTAAGATACCTATTTATTCCAATTCGTAAATCAGGTTTACATAATTTCATTGTTTTTAAATGATCTTGATGTTTTGGGTCTTGTTTGCGTTTATTGTAAGTTTCACGTTTATTCTGATAAATTCAAATAAATGAAGATGGTCGAATATTGTCAGACTGGAGAATACACTAAAAGACCAGGATCAGGCAGAAAACGGTCCAGAGATCAGCGTGATGATTATAGGGTGCGGATGTTTTTTCTGAACGTCCAGAACAATGCTCATGTACCGGGTGGCCAACTAAGAACGGCCGTCGGCAATATCTCAGGAATGGATTATAGCACAGGTTCGGGAAAAAAAATTTTTATAACAAAAGTGGCCTCGAGAAACGCCTGGAAATTATTTCCAGAATTGTAGGTATACCGCTAGAGGGCGTATTTGACAGTTAAAATTTTAAAAAGGAAAATTTTTTAAAATTGACTCAATTAAGGGGCATATTAAATATTATAATCAGATTCCTCGACAAATTGTGCATATTTTTTATTTGACAAGTTTTAGTCTATCTCTTTAAATAAGGGGGGGGGGAGAGTGAACCTTGTTACGAAAAAACGCCTTTAATTTAGCCTGGATGAAAAGATCTTACATTGGTCTGCAGTAATTTAAGCTGTTATGGTTGCCGCTAGAATACCTAAATGTAATGCTGTCGCTACTAACAATGAGAACAAACCGATATTTGCCCAGCAACAACAAATACAGTTTAAAATATGAATTACGATTTACTGATGACAACAAAATTAGTAAAGAGGCCCTCTTTACTAATTTTGTTGTCATCAGTAAATCGTAATTCATATTTTAAACTGTATATGTAAGATATAAAATAAATTCTCTGTTCAAAACAAGCAAGCTATGATTTTCACGCATATGTCATAAATTATTCATCGTGTTGCATTTAATAGACTTTCTTTATCTTTTCGTACCAAAATGATTCTTACAAGGGAAGAAGCATTTGATATGTTGGCAGTTCATTTTGAATGTATGAGAAATGCAACCGTTGCTGCTAGAGTGTATGCACTGAACTACCCAAACAGACGGCATCACAGCAGAAGAGTTTTTTTCCGACTCGCACACCGTGTGCGTACTTTTTTTTTTATGATTGTGGACCTGAACAGGCTAAATAAGGCCTATCGTGCTAAAGCACTCAGGAACACTTAGGAGGATGAATAGAGGGATAATGAATTGCCAATAGATGCCTATGAACAGCTACCTTAAATTTTCTCATATCATAAGTGAGAGGAAAACAGGAACTAGGGAGATCATTCCAGAGTTTAGAAGCCGTGTAGAAAAATGTGGATTGCGCCCGTTTGGTACGACAAGTGGAGATTTGTACTGCATACTGATGATGTGAATGAGCGAACCGAGTGTTTCTCGGAAAGATAGCCGGAGATGGTATCAAAGAATGTAATTCACCAGCACAATAGCCGTTGTAATAACGATAATACAAAGAAAGAACTGAAACCATCCTTCTATGCTCAAGGAACTGTATGTGAGAAGTTAAGGACGGGTCATTTATAAGCCTAATGGCTCTCTTTTGAATACTATCAACGATGTCGAAAGCGTATTGGGGAGCACTAACCCAAAAGTGAGAATTATATTCCAGATGAGGCCGAATTTGGGCCTTATACAGCAGAAGGAGTTGTCGAGAGGTAAAGTACTGCTTAGATCTGTACAAAAAGCCTATTTTACGAGCAGCTGTTTTGGTAGCTGACAGAAGATGGTCAACCCATGAGAGATTTGAAAATACAGTCATACCCAACAGAGTAATAGAGTCTGAAAACTTAAGAACTGAGCCATTCATACTTACAACAGGAAATGATCGATCTTTTTTGGCGGACATAAGGCAACACTGAGTTTTGTTAGCATTAAATTTAACTAGATTATTGCTTCCCCATTCGAGAATGCGTTGAATGTCTTTGTTGATTGAATTTGCCATTTCAGCTTTAATTTCTTGATTTGACATAGAAGGTGGATTATCACTATGAGTAGACTGAGATGAACTATAGTGAAGAGTGCTATCGTCAGCAAAGCAATGGATGGGGTTAGTTGTTGAAGAAATAAGGTCGTTTATGTACAGCAGAAAAAGTGTAGGCCCTATAACAGATCCCTTGGTACGCCCGCGTTAATGCTAACTTCTTTTGAAAAAAAGCCATCAACTACGACACGTATTCGTCTTTTATCAAGGAAACTAGAAACCCAGTTGATGAGTGTATCATTTAACCCAAACGAGGTGAGTTTGGCAAGTAAACACTTATGCCAAACTTGGGGTCAAATGCCTTTGAGATATCCAAAGCGACTACAACTGTTTCACCGGACTGCTCTACTGTATTGTTCCAAACTTGGGTCACATATGAAAGAAGATCGCCTGTTGAACGACTTTGCATACTACTGGAAATGTGAATCTTCCTGTGTACCGAAGGCAACTCAGAGGTAGAACAGAGGAAAATGTTATTGATGTTTTAGCTTATGTAAATGTTAACCCTCATTCAAGCACCAGAGCTATAGCTAGAGACTTGGGTATATGTCGAACCACCGTCCAAAATATTTTGAGAGAGCACAGGTGACTACTTTGTCATCATTATTATCATTACATCAAAGTTAACTTGTGACAACATGACTAATATATTTGCCGCCATTTTATGTCCAGTTTCAATAAAACACCAAATTATTTAATGAAATTATCTTATGCCATGTGAATAAATTTTAACTAACGACATGATAATTAAGTGAGGCAAAGTAAAGTAAAAAGGTACCAATAATAAAAAATAATGAGAGGCCGGGCGAAAAAAATTCGTAATAACATTACGAGAGTTAATGCATTTAAAGTCCTTTTTTGTTTACTAACAACGAAGGACTTCAATGTGTCTTATTGATCTGATTACTTTATAATATAAACTATTTTAGATTGCGCCCATATCACATGGTGCTACACCATAGTTTGATTGCTCAAGATTTCGATACCAGGTTGGATTTTTGCAACTGGCTCTCAAATATGATACAAGACGATCCTGAAATACATTCACGAATTATGTGGTCAGATGAGGAGACTTTTCATAGTGATGGTAGTGTAAATCGACATAATATGCACTACTGGTCTAAAACGAATCCCCACTGGATGGTCCAACATCAGGGTCGTTGGTCTGTAAATGAGTGGTGCGGGATTATAGGTGGAGAAATAATTGGCCCTTTTTTTTAATGAGACTGTTAATGGAGAAAGATATTTAGATTTTTTAAGCAACGAATTGCCGCTTCTTTTAGAAGACGTGCCCTTGGCCATTCGTCGTGCCATGTTCTTGCAACATGATGGGTGCTCGGCACATTATTCTAGAGATGTTCGGAATTTCTTAGATCAATCATACCCTGAAAGGTGGATAGGACGTGGAAGTTTATTTATTTGGCCACCAAGGTCTCCAGACCTAACTTGTTTAGATTTTTATTTGTGGGGGCGAATAAAAGGTCTCGTTTATGCCGATAGACCCTCAACAAGAGCTGACATGATTGAAAGAATACGACAGACAATGTAAAGTATTTCAAGGGCAGAAATTGAAACTGCTGTTCTCTCCACCCGTCAGCGATTGATTTCATGCATTGAAAATGATGGAAGACATTTCGAACATCTAGGGCGACTAGTTATTTATTTAAGGTTTTAATTGTTAGATTTATCACATTATTTTATAATTTGTTCTCATTGTTAGTAGCGACAGCATTACATTTAGGTAATCTAGCGGCAACCATAACATTAGTATGATAACAGTGTAAATTACTGCAGAACAATATAAGATCTTTTCATCCAGGCTAAATTTAATAATTTCCGTTAACGCGAACTAGCCTACTAGACGTTGGAAGAACAATTCCCGCCATTAACCTGTTTCTTACGATATCTCCGGATAGGAAAATGATATCGACTTGCAGTTTTCACTGTTTTATTACTAATTTAGTCTACTTTTTAAAGACCTACTTAAATTTTTATGCTCCCATTTAACATTGTAAGGAGAAAACACAATATTAAAAAAATATTAAACAGCGCCCTCTAGCATTTATGCTATTAATCAGATTCCTAAAATTTTCTGTTGTTTAACAAAAGCTCTTTCAAACAACATCAAGTTTATTGAAATCGGTCAATCAGAACCTGAATTAAAGGTGTTTTTTCGTAACGAGATTCCCACTCCCCCTTATTTGAAGAGATAAACTAAAACTTGTCAAATAAAAAATATGCAGAATTTGTCGAGGAATCTGATTATAATATTTAATATCCCCCTTAATTGAGTCAATTTTAAAAAATTTTCCTTTTTAAAATTTTAACTGTCAAATACGCCCTCTAGCGGTATACCTACAATTATGAAAATAATTTCCAGGCGTTTCTCGAGGCCACTTTTATTATAACATTTTTTTTTCCCGAACCTGTGCTATAATACATTCCTGAGATATGGCCGACGGTCGTTCTTAGTTGGCCACCCGGTACATAGAGATGTGTTTTAGTACATCCTTATTCCAAAAACACCACTTTTATTTTGCATTTTTTTGAGTTTTTAGCATTCTTAATATTGTTTGGTAATTTTTAAGTTTGTAGCGCATATTTTACACTTTATGACTTTTTTCTGATGATTGAGAATATTCTAGTAATTTAAGGGATAAAAATAATGTCTTAACATAATCAATGTGATGTTCTGTAGTTGCATATTTTGTAAACATTTTAATTAAAAGCACAAATAATACCTATTGTCTACTACTAAATTGCAAGTAGGTAAATATTAAGTTACTTAACTGATACAGCGAATAACATACAGTTGATTCGTGAACGCTAGTGCTTAGACAAGCTATTAAATAGACTACATGGTCAGCAGAGTTTTTGTTTATTAACAGAATGCAAGGAAGGGATTGTTTTGTTTAGTTGTAATTTTAGTTAAAACGTACAAGTTGAAAAGAAGAATTTGTCTCAGTGTTTTTTTTAAATGCCGAATGTTAAACCATCATTAGCGTGCCATTCACGGAAATTTGTTTCCGAGTTCGGTGAAAGTATATTTTCAACAGATGGAACTATTTTATTTTGCAAGTTGTGTTAAACAAAGGTGGCAGCAGAAAAAAGATTTACTGTTATCGGTCCATTCCGGATGAATCAACTCTTCGAAAAAATTATCTTTGTCGATGATATGCGGACGCAATCGATAAAATACGGAACTACGTGCAAGGGAAAAACATTTGTGTGTCGATTGATGAGACGACTGACTGACGTAGAAGGTCGATTTGTGGCTAATGTAATGATAGGAGCTCTTGAAACCGCCAACGCTGGAAAAATCTGTCCCTTAACCACTGAAATTTTTTATTCTTTGATAAATCTTTTTATTGTGGCCCAAAGGTGTACTACATGATGACGTTCTGCTCTTTAAGTAACGCTGTTCCATATTTGGTTAAGGCAGCTAACTCAATTAAAGCGTTATATTCCAAGATGGTGCACGTTACTTGTCCCGCTCATGCTTTACATAGAGTAGCATTAACAGGATAAGATTTCCGGATTATCACAAAAACTAGACTGTTCAACAGTGGAGGTTCGTAATGTTTTCTGACGAGTCACGTTTTTGCCTACGATCTCCATATGGACGCGAACGTGTATCAAGGGAACCCGGGGAACGATTTGCATCTTACTACATTTCACCCAGAAATGCGTTTGGTGGCGGACATGTTATGGTATGGGCAGGTATTTATTTCAACGGGCGCACCGAATTGATGTTGATCGAACATGGAACCCTAACAGCAGACAAGTACATACAGCAGTGTCTGGAGGACCACGTTGGGCAAATACCGCAAGAACTGATTCAGCACCTTACTGAAAGCACATCTAGCCGTATTGAAACCCTTTGCGGGTATGGGGCGACTATACCCGATACTTACATTGGATTGAAACTTAAAGAACAGGCAACTGTGTGTAATTAAATTTCGTGTTTTATTTCTTTAATTTTCGAAAAATGTTACTTTCTTTTCCGTTACTTATTATTTGTACTACAGTTATAAATAAATGCTTTTATAATATTTACTTCCTCCTATTTAAACCACTTAACACCTACAAAATTAAAAAAATGTTAGTGTTGGGATTTTTGGGTCAGGAGTGTAGTTATCAGCTATAATGTTGCGGTTACTTTTTCAATTGGTTTCACAAGCCTTAAAACTGCTTGTGTTGGAATTTTCAAACGCTGTTCTTGCTCTAATAATGTTTTACCGTTCCATTTCTTACGACAGTAAATGTACGCGTTGTTCAGGGTGTCTCAGCGAGACCGTGCATTTGAAATTTATGAGGTTGTGGCCAAAATAAAAACTTATAATTTAGAATCAGGTCTAATTAATTGCGTGCTCGTCAACCAAAACATTTTCAGACTAATAGCGCTTCCGGTTATACTGGAAGTCGCCTCTACTTTGTTATTTTCTCTGGAACACCCAATGTATTTTTGAATTTTTGGATGGGAACCATACTTTTGAATCTTTTTATTGAAACTATACCATGCCTATCTATTAGGGTCTTTGGAATAAAATGATTTTTCTAAATCTTGACAGCTCACTGACGTTCACAAAATGTACTGTAATCCTGTTTGGATTGAGAAAAATTTAAAATCCAACTAAGTTTATATATGACTTTATCGTATGCATTTTTAAAATAAAATGTTTGAGAATAATTCTAAATATACACTTTTCGGCCAGAGCTAATATGTAAAAAATTAATTTTGTTAAACACCCTATTTTGTTACGTAATCGAATTGGCGATAATATTTGGTACAAAGCGATATGACATATTGTTATACATAAATCAAACTGTTCTAGAGTTATTTCAACAAACTGAAAATTTTAATTCCTTAGCCATTATTTCGAGAATGATATGAACGGTTGCTATGGATACCAGAAATAATTTTGATTCACATGAACAGGTAAGACAATAATGAAAACTACTCGCCTCAATTTATCTTAAAATAAGGGAACTGCTTGTCTGATCATTTCAAAAATATTTACATAGGTAAATATTTTTCGTCTTATTCCATAAAGACACACATGTAATATTGATTTTACCTGGCATGCTTACATAATCCAACTAGTTATAATCATTTGTGCCAAGTATTAGACTTACCCCATAAACAATAAAGAAAAACTGGATCAAAACCACAAATAGGGTTCTACTTTCAGTCAATATCTTCATTTCAAACCATAAAGAGTACTCTTGGAACCTTGAGATATTACATAGCGTCCTTTTCTCCACAAAGTATTTCTTTCGTAACTGGATTTATATGAACAAATAATAAAGTGAGTTTTAAAAAACCATTTTATTGCGAAGACTTTGTTTTGGTTATTCATGACAGGATTTGTTGTGTTGCCAATTCCATTTAGTTGCACTCCCGGTTTAATCGAAAATGAAACTGACAGTATCGAGAGTTTTGTGGACCTTGTATATTGTTAATTTATTTAAGGACTAGAATTAGCTTTAATTTACTTGTATTTTTTGTTAATAATTGCCCTGCCTTCAATACTAATTTGGGCCAGTTATTCATCAATTAGTTTCAGGGGTCCATAAAGATACATTCTTTTGGTCAAAGAGTGCTTCTTCAAATATTTCGTTGTTGTATAACCTGATATTTTCATTTTGCTTTCAAGACTATTGTAATATACACAATAATCCTGTTCTGAGCTTATATATATATATATATATATATATATATATAATATATATATATATATATATATATATATATATATATATATATATATATATATATATATATATATATATATATATATATATATATATATATATATATATATATATATCAACAATTTTCGTATTTTACATTTAGTAGTGCAGATTTAGACTTTGGCTGATATAACATCAGGAAAAAGATCGTCATGGAGTAAATAGATAGAACACTCTTTCAGTCCAACTTTTCTATAAGTGTGAATTATTTAATTACCTCTAATTACCTCTCTTCTTTAGAAAGTAATTTTCGCTTCTTTGGAGGAATTAGTCACATTTTAATCACATATACAATCTTTTATTATTTAATTTATTTACATTTTACATTACACTAAGCTTGCGCAATAGTTTAATTTCAAAATTGACGCTTCTAAGTTATAGTAAACATTAAATTGTAGAACCAAACCCTAAATCATTTTCGTAATTATTTATTACTACTTATATTTTGTTGTTTTCTCAACAAAATTGTACAGTTTGCTTACGATTTTGTAATTTTATTAACTACATTAACATAAGATATTGACATATTTTGTTTTTGATATAATCGGAAAATTATAATTATATGTATATAAAATTATAAGTGCTAATTTATTTATTAGTACACTAATTATCCCATTACCACGTAACTAGCTGATAAATAAAATGCCGTTAGAAAAATACAGCAACAGAAAAAGGGCATTTGTGCATCTACGTCCAAAGATTGACTATATTCTTACAATAAACACTGGTTTACAGAATTAGTCCCTAATCTTTATACCTGTCTCATTGTACTTCCCAATAAATAAATGCATTCTCTATGAAACCCCATGGATGCGAGGGGAGCAATGAATAACTAGTTTGCAGATATTCCTTTAAACTTAAGCTACCAGTTTAAATATTTCACAGTTGCAGTAGTTAAACAGATTGTCGATAAAACAATTTTTTGTGACCTGTCACAGAACTCAAGATTTATAACATTATTATGACATTGAAAAATTATTAAAAATTATCAGAGTACGTATTACATTTCACCAATATTGTATCATATTAGCAATGTTTGTCTTACCAGTGCACATTTTCCTGATATGTTAAAGACCGTCAAACTTGTTGTACTATTCAAAAACAGTAATTATAGAGTATAATAGCATAATTGTCAGTTTTTTCTAAATTAATTGAAAAGTAATAGCAAATAGAATTATATCTTTCTGAATTTCTCTAATGTTTTAATAAATCAGCAGAATGGATTTAGGTGTGATAAATCGACAATAACAGCACTTGCAAGTAAAACTTACACAAAAGTGAAAAAGTTATGACGTTATACGTAGATTACGTTAGTATCTTTCACTCTCTAGTGTACATAATTACGAGTACCTCTGTATATATCGTTACTGTATTAAGCCCCATCAATTTTGTTTTGTACGCAACTCAATGCGAACTGAAAACGCTTAATTCATTCCGGTTTCTTCTGCCGTCCGTTCATTACGTTATCTCTTTTAAGTTTTGCTTCTCTTGTATAAGGAAACAAAGAAAGGGAACAAAGAAAAGCCCTACATTAAGGAAAACCGCTTGAGTTAAGAAAAAGCTCTTTTGATAATGAACTTCGTATCGTTGAAAAAGGATTGTGGATGACGTCACGAAGTTAAAATGCATAAAAGGGCTTAGGTGATGACGCAATTTCAAATGAAAATTATTTTACCTTACCGTATGTTTATGATATTGATGGAAAAGAACTTCTCAACTTGCAGTTCGCTTGAAAATACAGTTAATACCTTATACTTATATTGAATACAAGAAAATGTAAGTACATATCCTTTTAATGCAAAATACGTTTAAGGAAAACACAAATCAGTATAGTGTTGTTTTGATACGGCTATAATGAACAGAAACAGTTGAGTTCGGTTACTAACATAAAAACATTGATTCCATAACCTAACCTAACTGTAATGTTATTGGCATAGGTCAGGTATAGATTGTGTTATTGAATAGTGTTGATCATATTCCATTTTGAATTTTAAATAAAGATAGATTATAAGCTAGCATAGTTGTGTTGATTTGGTAATTATTTAAAATCGTAAAGCTTTACGAGAAATATCGTTTTAGTTATTTTATGCTGAAATTAATCAGATATTTTGGTTTCTTAAATATGCATATAAATACAACTGTTTAATGTTATTCAGAGTACCTATGGTATTAATGTACAACTTTCTCAATTTTTGTTGTATTTTAATTATTAAACCTATAAAATTGAGTAACGTCCAACAAGAAAAAAAAAAACTTATTATATTTATGGACATATCTCTGCATCCCTCACGACCTGTCAAAAGAGTTCTCAAATATAGTCAGTTTCGTAAGTATTGTACCTTTCCGAGCTAGACCGTGGTGCAATTTACCTCTTTAATATTCCGATCGCACCATAATTTTTTGTTTGTTATAAGTGCACAAACAGTTTGTAACATACCTAACTACAAATTCGTATCTACAAAGTATGGAAGTTCGTGTTCACCAAGGCCGTTGCTAGGACCACTACTTTTGTGATCTATCCTAATGATATTGTTGTGATGAGCAATGAATTTATTTTCCCGAGGATGTAACTGTTGTTGCAGCAGATAAAACCCTTGACATGGTAACATAAAAGTACAAGATGATTTAGAAGATATCGCGAATTATTTAAACGTTAACAACCTTTCCCTCAATCAAGGAAAACTAACATTACGTAATTTTTTTCAACCACTAGTCAATGTTTTTGCAGTCACTTTATAACATTAAATTAGAAAACTGTGGGAAAAGTTGCGAGTTTCAAGCTTTTAAGAATTAATCTTGATTGTTCACTTACGTTTTGTCAACATATTGAAATTTTTGGTAATAAACTATCCAGTTACTGCTTTGTTTTAAAACGATAAAAAGACAAATTGTAGATTTAGACGCATCGTTAAGTCTTTATCATGCAAACCTTTAATCTTGTTTGAGCTATGGCATTATTTTTTGGGGAAATTGCTCCCTGTAAATCGTTTATTTACTATGCAAAAATGAGCAATCAGGTCCTTATTTGCGTTACAACAGCTTGATTCATGTAAACCATTCTTTAAAGAATATGAGTTATTAACCTTACCATCTCTTTACATCTTGGAAGTAGTGGTATTTATACACACTAGTGTAAATCAGTTTCAGGTACTCAACTGCATGCATTCATACAACACAAAATTTGGGCACCTTCGTGAGTACAGTTCACATAATCTAAAACTGTATGAAAAGAATCTCTGTTATGCTGGTACTGTGCTGTATAATAAATTGCCAAATATGTTAAAGAACATTAACTCAATTCATTTAAAAAAGTACAAAAGTTACTAACTGATGAGTATTTTTATTCTGTAAGTGAATTTTGAAAATCTTCGTTCCATTAGTCAGTTAACTTGCTGTAATATTGTTTTATCTTTGTAACAGATATGTGCAAATTGTTGTAAACTGACATATCTGATGAAATACATTATTATTATCTAGGCCGGAAGTACATAACCTTACTCTCGTGTACCAACAATTAAAAGCGGAATGTATTATTTTAGGATCACCAAGTGTTACCAGTATAGTAAAGTACAAAAAATTGATATTAATCGCACTACTATTTATAGTCGGATAACCAATTCGTTATTTTAGAATTAATTGATTACTCGATTGGGTTACATTTAAGGAAGATATTTAAATGCATGCCAAGAGTTTAAATTTATTTCTGCAAGCTTTATAAATATTTGTTTTACTTGTTATGTCCAGTAATTTCCGGTTCATATCATGCATTTATTTGTGGATTCAGCTGCATTTAGAGCAAACACGCTTCATTAAATAAATACAAAAACTTTGTGATTAACAGTATAAATTATTTTAGGAGTATAATTATTAATGGTAACACTTATTGAACCATATGTTAGTTTGACAATTTTAATGACACGTATATATGATAACACCAGGTTATCCAGAAAAGTATACAGAAACTTTCAGGTGGTCTACCCAATTAAACTGTTTTAGATTAAAAGTGACAGCATGACAAATTACTAAAATAAATTCAATTAGAATTATTCAGGAGATAGGTTTCCTTCTGTATACAGATCAAATACCTATAACATTTATTAAATCCTCATACTGATTTCATTATACAGGGTGATTCATTAAGAATGGGCAATCTCTGAATTACAGATAGTAAACACCAAAATATGAAGATTAAGCTCAACATGCCTTATTAAAATGTTGCTGGTTTAGGAGATACAGCGTGTTCAACAGGAATTTTTTTTAAATTCCCAATAACTTTATAAGTCTTAATAGCATGAACATAAAATTTGGTAGTTTTAGGTTTTGTGACATAAGAAATAGGAATTTATAACTTATTTTGTGACTGCTCATAGAGGGAGCTAGTTGCACCCTGTTACTTCAGTAAATTAGATCATATCTTCTTGTGCATTGAATAATGATTAAAATTATTTAAAAATCTGCAATCCCCTTCAATTTTACATAAAAAAGATACTCTTGTTCGATTTGTCTAACTCTATCGGTTTTTGAGTTATTCGCTCTTAAAAAGACCTGTGTTTTGATTATAAAATTTTTTATTAATAAAATATGCAAAGTTGATTTAGCTACTAGTGTTGGGTTATTTATTTTATTGAGCGGACTTGTGTCAACATTTGCCAAATTTGTGTATGAATAAGTTTTAGGTCAATTTTGACTTCCACAACAAACGTATTTAGTAACATTATCACCCGTTTTCTGATTTAAATTTGGTAATTGGATCAAATTGTAATGGATTATCATCGGCCCAAAGATATTTACAATGGTACCGAAATTGAAGGCAACCGTATTGCAAACTGTTTAGTAATATTTACAACCGCCTTGGCGGGACAGGATCTTTTCGTCTTAAGAGTAACAATGGCGCGACGAAGAAAATCAATGTCGATGAGGATAAAGAGGTTTTACCTTAAGATTTACCAGCACGCTTATGATTAGTTCAATTTTTACTACACAAACTAAGAGGAAACTAAAACTTTCTTGATAATATTCTCTTCACTGATGAGGCGATATTCACTGGACGAAGAGTTTTTAATTGGAAAAACAATCATTTGTGGAATTCTGAGAATCTAAATTCTGTAAGACAAAAAGACATTTTTAGCATGAGTTTAAGGTGAGCATTTGTTGTGGTGTGATATCTGGTTTTTTCATTGATCCTTTTGAACTTCCGTCTAATCTAAATTGACCTATTTATTTAAACTTTCTCGAAGAATATTCAGATGAGCTACTAGAAGATGTTCCACTAGCCGTAAGGCAAAACATGTGGTTTTGGCAGGATGGTACGCCACCACATTATTCTCTGCCTGTGCGGCAATATCTGAATCAACATTTTCCCCATAGTTAGATTGGCCGTGGAAGTGAATTTTTTGGCCACCAAGGAGTCCAGATTTAAATCCTTTGGATTTCTCAATATGGTTACAAATGAAAGAAATAGTTTATAAAGAACAAAATAATTCGATCGACGTGTTGCAAGAAAAAATACAAGAAGCCACGAATGAAATTAAAAACAAGCGCATTACAAAGTGTATTGAGGTAGACGGTGGGCATTTCGAACATTTACTTTGAAATTTTGTTTATTGTTGTTGTTAATGACTGTCATTATTAGTTACTGTTTTTTTTTAATGTCACTTCGCTCACTTTAATAATTTAAAACAATAAATATTTTAAAACAGATCTTTTAAGAGCGAATAACTCAAAAACCGATAGAGTTAGACAAAATGTACGACGCAATAGGTATTTAATCATTTCAATTTTGCTTTACATTGACTTAAAAAAGCTTTCCTAAATATTGGATTAAAGATTTTTAGAAAAAGCCCAGCCTGTAAACTTACGTTTCCTTAAAAAACTTAGTTAACCAAAGTTGGTTAGAGGTACAATAACGACAATAAAATAATTACATTATGGAAAAGTAGTAAACTTACATTATATTGTCCACGTAATGTAGCACTCACTATAATGTATTGCTGTAGTATCAAAACAGGTCACTGAATTCACTCTCAGTAACCTAAATATTTGAGTTAGGTATACACACAAAGAAAGCAGGTTTCTACTGGTAACCGGCGCCTATAAACACCGATAATTAACTCATGTAAAGCAATGTGCCCTCACACTGATAAAGCAGGTCGGAACTTGTCGGCACTGGTAACCGGCGCAGATATTTTACCGGAATGAAGTTTTAATTCTTGGTCGCTGGTTGTCGGTGCCGGTTGGTTATTTTGGAGTACAGATTGCATCGATATTGAAGTGGATATTGAAGTGTTAAGTGGACCTTGCACGATCAATAATATTGTCAATACTGATATGTCAATATTTTCGTCAATATTACTTCAATCTTACTTCAATATTTTTTGACCATACACGGTGATTCTAATGCATCAATATTTTGGTCAGTATTAGGTGAGCACTTGGCTAGCACATACCAAAAATGAATATTCAGAAAGCGTGTGTTGCGATTATTTTAGCTTGTGTTACAAAACGTACTGTAAAACGAAAGAGATGGGTAAAAAATTGGCTACAAAAGCGTGAACGGTACTCACATATAAACCTTTTAAAGGAAATAGTAACAACGGACCTATCAGATTATAAGAACTATTTTCGCATGAGTGACGTGACGTTTAATAAGTTGTTATTAATGGTCAAACCGTTCATGGAAAGGCAGGATACCAATATGAGAAAGTGTATATCAGCAGAAGAGAGGTTAGCAGTTACCTTGAGATATCTGGCTACCGGAAGATTTTTCGAGGACTTAAAATTTTCCGCTGTTATTTCACCGGCAGTTATAAGTGAATCTGTAATGGAAACTTACGAAGCACTTATATATGTCCTACAAGAGTATATTAAGGCAAGTATAGTAAATACAATTATTTTAAAAATACTGTCAAACACGTTTATTGCTAATTTATAGTAAGTATAAAAGTGAATTGTTACAATGTTGTGCACAGGTAGATGTATTACGATTATTATTATTATAAACGAATTTAGTTTTCAAACGTTGAAAAATACGGTTGTAAGGAATGTTCTTCGGAATTGTCAATCATGGTAAATTCTCTTGAAGAATTTTGTAAATTAGTGAATGTAGCAGGCGGCGAATATGCTGGACCTGATAACCCACTGTATGCACCAATAGATGATTGAGCAGAATATGGACGTTGTGGTGTGGTTACGTTAGGCTGATTAATCTTTACTGAATTCCGGTGTAAAGTACCTAGGGCAGCTTCGAACAGTATGTCATTTACTGCTTTTTCGGCAAACATCCTTTGCTGGGGTTGCAAGGTTCCAAGCGTTTCACCCCAGGCCACAGCAATAGCTGGTATGTTAGGCTGTGATTTGTTAGCTGAATCTAGGAACGAACAAGCTTTTTGTAAGAGCTCAATTTTGTTTTGTCATCGGGCCTACGACACGAATTTTCTTTTTTGGTTGGGGCGGCAGAATCGGATTAATTGAAGATCTTGAATGAGACGGAGGATCTTCGTTTGATGATGTAGATTGTTGTTGTACCTCCTTGTTGACCAGTTCGTCTACTGATGTATACGTCTCGTCAGAAACCTGGAAAAACCTTGTGTTAATTAATTTGTTTCTTTTATAGTTTCCTACATGTCCGGAGGAGTGGATGAAAATAGCTGCTGGGTTCGAACGTTGCTGTAACTTTTACAACACTTTGGGAGCTCTTGACGGAAAACACATTGCCATCAGGAAACCAGCTAAGTCAGGTTCCATGTATTACAATTATAAGGGTTTTTATAGCATTGTATTATTAGCTCTAGTAAATGCCAATAAACAGTTTATAATGATAGATATTGGCCTCAACGGAAAAATATCAGACGGAGGTGTCTTGTTTTGTTCTAAATTTGGTGAACTGATGGAACAAAACCAGTTGAATTTACCCCAATCAACTCCTTTGCCCAAAACAGATAACCAGTTTCCATACGTTTTTGTGGCAGATGAAGCATTTGCATTGGATGTTCACCTAACGAAACCTTATTGTCAACGAGGTTTAACACCAGATAAAGAAATTTGCAATAAACGGTTATCAGCAGCGCGTGTAACTGTCGAAAATACATTTGGGATTTTGGCTAGTCGATTTGGAGTTTTTCAAAAAGCTATAAATGTAGAACCAAGTAAGGCAACAATAATTACACAGGCGGCATGCTTCTACACAATTTTCTTGCGAAAGAAAATCACCAAACCTACCTTTGTGCACATGACGAAATTCAGCAAGACAAATTGGTTAATTTAGAGAGTACCCTGGCAAGAAATAGCACTAGTACAGCTAAAACAGTTCAGGATAACTTTTGTAAATACTATAATGATGCTGTAATTCCAGGAACGAATTAAATAAATAAGTGAATTTCCGTTTAGTGTGAATTTTTCTACCTATGATAATACTAATTTATTTGCAGTACTTGTTACAGAGATATAACATTACTATTTATCACTCACCTTTGGTAAAGACTGCTGTGTCATCGGAGTTTCCGTTTTCCCTAAAAACTGCAAGGCGTAGTAAGTCCAGGACGTTGAAACATAGATGTCGCCCGCACCCACCCCCGACCGTTTTGATGACACTATTTTTTTCATTTCTTTACGAAAATTCGACCTCAACGAATTCAGTTTCTTACGCACATCAGAACAGTCAGTTTTGTCGTTCAGCTTTTGGTAAATGACGAGAAGTTTTTCCAATGCTGCATTCCGTTTGGTTTTATTCATGTAATTAGGACTAGCTGAATTCCATAGTTCCGGTAGTGTCTCGTACATCTCGATAAACTCTTTCAAAACCATGTTTTTCGTATTTGTTACTTCCTCAGCCTCAGCTTCTTCATCCGATGAAACTATTCTTCACTCATTGTTATTACCAAATGCACAAAAAAACACAACAAATCACAGACTAACAATCAAGACGAAAACTTGTGAATACTGAAGTATTGATTCGAAATAACCTTATACGATCAGTAATATTGTCAATATCCCCACTACTTGTGGTCGTGGCGTAGGGTGTGGTCAAAGTATTGAAATATTGATGTTTGGATATCAAAATATCCGGAAATACTTCAATATTTTCATCAATCCGTCAATACTACACCTTACACGATCAATAATATTGTCAATATTGTTGAGTATTGACAATATTATTGATCGCGTAAGGTATGCATTAATCGCTGCTATTTTTCAAAGGCGGGCAGTATGGGATAAAAATGATAACGCCCACAAGAATAGGAATACAATGCAAAATAGATGGAAGGAAATTTCCGTTGAAACGTGTGTTGGTGAGTAAATTTTAATTCAGTAAAATTTTTTAAATTGAATATTATTGAATGCGCGACAGGCCGTTCGTATACAGAGATACTATTTTGGTCATAAGTAATGTCCCGGGATGCGTGTAGGCAACCAACATCCCATTTCGCCGAAGGCACCCCTAAATGTGTACCAAACAAAATAGCTTCTAAGCATCATATAAGGTATTTAAATGTATTACAGAAGAAACAACAAAAAATATCACAATTTTGTAAAATCCTGTGAAAGTAGTATATTTATGTGACACAATACAGAATCTCTGTACAACTTGTGGAATTAAGTAAAGTAAACAATGTTTGTGTCTACAAAAAAAATATGTATATAAACACATTACTAACAAATTAAGCTTAAACGATAAAGTGTTAAACACATCCTGCTTAAATATTAGGTATTTGGAAATTAGTAAAGATAAAGGGACTACTTATTCAATTAATGTAATACATATTATAAATTCATTAGAATATTAACAATTCAGGAAATTAATCGAGATATTAATAAATTAATGCGTTAGTGATTATATTCACTAATGTGATTTCAAAATTCGCATACAGATGTTTGGAAATTCAAATCAACGTTGAAACATTGTAAAGAATACAAAACAAATTAAGGTGTAGGTTCAATAAATTAAACTGAACTCTAATACCTGAGTCAAAGAAAATATAGACATAATAGTAAGAAGAAGAAAGGGTTCTGGAATTTCAATTTGTTTTGTAGTTAGTAACCTGTAGAAATCTGAGGATTGAAAAGTGCCGCCGTCACTCTGTTTACCGTATCCACAATTAGTTTGTAATTAATAAAAAACCTTAAACCGAGTCGCTTTATCACAGATACTGTCATATAGTGCTTTAATTATAATTTTATTAATAAAAATTGGCTTAAATCATGTCTGATTTTTTAATGAGACTTTATAATTTATAGTGAAATGGCAGATTATGTTGATGCCTTAGAGATTTCACCAATTAAATTCTATAATGACCATTTCTACTTAAATCGTTATAAACCTTCCTGCTCCCAAAGAAAAAGTGCATATTGAAAGTGCCTTAAACATTTTAGCTCTTTGTCCAAGCAGACTACACTGTCAAATAAAGAAAATCGCTTCAACGATGATGTAACCAGAATGTTAGTACTACCTGAATTGGGTTTCGTTTAAAATGTACAGTTTATAATTCTTTATTTAGTAATTGTTATGGAAAGATTTAAATTTGTCAAAAAGGTAATGTAAAATACACAACTTAGTACCCAAAACACAAGTGTTTTATTTATGTGCGACAATTGTGAAAATTTACAATGTTATATTTTACATAATTACAGCATTTTTTCAACGAGAGAAAATAATTCTAAGTATTTGTGTTTACACGTAATTGTACACACGGCACAATCGCTTTACTTAACATAACGCTGTAAACATAGTGATTTCTAATACACATTTTATGGTAAACCTGATACACTGCATAAAATAATGTAGTTTGTATAATTCTATTGGATTATTTACAACATATCTGATTGTCTTTACATACGTTCAAAATACAATAGGGTCAGAGGTATTGAAGCAGCAGAGCACGTGTACTTGGTATACAAAAATAAGCAACTTAATGTCTGACATGTACCGAACATAAATATGATGTGAGTTTGCTGTACAATAAAACAAATTAAGATTAAGCTCATCACTATCATTTTAATAGTCTTATAGCACTTTAACAGCTGTCCACACTTTCATGTTATCTTTGATGTTTTCATAATAAATATATTGTCATTAAATACTTTAACATCAAGAGTTGCTGTTGAAATTTTTATGAGGGATGTAGGTATGTGAGTGTGCGTTTAAATATAAATCAGTCACTTTATAAATGAATGTTTTAATTTGATAAATACATATTAAGGAACTATTTATATTTTCGGTTTTATATGTTTTTGTGTATTTCTCAATAGACTAAGATGTGGTAATTTTAGTATCAACAGTATTTTCGGTTCTGTATTATATCAGTACATGGTTATAAAATAATTGCTGAGGTTATTTATAAAATAAGTCAAAAAGTTTTATTATTTGAACTAATATAAACGAATTAATTTATTTCAATAGTAGGTATTAATGAATGCAGTACAACAGTTACACTTTTAACAGCTTTATGCACACATGCGCGGGCTTATTTGGAAGAGAGGTGAGTGTTACCAAGTTAAAAATTGAAAACTGTTTCTAAGCAAAAGAAAAATTGTTATTATTAGTTATATTGATTGAGAACCTTAGTCTCCATCGGTTTATGAGCCCTTTTCTGTTTACTTATAGAAACATTAAGGCCATTTTATAAAAGCAGTTTTGTTTAACCTATGACATTTGAGATGTATTAAACATGCTTTTCTAAAAAAAATTACATTATTTTTTATGGGACTAAGATTCAATGATATACTGTAATGTTTAGATTTGAATTTTTGCTTTCTTAACCCTCTATTGCATGAAGCTCCCAATCGGGAACACAACAAAAAAAGTCGGTACTTCGTAATCTTGCTTAGATTTTCACAGTGTGGGCATGCAGGTGCCTTCCATACTATACATGCTTTGAGCAGTTCGTCCAGGTTATGTTTACGATTAAATTATCCTTTAAACAGTTTAGTGTTTTTGCAAACATTCGGTAAAAGTTAATTTTTCTATTCCGACTGTACCCTTACGCATTAATATTTAGTTAGAAACACGGGACAATTTGTATTTGGCCTAAAATACGCAAAAATGTTTCTGTTCCTGTTTCAGAACGGGAACAATGTGCACATAGCCTACAAAATGTATGTAATAAAGTTGTGACATTGAACAATGTTTTTGATCTCAATATAATGGATGGTGTAGCAGCTATAGCGCCCAGGACTTTCTATGGGAAACACAAAGTTGACTATTACGCTGTCAAAGTGATTCCTTCAGATAGTGAAGATTCGGAGTTTTCGGACAATGAAATTGGAGAACCTATACCTAATAAAAACGTATTTTTTGTTACGCCTGATAATCAAGACTGTTTTCCAGATGATTCTGATAGCTACATAACTTTAGCTCAGTTGGCTCAAACAATTTCTGTAGCTATTGCAATAGTAAATTTCTCGTACGGCTCGCAATGATGTTGAGGTTGAATTTAAGAGGAATGAAATTTTGTCGGATAACATACAACACCTAAATAACCCATATAAATTATTCTGTGATTTTATATCCAGTGAGTTGGTGATTGAAATTGTTCGTCAGATGTGCATTTATAGCTCACAATGTCAACCAAACAGACCCTTTACAATATACCCCGAAGAGATCGAATGGTTTATGGGGGACGTTATTATGGATGTCTATAATTCGACAACCAACAACACGTCGCTATTGGTCTCCACAGACCTGAATATCGCAAATTACTGATGTAATGCCTGTAAACCGCTTTGAGATGATAAACAGGTTCATACATTTCAGTGACAATACAGAAAATTCTAAAAGCATCGATAAAATTCTAACGTTCATTACCCAGGTATAAAACGCATGTGCTTGAATCCCAATAGAAGAATTTGTATCGTGCGACGAGCAAATTATTCCTTTCAAAGGACGCAGTCGTTTGAAAACCTACAACCCTAAGAAACCCCGCAAGTGGGGCTATAAGATGTGGAATTTGGCAGGCGTAACGGGGTTTACATATAACTCTGTACGTTCAAACCGCCTAACCTATTATTAACCTACTGCAGAGAAGGAAATGAAAAAACAAGGACGAGGACACGTAATGAAAAATACGGGAACAATTGAAAACACAGAAATACACGCTATACAATGTTTCGAGAATAAAGTTGTGTCACTGATTTCAGATTATCGTGGCATGATCGAAAGTAACACGCTTTTTTCGTTCCGAAAACACTAACAAAGACATCTATTGCCCAGGTATGGTACGGCAGTATAACATGCACATGAGTGGGGTTGATCTCTTAGATTCCCTAATAGGACTATATCCAATTAGAGTGAAAAGTAAAAAATGGTATTCTCGTATATTTTACTACATGGTGGATTTAGTTGTTGTAAACGCTTGGTTACTTGACAGAAATATCAAGAAGCAACTTGGAAAACAACAAGAAACTATGCCGCTACTTACTTTCAAAACTATTTTGGCAGAGCAACTCTGCTGTGCGGGAACTATTGAACAAAGGAATAAAGTAGGTCGCCCCAGAAGTAGGAGTAGAACTCCAGAAATCGTACCAATTTCAGCATTGACCAATATGGACAACATAGAGGATGAGGTGCAAGAAGAAAAAATGTCTCGGAAAGAGTAAGGTCAAATGCGAAAAATGTAAAGTTCATCTATGTTTTCATGGAAAAGCTAACTGCTTTAAACACTTTCACTGTTTCATGTGATTTATATAACTAAAAATGTAAAATCTTTGTACCTTTTATATAATAAATATATTTTTAAGGAACGGCTTAAAAGTTTGTTGTATTCATAATGTTCCTCATTGGGCACATAAGCTTTTTTTTTCAAAAATACTACGCTTTTCATGACAATTTCTAACTATAGCTATGCAGTGTTAGTAAAGAGGTTACAAAAAGCAGAAATTTTTTTAGATAATTTTGAGAATTTAAAAAAAAATCATGCAATAGAGGGCTAAACCAGTTTCTGTATTGTTAATCATTTTGAAAAAAATGCGGTTTAATTTCAAAATCAAAAACCAAAAAGATCTATTGTTTAATTAAAATTAAAATAATTTTGATAAATAGCACAGTCTGTTTTGAAATAATTCGTTTTGTGACAAAAAGGAAAAAAAACAGATATATTTTTAAGCCATTGGAAACACTGGCTTTCATCCATTACACACCTGTAGGTGCTGCTCCTACTCCTGTTTCGTACAACATATTAAAATATTATAACGATAAACAACACACATAACATTATTAGATTTTACCAAGATTTTGATATTGTCGGTCGTCAAATACTACACTGGAAGTTTTGAAATACATTGGCGTTTGTTACACAGTTTGTATGATGTGTTCAGTATACGTAGAAAGTTAAAAACTACCTTATCTTATTACACCGACAAACAATAAGTGTGTTCTGCAAGGATATGTGTTTGGGTCACTACTTTCCATACCAACATCTTTAAATTTTAAATACCTGTAAGATATATATATATATATATATATATATATATATATATATATATATATATATATACAGGGTTATTACAAATGATGTTCCTGATTTCAATTATAAATATTATTGGATTAACCTGTTTTAAGACCATTTCAGTTGGTACCACTGGAAAGAAAAACTCATAAAGTTTTGTTTACATTGATTTAAGTACGTATCAGCTATTTGTTAAAGTCAATTGTTGTCAATTGTGTAATGGCTGAATTTGAAGACAGGAAATCATTTGATGTGTTGGATTATCACATCAACCAATCAGTTATTAGTGTACAACGTTACTTTAGAACCAAATTTAATGAATATTCTCCTAGCAGTCACAAGTAGTACTTGAATTTTAAGAGAAATTGGTGCATTTATAAAAAGAAATCAGTCATTAAGCAATGACGCTGTAGAACAGGTAAGGAAAGTTTTACGCGTAGTCTACAGAAATCTACTGTTAAATGTAGCAAACAGCTTGGTATACCACAGCCAACAGTTTGAAAAAATTTACGTAAACATATAAATTTCAAGCCTTACAAACTTCAGCTTGTTCAAGCATTAAAATCAAAGGACAAAGTTCTAAGACTTTCTTTTGTGAGAACATGTAGGCATTGATGGAAAATTAAAACTGTGTAAAATGTTTAGTCTTTAGTGATGAAGCCACATCCCACTTGTGTGGTACCATGAACAGACATAATGTCATAATATGGGGTTCGGGTACTGAACCTACATCGAGCACTTACAGTCCGAAAGTTAATTTGTCTTGTACTATCATTTAGACATTTTTCTTTGTTGGACAAACAATAAATGGAATAAATCTTGGACATGATGACGGAATGGCTTCTACCGAAATTAGAACAAGAATCCCTAAACTTCATTCTGGACTTCAAAATCGGCTGCCTGGCAGATGAATCGGCCGTGCAGATCCAAGTGATGGTGCACTCTTGAACTGGCCTCCAAGATCTCCGGACATCACCCCCTGTGATTTTTCTTGTGAGGATACATCAAACATAAAGTGTATACACCACCAGAAAGCATAGCTGAGATCCAACAACGGATTACCAGAGCTATCGAAACAATCGACCTGAACACTCTTAACAAAGTATGGCAAGAGCTTGATTACACGCTTAACATCTGTCGTATCACAAGGGGTTCCCATATGGAACATTTATAATTCTTGGCACCTGGGATGAAACTTTTTAAGTTTTTCTTAAAATGTAACCATTTTATTTTTTTGTATGATAAATAAAACTAGATTTATGTGCAATTGAAATCATGAACATCATTTGTAATAACCCTGATATATATATATATATATATATATATATATATATATATATATATATATATATATATATATATATATATGTAAATTACGATAGATAAAAGCGGCCATCAGTAGATGTAGATATTATAACATTATTATGTCTGTCCGAAATAGTGTAAAGACATCATGATTTTACCAGCAGACAAAGGACGAGCCACTGTTTTCATGGATAAAACTTATTGACTAAACAAAGCTAATAAATGATTCCTCTTAATCTAAACTATCATAAATCATAATAACAAGTTCAAATTATTAACTAGAAACTGTTAAAGGAATAAAACACAAGATCCTACAATACCAAGATTTTATGGATTGCCAAAATGCATAAACCAAATGATCCAATTCGACCAATTGTAAGCTCCATAAATTCAACAACCTACGCATTATCTAAATATATAAGTACCCTACTTCGAACTTTCATTGTTTCGAGCAATTCTTTTACAAAGGATTCATTTTATTGAATTGATTGGCAAACTAACAGTAAACCTAGATGAATGACCATTAGAACGACATTTCAACCACAAAAAAAAAATCAAATTATTTAAACATTGTCTAACTACATAATTCCTCTTATTTAGTGGCGAGTAATATGAAGAGTTAGATAAAGTGGCTATAGGATCTTCAATCTCACCATCTATTGCAAATTATTATATGGAACATTTCAACGAACAAGCTTTAAATAATGCACCTAACAAACAAAACTTTGGCTTAGATATGTTGACGATATTTCTGCTATCTGGCCTTTCGGGGATGAAGAATTAATGGCGTTCCTAAACCATTTAAACAATCAACATAAAAACATTAAATTTACAATAGAAAATGAAAAAGATGGTTGTCTTCCATGCCTTCTTGTTCTAAATTGTAAATAAAACCGCAAGACGCGCTACAGACGCTCTTTTCCGCTGGGTCTCTTTCAAGAACACAGACCGACCGTGTCTTATCTATGTTATCCGATTCCGCTTATATTTCTACTTCGCTCCGTTCACCTGCATTTCGTTGAGACTACTCGACACCATCAGCCTGAACTTATCGTATATACACAGGGTTTATTACTGCCTCAAGTTGCATGTAAGTTAAATATACAACAACACACTTACACGTGAACGGCTTCACGTCAGGCAAAACACCCGATGTAGTATTTTACTTACTCCATTGGATAGAAAGGTACTCGCCTAAATTTTTGCAATCACCGGGGTATCAATTAAACAGAGCAAGGGGTATTTGCCCAGATTCTTGTAATTGATACTCCACCGCACATCGACTCACGCAAACACGCCTACACTGGGCTAAATAATTAAAATCGAAGTGCAGGAAGCCGACATGTTAAAAGCAGAAAGCCTCCCGCAATTAGACCATATTTCTGTCACCCAGCTTCGTAAATTACGAACGCCGTATGTAACAGTGAGTATTACATTTTCATCTCGCTAAACGTAATAACCCGTTTAAAGTTAGTTTTTCTAACACTTCTTAATAGAAGTCCCGTAACCAACTTCCACATTCTCTCGCCCATCGCGAGACACCCAGTATACTTTTCTAATGAAGTCCGGACCCATCATCCGTCCTAATCGCTCATAGCGGTAATCCAGACTTGAAGGAGAAACCCTTCTGCAAGTCTACCGTTCCTGAAAAACTGTGATCTAAATCTTTCCGGAAGCTTTAAACACCTTGCAAGTGTTATTATTGAAACTGGCCCTGACTTCCACCCCCGGTAGCTACTCTTGACGCTGTCACACCTACAAGCACAAGGAGCTACTCATCGGACGCCGCTTAAGCGTAACCCAGTCTGCACCCAAAATACAATACGATAGTGTTCATTTTTCAATTCAATGAGATTAGTCACTCGTAAACACCACCAAATCTGTTTTACTAAAACTTGCGCTAATTAATTATAGTAATTAAAAATATATTATTCCTTACTAATTAATATTCCTGTAAATAGATCGTTAGTTATTAAAAACCTTGTACAAATTAGTTAGTTTCTTTTAAATCTACGTTTGAAAACATTTAAAGTTATTGACTTTTCTAGTTGACCTCCAAACATGTAAAGAGCATTGCCCTTGTTGTCACATCGAAGCACACCTACTATCCCCGTTATAATAACTGTAAATGATTCGCCCACCGATAGCTATCCGACAGGACCGTATGTAAAAATATTTATTTATTTATTTTAAATAAATTGTTTTAACTGAAATGCAACCTTATAATTAAAGATTAGATCCCTGGAATACCTAAACAGCTCGCTAACCGTATATTCACAGAAAACGTAAAGAGAGAGACGGCCTGACTATTACCAGCGACCAATTCCTGCACCAAAAAGGTGCCCATCTGCAGATGAATCCACCAGGTCCTACTCCGATAGAAGCGATTTGGTTAAAATACCGTTCAATTTGTTTATTTTGTTTTATTTGTAAGTTAGTTTTAAGTATGAATATATAGAATTGTAATTAATAGGAATAATACATGTTTTAAGCCCTTACAAGTATATTGTTAAGTGTGGACTAAGCGGGTAGCAGTGATCAACGCCAGTAGTAACGAACAATTCCCCTTTTTATATAATTAAAAACCGGTTGAACTAGACCGAGGCAAATTAAATAAAATTTAACTACAGTAAGCGAAAGCAGCTTACCGCTTCAACAAACAACAAATTAAGAAGTCATTTCAACTGATACAAATGACGTCTACGGATGATAAATCTACAACTTCAAATAAGTTTGCCATTTTACGTTTCCTTGCCAAGACAATGACTAAAATTGATAAAATGTTACACATGCATAATATGAAAGTATCTTACAAAACGATTATTTCATCCTACTTAATCAGTAATTGCTCAACATGCCTTAAGCATTCTGCATATATAAAATTTGAAAACACTAGAATTCTGACTAACGACAGGAATTGGTATACAAGGATGGTTCGAGAAGCTATTGAAATTTTGAAACAGCCTAACAACTTGAACAGGGATAATGGACATGAACTGTTCGATATCTGGGTGTCTATTTTCAAGAACTGAAAGTTTTACAGTCTACAACAGTGATTTAATTTTAATTCTCTAGTTACCTTATTAATATTTGATGTCTACTTATCAATGTTTGTCACTTTCATATTACGCCTGACGTAGGACAGAGTAAACTGCCTGAAAGTTTGCGCATAAATTATTACACTGTTTTTTCCTAAATAAAGTGCTAATTATGTCAAATTGTGAAAGTTTCCATTCTTATCCCGAAATCTTCACTTTGTTAATGTTTACCATTAGGTCCATGCTCTCACAGGCTATATCAATCTTCCTCAGAGCTGTTTGTAGCTCATCCGCATTCTCGCTTAATAAGATTATGTCACCTGCATACACCACAACGCGTACGTTTACATCACTAACCATTACACCATTTGCTTGCTTACCTAACACATTTCTCCACGCTACATGGATGGTTGTTTAATGTATACACATTGCACAACCACGGCGAGACCCAGCCTTGTCGCACTCCTAGCTCAGTATTAAACTATTCACTCACACCTCCTCTCTCCGTAACACATGCCCGGCTACCGTTATATGCAGCTTCGCCCCCTTCATTCGGTCATATGCTTTCTCCAGATCTACAAACGCACAGTACAACTTCTTTCACCCGTTATCGACTTGCATTTTACATCCCGAAAGAATTAAAAATAAATTATGATTAACCATCATTTTAAAACGGTAATCATATACAGCCTGGAGTCTAAAGGACAGTGCCCCATTATTCACCATTGTACCACAAAGAAGTAATAACGACTAACGTTAACAAGTTTGGCACATAATTCAACCGGACACTACATTAATATTAGGTAAGCTTTAACAAGTACTAGGTTCATTTTAGATAACTTTATTCCTTTAAATTTAAAGGAGTACTTTAAAAACAAAAACGAGGCACCCCCATACAGAGCTCTCTGGAGTTCCTTAGTAGCCCCAATAGTCATAGACGATTTATTAGATATGGCATTATCCAACATCCGTAAAATTTCTTGCATCATTTTGAATTTGTATGTGGTCTGATCTTGTCTATACATAAAAATCATGTCATCGAAAGTTAAATCTACACAAAATTAAGAATTTGTAAAATACATCATTTCTCAAATAAAAATTTCAAGCGTTCTCTTGCTTGTGGAATGGTTAGAGCATTTCACACGAACGGCCTTCAAACCTGGCTGAAGTAGCAATAGGGCAACATTCTAGTTACGAGAAGTGCTAGTAACCATTCGCAGTTGATACGCATAGAGATGCCTGACGTTTCCGCTTCTCTTCGTAGTTGATGTGAGCCAGAATTTGGGTTTTATAGAAAAAACTTCTTTTAATTTATGTATTTTGTTGCAGTTGTTAACGTTTTGTTTTTATTTTTGGAACCTCAACAGAACGTTAGAGACTAGCTTATTAGATAATTAGTTCTTCCTATTGTAGTTGTACCACCTGCAGCTGGATGTTGTCAGGGTATTTTGAACACCCTGTACACGTATTGGGTAATTTTTTTTGTAATTTTATTCACTTAAGTTAGAGTCCGTATATTTTTTTTTTGTGTAAGAGCTTACTGTAGATAATGAATGTTTTGCTTGAATGGGTCACGCCGTATGTAAAGGAATTTTAGGAATGTGTAATGTGCATTAAGGAATTTCGTTTTTTTTTTGTTTAGTTACATAATTTCATTAAGAAAAGTCAGTGTAGTTTTTTTGGAATTTTAAGTACAATCTTCAGTTTATTGCCCGAATCATATGTGGAGTTTTATTGAGATAAATTCGTTTAATTTTGTTACCTAGTTTCATTACAAAGAAGCGTTGTTATCACATTGGTGCCGTACTGTCGCATTCGTGTAGAGGAACAATTGGAGAGTCGGGAAGTTGGTTTTCATCCATGTAAGTAATATGGGTGGGCGATTGGTTGTACCTTTGCAATAACATTTCTGTATCGGGTCGAAGGAAAATCCTAACGTGGCAGTTTCTTCACCTTAAGTCGAGAGATCATCGTAAATTTAGGGGGGTAGAAATTTTAAAATTAAAATGGTTGGTTTGTTTGAATGAATTTGTATGGAGGGGAACGTTTTTTTAATATGGCGAGAAAGTAATTTTGAATGGAAGAGACTCGGTCCTAAGCTTTTGACACGTGAAGTCGTGCGTGTAGTTGAGGAGAGTTGAAGACTTGAAAGATTAGTCGATTATAACCACGTTTGGGATATTTTTTGTGAAGTAACATTTCATCCGAGCTCGCTCATCCAGTCAGTTTATTGGAGAAGAACAGCATCTTCGAGTGCGTTTATGATAGAAATTTGGTTCGTGTTTTTTTTGTAGTGCGAACCTGAGGACTATTGAATTTTCGTTAGTAACGAGATATAATTAGAGAACCCCTTTCCTAAGATTTAAGTGAACGTAGTGAACGATCGCCCAACCACACACATACTGTTTAGGATTGTTCTGTTCGTAATTAAACCTAATAATATAAGCTGTGCAAAATGATTTGTTGAGTGTTTTCTTTTGTTTGTCAAACCTTAACAACCTCGAGTTAAAAGAAATTATTAAAGTGATTTAAGCTTCAATAAGTTACGAGGCATTATTCTAAATTAATTTAAAACGCAAGTTGAATACGTGGTAGAGACCTGGGATAAGGCAGCTTCGTGTCGTCGACAAGCAGTGACATCGTGGACCGTGGGCTACACGAGTCATACACGACGCTTTCGCCGAACAAGGATCATCTCCTATTTGCCTGTGTGACCTAGGTAATGTAATTTATATTCTGTTTGTTGATCTTGCGACTTGTGAGAATAAAATTTGATTGTGTTTCATATGGAATATTTAATGTCATGTGTGTTAACGAAGGAACCTGTTGGAAGCAATTTTTTTTTAAGTTAGTGTTTCATTTTGTTAACGTTCTCGGACAGTTTCCTTTGTCTATTTAGTAGCTATTTAAGGTGTTCTTGATACCATTAATATTTTATGCAGGGAGGTAAATAAAATCCTACCTTCATTATTCAGTTTATATGAGATTTACCTGCTGACGTAATTCAAGTTTATAGAATTTCTTTGAATGCAATTTAGGTTAAGATAGTTTTGCTATTGGCCAGAATTCAATGAGGTAAAAGTTAAGAAGATACGATTACCATTATATCCAAATTGACATGTTTAAATTTTAATTGTTTTATTTATTTATTTTGAATTAATAGATGTTTATCTTAGTTACTATTTTGGAGTAATTATTTTGATATTAAGCTTTGCCAAAGGGTGATGATATATTGCTCAAATAGAAAAGCGTCGCCGAGTTCTATTGAAAGAAGTTGGAGTTTTGGTTTCTTTTTATTTTGTTTTGTTGCCAGATTAAGTTAACGTAACGTAATTTACAAGTTTAGAAAAGAGTTGTAACCGAATTGAAGTCAGTTGGTATGTGTTATGTTGGTTTGTTTAAGGGAGTAATTTAATGTAAGGAGAACATTAGAGATTTGTATTGAATTTGAATATTTCTGCACGGTGGTAAGTTGATCAGATTAAGGTGCAGATTTTGAAGCCTTTTCAGGTGAAGCAGTATTGCGGAACCTGGATCTACGAGCGTTACGACTTGGTAAGTGTGGTAAGTTGGGTATTCGGACCACTACGTACCGTCGTTTATTTCGCGTTTTAAAACACCCTGGTGTGTACTTTTAGAATATCCTGGCGCCTACCGGAACCTATTGTGACATTTTCCCGATCGACTTTGGTAGATAGCATAAACTACGGAGACGAGACTGCTTTGTACCAATAGACCCTCACCCGCACGCCGAGCTAGCCGTGCAAAAACCAGGTTTATCTTATACCTTGTCCTAGTGAACATTTTTACCGTAACAATGTCATGCCTTATTTGGTAAGTACGCAGCCGACAATTATGAACGTTAACATACAAAACAGATTAAAATTAAAGTATAAATAATTTCTACTTTATAAATTTAAAATTCTAGATATACACTATTTAAGACAATAATAAAATGACAAAACAGTTGAAACCTAGTCAAGATATCTTGTTAACGTCTGTGTAAATTTTAAAGTATTTTTAGCTTTACAGGGATACAGCCTCGTGATTTTAAACCCGTCGTGCGTGCTTTAAAACCTTGCTTATACACTTGTATTCCTGGACGCCGGCAGGGTTTTCCCAAGGGGGGCATGCAAAAATCATCAAAAATTGCAAAAAAAAAGTTCTGAAATAACCATTAAAACAGAATTAAATTAATGAATTTTTGAGATGAGTAATTAAAAATTGAAATATAATATGATTTATTATTATTGACGTTTTGTAAATGTAAATCGAAATATTACAGTAACTAGAAATATTTGAAACTCATATACGATAATTATGATAAATAAAGTATGTGATAAGTGATAATAGGACACTGCGTTAATTTGAATACTACGAATAATAAATTTAGACACAAAAAATAAACACTAATTTCTTTATAGATGAGACATTTTTCATTGAATGATTGTAATATTTAATATATTATTATTAAATACAAAACCGCTGCGAATTAAATCAATACTTTTTTTTTCAAAAGTCAAGGGCAAGCGCACTTCCGCTACATAAACATCAAACTACATAAACAACATAAATTAATCAATGAATTAAAACGTTGAGGTGATCGTAACTATGGTTTGTCAGGTTGAATACATCGTATTGATTCGGGTAGTCATTTTCGTCTGAAATAGAATTAAGTATGTTTCCGTCATAGAGAGGTTTAATTTTAAGGTTTACGTCAAACTACATAAATAACATAAATTAGTCAATTGAATAGTTGCTGTGATCGTTAACTATGGTTTGTCAGGTTGAATACACCGTTTTGATTGGGAAAGACGGCTTTATTTGTTTATTTTCCTGTTGTTTTATCTTTATACAGCATTCAATAATAGTATATTAAAGCATTAGTTTATAATGTAAGCGATTACGATAGAACTATCATAATCGCACATTATAAACGAATGTTTTACGTTATTTTGTAGTCGAGTAGACGCAATGGAACATCAGTTAAATTTTATTTTTATCTTCATCTTAACAAAATACAAAAATTGCAAAGTGTGCTAGTTGCTATGGAGTTTTTTCCAAACAATTCAACTTTTCTAAATAATACATATATATATATATATATATATATATATATATATATATATATATATATATATATATATATATATATACAATGTATAGCTCAAGTTCTGGACTTACAATTACTTACACTTTATATTAGTACAGTATAGTACAAATATGCTTTGTCTGTGTTCTATCTTGGCTCTTGTCATGGTGTCTTTATGGCACGATAAATCGTGCTGTAATGAACATCGTGCCATAATATGACAGATTATAAACAATTTTTGGTGTGTCAACGAGACAATTATAAGACTACTCGACTACAAATATATTTATTATTATTATAATTTTCCGCAATAAGTGGGAAAGTCACTGTAATTGATAATCCAATTGTAAGTCTTACACCAATAGTGAAAAATGTTGGAAACATTAAAGCAGGATTTTGCATATTTTAAAGGAAAGAAAACTAATTTTATAAACATTAGCCCTCAATGTATATGTCAGAAATAAGATGCAACTAAATTAATTCTTATAAAGAGCTTTGCTTTACGGACAATTGCATTTTTATGATTCATGAAGTACTAAATGTGCAAAATAATAGAATTTAGGAAACTCCTTACAGCTACCATAATGCAATAAAGTTAATGAGTCATCAGGATTTGGTTTTAAGAGTATGTATGTTCTGCACACAATATGCGTATTATAAATATTTAGCTCTTGAGAATAATTACTGTGCTTATTCTCCATTCGAATTTGTTTCAAATGACATATTTTTGGAGAAGGTTATTGGAGCAAACTAGTAGTTTCGGCACTCATTTGGTACTATTTGAAAAAAAATTTATCATTGACTAGGGGTACCAAATTTTTCTAAAAGAGTTGATTCTGAATTCATCATTGTCATTAATCTATAATTTGAAACCAATATGAAAAGATATTCATTTGCGACAAAATAATAGTGTAAAAAATTTGCCAGAATTTTTTGCGGAAATAGATTAATAAATCTATAATGTTACTAATTGCTAATAATCAGTAATAAAAAAATGATTATGAAAAATGCTGTTAAACTTGTGGTTTGCATAAAACCCACAACGCCCTTATAATTAAAAGAATATGATAAGTCGTGCTATAAATGCACAAAAAATATAGTACCAAATTCATAATAAAAATGAAGTTCTTACTGAAATTATTAGGTGTTGCTGCTGTGCTGACAGCCCTCTCGACTTCAGGTTAGTAGTTTACGATTATCGCTTTAAAATGATGGTTAATTGTATTTTATTGTTAGTTCTCTCGGAATGTCGTATTCCAGTAGGTACCAAATGGTACGTCAACTGTTGAGCTGAACGTGAAATTGTGACCGCTTTACTATAAAGAAACAACAAATTAAAATGTAAGACGGTAATTAATAAAAGATGACTTTGTACAACTTGTGTTTACCTATACAAATCAAAAACCTGCAATGGCTTCATTGTGTGAACTTCACTATCTTCTTAATTACTTGAACTATGAGAAAGAATCTTTTCATAGTTGTATTACATAACTAGGGTTACAAGAAGCATATTCTGCTCAAGTGCGTTAGGACGAAGCGAACGCGTGTCATAAATTTAGCGAGTGCATAATAAGCATTACCACCATAATTATGTACTTAATTTTTCCTGCTCATATAGCGAATGTTAGATTGTCGCAATAACTTACTAACTACGTAACTAGCCGGTTAGCTGTCTTGTTTGTTAACGTCGTATATATTTAATGATGTAATTAATAAACGATACTGAAATCAATTATTTATGGTCCAAATGTGTTACGTTATATCTCGGGTCTGCTCATTTTAAGTCCCATGTGAGAACCACGAACAAAGAAAACATTAGAACTATATTATCCTGAAATAAGTCAAACTAACCGTACTTATGCGTAGTTAGGTAACATATAGCATATTAAGTATTAAGAATCGTAAGGGTTGTTTACTGGTCAAGGACAATGTATAGAGACCAGATAAAAAGAAGTCTCCAAAATTGCAAGGTTGGTTAATGTTCAAACTGCTTGTTCAATTGTTTCTGAACTAGCTTTTTTCCATAAAATGCAATTAAAGCTGAACAATGGATACAGACTATAACGTAATTTTGGAAAGAATAATAGTGATTCTCCTTTGGGTTGTAATAATTCGGTAATTTATTACGCGAAACTGTTTTGCCTAGCGGTATATCTAAACGTGATTAATAGAGGAATGATTTAATGTTATTTGGATAATGCTATTACAATATAATTAGTGCGTAATCTCATTCCTAATGAATGCTAGAGGAGTTGAATTCTTATTAGTAACCTGTACACCTACAATTTATTTGAAATTCTTCCGAAAATTATTAAACGAGTAATACCAGGGGCTGATGCATAATACAAGTATTTTTGCTAAGAGAAAGGTAATTTTGTACCGTTGTCTACTGGTAAGGCAGCACAAGGAAGAGCAGCGGAAGCATAATGACATGATATATATATATATATATATATATATATATATATATATATATACTTTCGATATCTATTCATATCTTCATTCGGACAGGTAAGATGAGATTAGTATAAGACGCACAGTAATAAGCATTAGGAAAGAAATAAGTTTCATAAAAACTTTTAATGGACATAAAAATATAAATTCAATATGATACTGTCGCAAAATTTTTATGACAAATTAAACACTTTGTGTACTTTTCCTTATTTATTGAGGTAACTATCGTATCAATTCTTGTAAAAGTTGTATTAGTGTAGAATGAATTAAACTAAAATTGTTTTAATTTTCCCAAAACAATTTCCAACAATAAAGTTTATCATAATAGCAGTAGCCATGAAAACAAAGAAGCGTGCAAATCTAACTTAACAAATACAGCTAAACGCTTCATTAATACGTATCAAACGTTTGAATATCGTATATTATTTAAAATGCCGGTACACTTTAAAAAGAAGTGTTAGTTGATAAGGTATTTATTTTCGGTAAAGCCAATCGAAATGTATTATTGGCACAAAGACTTTATTGTGAGCGCTACCTCAAAGAAGACCTCCACCAGTAAAAACTCTTACAACTGTAATCGAGTGGTTGACTCGTACTGGTAGCGTTGCGTATGACAAACATGCAAGACAGAAATCTGCTAGAAATGAAAAAACGACCCAAACCCCATATTAAGGGTAATTGGGTAGCCGAGTACAAGTCTACGAAAATTAGGTGACATGTTAGTGCGTAGTACGCGCACAGTTGGGTCATATTAAGGGAAAACAGGTACCACCCATTCTCATAACAACGCACCAATTAATTAGTGCGGATAATAAGTAACACCGATTAGACTGTTGTCACTGGGCGTTGTTAAAGTTGCAGCAAAACGGAAACTTTTTCTAAATGTTCACGAACGAGTCAACTTTTGACAGCACTTCTATGGGTAATCGACACAACTCGCACCTGAATGGTCAATGAAGTACCCATATGTTATAGGTTTACTGAAATCTACATTACCATAGGTCTTAGCGGATCTTCCACAGAATGTTAGAGAAGCTATGTGGTTTCAGCAAGATGAGGACCCCATCCAAACTAGCCGTATTGTCCGGAATTATTTAGATGAAAGATTTGGTCAAGTTGGACCATTTGTGTTTCCGACAAGATCGTTAGATCTAATCAACATTGTTTAACAATGTTGTTAAATTTTAAGTAAAGGATTTTAAAATGTAGTCAATCTAATGGTGATGTTTTTGAACATCCCTTATAACTCTTTGAAATCATATTTTAATCTGCATTTGATTTGTAATTAATGAAAAAGTGTTAAATTTAGATCAGGTCCCTTTCAACCAATTTAAGACTATATTGGATATATCTTTATACAAAGTGCCATATCGATGATACACTTATGAATTAATACGTAAAACCGTTACAGATAGACGACACTGTCTTATTACTTAATTATTTATGAATTAGTTATATACATTTAAAACAAAAAATAATAAATTCATGTTTGTGGTATACCCTGTATAAAAATTAAATGTCATGGTGTTTTTAAAAGGTCAATGTGAGTACTAATTACATGGGAAGTTACAAAATAATAGATTTGATAGTAACGTCAAAATGAATTTTTGATCTGCGAAGAAAATGTGAATTTTTATCTAAATGTACAAATATTTCAAAAATGGTTAAGTTTAGCTATACGACATGTTCAACAGAAAGTAATTGTTTTCAGAGTAGGAACGAAATTAGCAGTAAAACTATACCATTCCATTTAAAATAAGAGAAATGGGTTATGTACCGCTGTTACGGAACACTCTGTATACGAAAATATTTTAGGTTATAGCGTGCTTGAATTCAAGCAACTTCTGTATAAAACATTTTTTCTACTGTGCACAGTTTAACCCAAATTTACTTTGTGGTACTAATGCCATACCTGCATGCATATATATATATATATATATATATATATATATATATGTTTAAAGTTAGTTTTCTAACACTTCTTAATAGAAGTCTCGTAACCAACTTCAATATCAGCTCGCCCATAGCGAGACACCCAGTATACTTTTCTAACGAAGTCCGGACCCAGCATCCGTCCTGAACGCTTATAGCGGTAATCCAGACTTGAAGGAGAAACCCTTCTGCAAGTCTACCGTACCGGTAAAACGTTTAGTTTATCTTGTACTAGAAAATCTGTAAACTAAATCATTCCGGAAGGTTTAAACACCTTACAAGTGTCATTATTTAAACCGGTCCTGACTTTCACCCCCGGTAGCTACTTTTGACGCTGTCACACCCAGAAGCGCCGATTAAGCGTGCCCCAGTCCGCACCCAGAATACAATACGATAGTGTTAATTTTTCAATTCCATCGAGTTTAGTCACTCGTAAACACTACCAAATCTGTTTTAATAAAACTTCTGCTAATTAAATAGAGTAATAAAAATATATTATTCCTCATCAATTAATATCCTGTAAATATCTCGTTAGTTAACAAAAACACTGTACAAATTAGTCAGGTTCTTTGAAATCTCCGTTTGTTAATATTAGGCCGTAAAGTTGTATTTTATCAAGAAAATATAAAAGTCCATTTCATAAAAATTAGAGGTAGAAAAATAACATTTATAGCATTTAAATTCTGTAAAAAGGACCCTTTGAAGGTATTGACCTTTCTAGTTGACCTCCAAACAGGAATAAAGAGCGTTGTCCTTGTTATCATAGCGACGCACAGCTGATATCCCCGTTATAATAACTGTAAATGATTCTACCACCGATAGCTACCCGACAGGACCGTATGTAACAATATTTATTTTAAATAAATTGTTTTAACTAAAATGCAAGCATATAATTAAAGATTAGTTCCCTTGAATACCTAAACGCCACGCTGACCGTATTTCCACAGAAAACGTAAGGAGATTTTGTTAAAATACCGTCCAATTTGTATAGTTTGTTTTATTTGTAAGTTAGTTTTAAGTGTAAATATCTAGAATTGTAATTAATAGGAATAATATACGTCTAAAACCCTTACAAGTATATTGCTAAGTGTGGACGAAGCGGGTAGCAGTGATCAACCACAGTAGTAACAAATAACTCCCCTTTTTATGCAGTTAAAAACTGGTTGAGCTAGACCGAGGCAAAGTAAAGTAAAATTTAATCACAGTAAGCAAAAGAAGCTTACAACTTCAAATAAATTTGCCATTTTGCCTTCCCTTGCAAAGACAAAGATTAAAATTGGTAAAATGTTATAAAAGCATAATATGAAAGTATTAAAATTCGAAATACTCTAAACTCTGCCAAAAACCAAATACCATTTCATACATGTGGCGTTTACCAAGTATTATGCTCTTGTGGTAAAGACTACATTGGTGACGAAGAATCATTAGCACCAAGTTAATAGAGCACAAAAGACACTTACGATTACTTCATCCTACTTAATCAGCAATTGCTCAACGTGCCTTAAACATTCTGCATATATAAAATTGGAAAACACTAGAATTCTGACTGACGATAGGAATTGGTATACAGGGATGGTTCGAGAAGCTATTGAAATTCTGAAATAGCCTAACAACTTGAACAGGGATACCACTTGCAGCTGGATGTCATGCCTTATTTGGTAAGTACGCAGCCGACAATTATAAACGTTAACATACAAAACAGATTAAAATTAAAGTATAAATAATTTTTACTTTCTAAATATAAAACTCTAGATACACACTCTTTAAGACAATAATAAAATGACAAACAGTTAAAACCTAGTCAAGATGTCTTGTTAACGTCTGTGTAAATTTTAAGGTATTTTGAGTATTACAGGGACGCAGCCTCGTGATTTTAAACCCGTCCCGCATGCTTTAAAGTCTTGCTTGTACACTTGTATTCATGGGCGCCGGCAGGATTTTCCCACGGGGGGACATGCAAAAATCATCAAAAATTGCAAAAAAAAAGTTCTGAAATAACCATTAAAACAGAATTAAATTAATGAATTATTGAGTTGAGTAACAAAAATTGAAATATAATATGATTTATTGTATTATTATTATTATTGAACTTTTGTAAATGTAAATCGTAAGATTAAAGTAACTAGAAATATTTGAAACTCATACACGATAATTATGATAAATAACATATGTGATAAGTGATATACAGAACACTGCGTTAATTTGAATAATACGAATGATAAATTTAGACACAAAAAATATACACTCATTTTTTTATAAATGAGACACTTTTCATTGAATGATTGTAATATTTAATATATTATTATTAAATAAAAAACCGCTGCAAATTGTATAAATACTTCCACATCAAAAAATCGGTTTTTTGTAAGCAACTCGAAAACGATTAACTTTACAAAAAAATTACAACAATGCTTTTCGATACGATGATAAATAAAGTATGTGATAAGTGATGTATAGGAATAATACGAATAATAAATTTAGACACAAAAAATAAACACTAATTTCTTTATAAATGAGATATTTTTCATTGAATGATTGTAATATTTAACATATTATTATTAAATAAAAAACCGCTGCGAATTGAACCAATACTTTTTTTTTCAAAAGTCAAGGGGGTGCAAGCGCACTCGCTTGCACAGCCCTGCCGGCGCCCATTATAATATACTAATATTTTAAACAGAATAATAATCATTGGAAAAAAGAGTATATTAAAGTCCGGGTGTTGCAGATATTTCGGTTTTAGTGTATAAATTCCGTTTTCAAAATAGCATAATACAATTATAGTGTTTAAGTCGCATTTACTAGGTCTCTAATGGGTATGTCTAAGTTTTTAGTGGAATACTTTGGTCACATTCATATAAAGTTTTCTCACAACTTTACACTGATGCCGTAAAGCGATAAAGTTTTGCTTGTTTGTCTTTTCACCGTCATTTTCATTGCTAATTTCGGTCGGGTAAATAAGTGGAATGTTCTTTTCAAGACTTTAAGAACACCATGGTCTGTATTCAATAATATTTAATCTCTTAAAGGTTTAGATATTTATCACTACTAAAAATAACATTCAGTTCTACAAGGTGATCTGTTATGTCTTGAACACCCACTATCTAGCTTATTCAAAGAAGTATCAAAAAACTTTATATACCAAAGATATGAAGTTTTTTATGAATTTTTATGCGATATCAGAAGAAAAAAAAGAACATCGAAAATGACAAATATTTATCGAACCATTGTTTTTTTTCAAATGGTACACCTTGTATATTTTACAGTATTCTCGTAGAAAGTTTTCTTTTGATTAAAAAAAAATATCTATATATATATATATATATATATATATATATATATATATATATATATATACCGACAAACGAAAACAGGACATTCTACGATTCAAAATAAGACAAAAATGATCATAAACGATTTTCCGAAAATGCTTCCTAACCGAGATACAGGTTGATTAAGAAATACTTTTTTTAACGTTTTTTTAAGATTCCTCAAAAACTACAAAAGATATTACACTGAGATTTGGTATACTTAATATCTAATTAAATACAATTAATCAGGTGAGTTTGAGTCAACTGACTCCATCCAGTGGCGTAGAATATTTTAAGTTAATCAGTTTAAGTAAAAACAACGCACGCCCCTAGTTTTTTTGAAGAAATATTTTTTTGATAGATTCAACATTTAATTCTGCAAATAAAATGATACTTAGTATTTTTTCGATTCGGCACCGCATCTTTGAAATATTTTCATTAACATAAACGACCACATTATTCAATAAAAACCAAAATTTGTTTTATTTTACAAAAAATAACGCAGTTAACTATTAGGTACATTATTAAAGAGATATTGAAGGAATCAAAAACAAAATAATAATTATTTTTATACATATTGTTCAAAATGTCCTCCTTCCTTTTGAATGCATGCTTATATCTTACTTAGCAAATGAAACCTAACACGCTGACAAATTTGTGGCATAGCCCTAATCTCATCGCATGCCATCTGTATGCCATTCTAAAGTTGCTCTCGATTATCAATTTGAACAGAATAGACACGAGTTTTCAGATACCCCATACAAAAAAATCCAATGGGTTTAAATCTGGCGATCTTGTCGGCCACGGTGCTTCACTTCCTCGTGCAATCCAGCGTCCAGGAAATCATGCATTTAAAAATTCTCTGACTTTTCGTGTAGAATGTGGTGGTGCACCATCATGCATGAAATACATGTTCATTCGAACATCTAAGGGTACGTCGTCAAACAATTCTGGCAAATCCTCTCTTAAAAATTTAAATAGAATTCGCCAGTAAGTCTTTGAGGAAAACGGATAGGTCCGATTAGGTGATCGTCTAGTATAACTATCCAAATATCTTCGCTAAATGATTTTCATCTAACCATTTGTGGGAGTTATGCAAGTTTATTATTCCATTTCGGGAAAAAATACACTCATCAGTGGTCAATAAGTTTCTAACAAATTGTACATCTTCAGCATTTTTATTTAAAAACCATTCGACGAGGATGGTCAGCAGGCAATAATTCATGCAGTTTTTGTTGGTGAAAGGGATGTAAATTTTGTTCTCGTAAAACTTTCCAAGACTTGCTATGCGACACACCAAATTCTAAAACTAACTCACGCGTATTTATTGATGAACTTTCATAAACTCTATCTAAAATTTTTTCCTCAATTTCAACTGGTACACGAACATTTCGTCCGGAATTTTTCTTTCCTTTTAAACTTCCATACTCTAAACAAGTTACGATCAACGGTTCTAAACGTAGAATGATGTGGATGTCTTCTATTTGGAAATCTTTGTTCATAAAGTCGAGCAGCTGCACGAGAATTGCATTACCATATTACCATAACATAAATGCATATCGACCAGTTCTCGTTTGGAATAATTCATTTTTTCACAGTAATTAGACACAAACAATGAATTACAAAACACGCGTAAAAGCAACTATTTTAGCAAACATAAGATACGTAACTGTCAAATGCAAAGCAATCTCTGATTTATTTAATTTGGTTATTACTGAATAATGTAGTCGTTTATGTTAATGCAAAATATTTAAAAAACAGGTGCCGAATCGAAAAAATACTAAGTATGATTTTATTTGCAGAATTAAATGTTGAATTTAACAAAAAATATTTCTTCAAAAAAAGCAGGGATGTGCGTTTTTTTTTATTTAAAGTGATTAACTTAACATATCCTACGCCACTGGATGGAGCCAGTTGACTCAAACTCACCTGATTAATTGTACTTAATTAGACATTTAGGTGTACCAAATCTCGTTTGTAATATTTTAAAAAAATGATTTTTTAATCAACCTGTATCTCGGTTAGGAAGCATTTTCGGAAAAGCGTTTATGATAATTTTTGTCTTATTTTGAATCATAGAATCTCCAGTTTTCGTTTGTCGGTGATTTTAAAATACACTCTGTATATATATATATATATATATATATATATATATATATATATATATATATATATATACATATTTTATATTATTCATTATAGCTATGAACAGGTCCCATTCCTCAGTTGTACTGAGGTATTGTCCACTCTAATGTTATTCTTTACGCTGATAGTCGGCCATCTGAAACAAGTGGATTTCGGCGCACCAGAGAGATCTGCAAGTAACAAATGGTTGATTTCTTTTTACGTTGCCAATTCTTTTTTATAGATGGCGCTTTTTGATTAAAAATTTGCTCACCTTGAAAAATCGTGCAGCGTGTGCAATTTTTTTAAGATAATAAATTGTGTTCGCCTTAACAGAATAAAATAGGATGTAGTTACCCATTCAAATACAAACATAATCTTGCTTTTTTGTTAACGTTTGATTCTCGATCACCTTTCGGACATAATACGTTTAACAGTTTGATCACTTGAATTAATCGGTATGTGACAAATTGTTAACACTTCTCTATTATATCATATTTAAGCTTTGTTTACGTATTTTAGAGTGTTTCTTTTACGTTTCTTCTTGGTTTAATTTTAAGGTTTACTTTCAGGTTTACGTCAAACTACATAAACAACATAAATTAATCAATCAATTAAAACGTTGAGGTGATCGTAACTATGGTTTGTCAGGTTGAATACATCGTATTGATTCGGGTACTCATTTTCGTCAGGAATAGAATTAAGTATGTTTCCGTCATAGAGAGGTTTAATTTTAAGGTTTACGTCAAACTACATAAATAACATAAATTAGTCAATTGAATAGTTGCTTTATTTGTTTATTTTCCTGTTTTATTAATCTTTATACAGCATTCAATAAAAGTATATTAAAACATTAGTTTATAATGTAAGCGATTATGATAGGGGCGATTGTTATAACACGAACGAACTGAGTGTTATAACAAAAACAACTATCATAATCGCACATTATAAACGAATGTTTTACACTGTAGTCGAGTAGACGCAATGGAACATCAGTTAAATTTTATTTTTAACTTCATCTTAACAAAACTACGAAAAATACAAAAATTTCAAAGTGTGCTGCGTTTTTTCCAAACAATTCAACTTTCAACTTTATATATATATATATATATATATATATATATATATATATATATATATACAATATATAGCTCAAGTTCTGGACTTACAATTACCGGAAATTCAAATTGTACACTTAATATTAATAGAGTATAGTACAAATATGCTTTGTTTGTGTTCTATCTTGGCTCTTGTCATGGTGTCTTTATGGTACGATAAATCGTGCTATAATGAACATCGTGACATAATATGGCAGATTATAAACAATTTTTAGTGTGTCAACGAGACAATTATAAGACTACTCGACTACAGATATATTCATTATTATTATAACTTTCCGCAATAAGTGGGAAAGTCACTGTTATTGATAATCGAATTGTAAGTCTTACACCAATAATGAAAAATGTTGGAAACATTAAAGCAGGATTTTGCATATTTTAAAGGAAAGAAAACTATTTTTATAAACATTAGTCCCCCAATGTATATGTCAGAAATAAGATGCAACTAAATTAATTCTTATAGAGCTTTGCTTTACGGATAATTACATTTTTATGATTCACGAAGAACTAAATGTGCAAAATAATAGAATTTAGGAAACTCCTAATCCTTACAGCTACCATAATGCAATAAAGTTAATGAGTCATCAGGATTTGGTTTTAAGAGTATGTATGTTCTGCACACAATATGCATATTATAAATATTTAGCTCTTGAGAATAATTACTGTGTTTATTCTCCATTCGAATTTGTTTCAAATGACATATTTTTGGAGAAGGTTATTGGAGCAAACTAGTAGTTTCGGCACTCATTTGGTGCTATTTGAAAAAAATTTTATCATTGACAAGGGGTACCAAATTTTTCTAAAAGAGTTCATTTGCGACAAAATAATTGTGTAAAAAATTTGCCAGAATTTTTTGCGGAAATAGATTAATAAATCTATAATGTTACTAATTGCTAATAATCAGTAATAAAAAAATGATTATGAAAAATGCTGTTAAACTTGTGGTTTGTATAAAACACACAACGCCCTTATAATTAAAAGAATATGATAAGTCGTGCTATAAATGCACAAAAAATATGGTATCAAATTCATAATAAAAATGAAGTTCTTACTGAAATTATTAGGTGTTGCTGCTGTGCTGACAGCCCTCTCGACTTCAGGTTAGTAGTTTACGATTATCGCTTTAAAATGATGGTTAATTGTATTTTATTGTTAGTTCTCTCGGAATGTCGTATTCCAGTAGGTACCAAATGGTACGTCAACTGTTGAACTCAACGTGAAGTTGTGACCGCTTTACTATAAAGAAACAACAAATTAAAATGTAAGATGTTAATTAATAAAAGATGACTTCATACAACTTGTGTTTACCTATACAAATCAAAAACCTGCAATGGCTTCATTGTGTGAACTTCACTATCTTCTTAATTACTTGAACTATGAGAAAGAATCTTTTCATAGTTGTATTACATAACTAGGGTTAAAAGAAGCACATTCTGCTCAAGTGCGTTAGGACGAAGCGAATGCGTGTCATAATTTTAACGAATGCATAATAAGCATTACCACCATAATTATGTACTTAACTTTTCCTGCTCATATAGCGAATGTTAGATTGTCGCAATAACTTACTAACTACGTAACTAGCCGGTTAGCTGTCTTTTGTTTGTTAACGTCGTATATATTTAATGATGTAATTAATAAACGGTACTGAAATCAATTATTTATGGTCCAAATGTGTTACGTTATATCTCGGGACTGCTCATTTTAAGTTCCATATGGGAACCACGAACAAAGAAAAAATTACAACTATATTATCCTGAAATAAGTCAAACTAACCGTACTTACGCGTAGTTAGGTAACATATAGCATATTAAGTATTAAGAATGGTAAGGGTTGTTTACTGGTCAAGGACAATGTAGATAAAAAGATGTCTCCAGCATTGAAAGGTTGGTTAATGTTCAAACTGCTTGTTCAATTGTTTCTGAACTAGTTTTTTTCCATAAAATGCAATTAAAGCTGAACAGTGACAGCGTCTCAAGATCGTATGATTTATAGACGTAGTTGGATACACCTACACAATTGGTGTAAAGAATAATCGAGAAGTAGTAATCGAATATATCTAAAGTTCCAAAAACGGATTAGCGCTTATATTAAAACAGTTCATGAGGTTACTTATCTTTGTCTTTCTAACACATGTCATTTAGATTTAGATGGTGGAAGGAGTGTCTAGTGCGCATTGGAAAATATTTACTTAAAAGTGTAAGGCAGTGAAACTCTCAATATTTAAATTATTTTTACGTAGATTAATGGATACAGGCTATAACGTAATTTTGGAAAGAATAATAGTGATTCTCCTTTGGGTTGTAATAATTCGGTAATTTATTACGCGAAACTGTTTTGCCTAGCTGTATATCTAAACGTGATTAATAGAGGAATGATTTAATGTTATTTGGATAATGCTATTACAATATAATTAGTGCGTAATCTAATTCCCAATGAATGCTAGAGGAGTTGAATTCTGATTAGTAACCTGTACACCTACAATTTATTTGAAATTCTTCCGAAAATTATTAAACGAATAATACCAGGGGCTGATGCATAATACAAGTAGTTTTGCTAAGAGAAAGGTAATTTTGTACCGTTGTCTACTGCTAAGGCAGCACAAGGAAGAGCAGCGGAAGCATAATGACATGAAGTATATATATATATATATATATATATATATATATATATATATATATATATATAGTATACATATATACTTTCGATATCTATTTATATCTTCATTCGGACAGGTAAAATGAGATTAGTATAAGACGCACAGTAATAAGCATTAGGAAAGAAAAAAGTTTCATAAAAAACTTTTAATGGACATAAAAATATAAATTCTATATGATACTGTCGCAAAATTTTTATGACAAATTAAACACTTTGTGTACTTTTCCTTATTTATTGAGGTAACTATCGTATCAATTCTTGTAAAAAGTTGTATTAGTCTAGAATGAATTAAACTAAAATTGTTTTAATTTTCCCAAAACAATTTGCCAACAATAAAGTTTATCATAATAGCAGTAGCCATGAAAAACAAAGAAGCGTGCAAATCTAACTTAACAAATACAGCTAAACGCTTCATTAATACGTATCAAACGTTTGAATATCGTATATTATTTAAAATGCCGGTACACTTTGAAAAAGAAGTGTTAGTTGATAAGGTATTTATTTTCGGTAAACCCAATCGAAATGTTTTATTGGCACAAAGACTTTATTGTGAGCGCTACCCTCAAAGAAGACCTCCACCAGTAAAAACTCTTACAACTGTAATCGAGTGGTGACTCGTACTGGTAGCGTTGCGTATGAGAAACATGCAAGACAGAAATCTGCTACAAATGAAAAAACGACCCAAACGCTATATTAAGGGTAATTGGGTAGCCGAGTACAAGTCAACGAAAATTAGGTGACATGTTAGTGCGTAGTACGCGCACAGTTGGGTGCATATTAAGGGAAAACAGGTACCACCCATTCCTCATAACAACGCACCAATTAATTAGTGCGGATAATAAGTAACACCGATTAGACTGTTGTCACTGGGCGTTGTTAAAGTTGCAGCAAAACGGAAATTTTTTTTTGAATGTAATGTTCACGGACGAGTCAACGTTTGACAGCACTTCTGTGGGTAACCGACACAACTCGCACCTGTATGGTCAATGAAGTTCCCATATGTTATAGGTTTACTGAAATCTACATTACCATAGGTCTTAGCGGATCTTCCACAGAATGTTAGAGAAGCTATGTGGTTTCAGCAAGATGAGGACCCCATCCAAACTAGCCGTATTGTCCGGAATTATTTAGATGAAAGATTTGGTCAAGTTGGACCATTTGTGTTTCCGACAAGACCGCCAGATCTAATCAACATTGTTTAACAATGTTGATAAATTTTTTAAGCAAAGGATTTTAAAATGTAGTCAATCTAATGGTGATGTTTTTGAACATCCCTTATAACTCTTTGAAATCATATTTTAATCTGCATTTGATTTGTAATTAATGAAAAAGTGTTAAATTTAGGCCAATTTAAGAATATATCGGATATAATATCTTTATACAAAGTGTCATATCGATGATACAGTTGTGAATTAATACGTAAATATAAAAATTATAAATATTTCAAAAACCATTGCAGATAGACAACACTGTCTTATTACTTAATTATTTAAGATAAGATAGTTATATACCTTTATTTAAAACAAAAAAATAATAAATTCATATTTGTGGTATACCCTGTATAAAAATTAAATGTCATGGTGTTTTTTAAAAGGTCAATGTGAGTACTAATTACATGGGAAGTTACAAAATAATAGATTTGATAGTAACGTCAAAATGAATTTTTGATCTGCGACGAAAAATGTGAATTTTTTATTTAAATGTACAAATATTTCAAAAATGGTTAAGTTTAGATATACGACATGTTCTACAGAAAGTAGTTGTTTTTCAGAGTAGAAACGAGATCAGCAATAAAAACTATACCATTCCATTTAAAATAAGAGAGATGGGTTATGTACCGCTGCTACGGAACACTCTGTATATGCGAAAATATATTTAGGTTATAGCGTGCTTGAATTCAAGCAACTTCTGTATAAAACATTTTTTTCTACAGTGCACAGTTTAACCGCAAATTGACTTTGTGGTACTAATGCCATGCCCTGCATGCATATATACAGGGTTTTCAAAGTTAAGTCTGCACTATTGCTAACTTTCTTGTTAATAGAGCTACGAAGTCGGTTAAATTAACAAAGTAGCTTGTTTTTTTACGCTGATTACGATGGTGGAAAAAGAAAAACAATTGAAAGTCGCATTCTCGAAAAATCGACGAAAACATACTATTTTTCTAATGGAACACCCTGTATACAATATTCCCAGTCGATAGAGAATTAAATTCTGAGCAAAAGTGGTCATATGGATTGTACAGTAAAAAATAAGGGAGAATTTGGCGATTTTTTAATTTCATCATGCAGGCTATGATTCGAAAGTAATCCTTTATTTTATGAATTTGAACACGCTCTAAATAATTAATAATTAACAGGTCTTAAATTAAATTCTGGAAAAGGTCTCCTCTTTGTTCCATACATTACGTGCTTATAAATACGTCTTGTGACCTTCAAAATTGTTCTAGCATCAATACTGTTAATAATATGAATAATCGTTTGTTGGACTTCTTCCATATTTGTATAACGTTTTTTATACAATTCATTTTTTAAATATCCCCACGAGTAAAAGTCCAAAGGGGTTATGTCCGGAGACCGAGGAGGCCAGCGAACAGGACCATATTCGTAGCTAAGCATCTATTACCAAAAATTTCTGAATGAAAAATCACTTTTGAATCAAGCGTATTTGATGAAATTCAAAAATCGGTAAAATCTCCCTTAATTTTTACTGTAAGACAGAAATGCATATAAGAACTTTTGCTCAGAATTTAATTCTCTATCGACTGAGAATATTGTATACAGGGTGTTCCAGTAGAAAAAAGTATGTTTTAGTCTATTTTTCGAGAATGCGATTTTTAATTGTTTTTGTTTTTCCACCATCGTAATCAGCGTAAAAATACACACTACTTTGCTAATTTAACCGACTTCGTAGCTCCATTAATAAGAAATTAGATTGTGATACTTAATTATATATATATATATATATATATATATATATATATATATATATATATATATATATATATATATATATAAAATTTTGCCAATCATCGAGGTTTCGATTAAACAGCGCAACGGGCAATTTCCCATATTCCTGTAATTGATACTCCACCTACACACCGCACATCGACTCACACAAACACGCCTACACTGGGAAAAATAATTAAAACCGAAGTGCAGGAAGCCGACACGTTAAAAGGATCAAGCCACCCGCAATTAGACCATATTTCTCTCACCCACCTTCGTAAATTACAAACGCCGTACGTAAAAGTCAGTATTACATTTTAATCTCGCTAAACGTAATAACCCGTTTAAAGTTAGTTTTTCTAACACTTCTTAATAGAAGTCTCGTAACCAACTTCAATATCAGCTCGCCCATAGCGAGACACCCAGTATACTTTTCTAACGAAGTCCGGACCCAGCATCCGTCCTGAATGTTCATAGAGGTAGTCCAGACTTGAAGGAGAAACCCTTCTGCAAGTCTACCGTACCGGTAAAACGTTTAGTTTATCCTGTACCGGAAAATCTGTAAACTAAATCATTCCGGAAGGTTTAAATACCTTACAAGTGTCATTATTTAAACCGGTCCTGACTTTCACCCCCGGTAGCTACTCTTGACGCCGTCACTCCCAGAAGTGCAAGGAGCTACTCATCGGTCGCCGATTAAGCGTGCCCCAGTCCGCACCCAGAATACAATACGATAGTGTTAAATTTTTCAATTCCAACGAGTTTAGTCACTCGTAAACACTACCAAATCTGTTTTACTAAAATTTCTGCTAATTAAATAGAGTAATAAAGATATATTATTCCTCATCAATTAATATCATGTTAATATCTCGTTAGTTAATAAAAACCCTGTACAAATTAGTCAGGTTCTTCAAAATCTCCGTTTGTAAATATTAGGGCGTAAAGTTGTATTTTATCAAGAAAATATAAAAGTCCATTTCATAAAAATTAGAGGTAGAAAAATAACATTTATAGTATTTAAATTCTGTAAAAAGGATCCCTTTACAGGTATTGACTTTTCCAGTTGACCTACAAACAGGTATAAAGAGCGTTGTCCTTGTTATCATAACGACGTACAGCTGATATCCACGTTATAATAACTGTAAATGATTCTGCCACGGATAGCTACCCGACAGGACCGTATGTAAAAATATTTATTTTAAATAAATTGTTTTAACTAAAATGCAACCATATAATTAAAGATTAGTTCCCTTGAATACCTAAACGCCTCGCTGACCGTATTTCCACAGAAAACGTAAGGAGATTTTGTTAAAATACCGTCTAATTTGTATATTTCGTTTTATTTGTAAGTTAGTTTTCAGTCTCAATATCTAGAATTGTAATTAATAGGAATAATATACTCCTAAAACCCTTCCAAGTATATTGCTAAGTGTGGACGAAGCGGGTAGCAGTGATCAACCCCAGTAGTAACGAACAACTCCCCTTTTTATATAGTTAAAAACCGGTTGAGCTGGACCGAGGCAAATTAAAGTAAAATTTAATCACAGTAAACGAAAGAAGCTTACAACTTCAAATAAATTTGCCATTTTGCCTTCCCTTGCAAAGACAACGATTAAAATTGGTAAAATGTTATAAAAGCATAATATGAAAGTATCTTTCAAAAGCAGTATTAAAATTCGAAATACTCTAAACTATGCCAAAGACCAAATACCATTTCATACATGTGGCGTTTACCAAGCATTATGCTCTTGTGGTAAAGACTACATTGGTGACGAAGAATCATTAGCACCAAGTTAATAAAACACAAAAGACACTTACGATTACTTCATCCTACTTAATCAGCAATTGCTCAACGTGCCTTACACATTCTGCATATATAAAATTGGAAAACACTAGAATTCTGACTGACGATAAGAATTGGTATACAGGGATGGTTCGAGAAGCAATTGAAATTCTGAAATAGTCTAACAACTTGAACAGGGATATTGGATATGAACTGTCCGATATCTGGGCGTCCATTTACCAGAACTGAAAGTTTTACAGTCTTCAACAGTGATTTAATTTTAATTCTTTAGTCACCTTATTAATATTTGATGTCTACTTATCAATATTTGTCACTTTTGTATTACGCCTGACGAAGGACAGAGTAACTGCCTGAAAGTTTGCGAATAAATTATTACACTCTTTTTTCCTAATAAAGTGCTAATTATGTCAAATTGTGAATGTTTCCATTCTTATACCGAAATCTTCGCTTTGTTAAAGTTTACATTTAGGTCCATGCTCTCACAGACTATATCAAACTTCCTCAGAGCTGTTTGTAGCTCATCCGCATTCTCGCTTAATAAGATTATGTCACCTGCATACACCAGAACGCGTACGTTTACATCACCAACCATTACACCATTTGCATCGGTACATGCTTACCTAACACATTTCTCCACGCTATAAGGATGGTTGTTTAATGTACACACATTGAACAACCACGGTGGGACCCAGTCTTGTCGCACTCCTTGCTCAGTATTAAACTATTCACTCACACCTCCTCTCTCCGTAACACATGCCCGGCTACCGTTATATGCAGCTTCGCCCCCTTCACTCAGTCATATGCTTTCTCCAGTTCTACAGCTTCTTTCATCCGTTAAATACACCATATGTTATCTACTTGCATTTTACATTCTGAAAGAACTAAAAATAAATTATGATTAACCAGCATTTTAAAACGGTAATCATATACAGCCTGGAGCCAAAAGGACAATGCTTCATTATTCACTACTGTACCGCAAAGAAGTCATAACGACTAACGTTAACAAGTTTTGCACATAATTGAACCGGACACTGCATTAAAATTAGATAAGTTTTAACAAGTACTAGGTTCATCTTAGACATTTTATTCCTTTAAATTTAAAGGAGTGTTTTAAAAACAAAAACGAAGCACCTTCATACAGAGCTCTCTGGAGTTCCTTAGTAGCCCCAATAGTCATAGACGATTTATTAGATATGGCATTATCCAACATCCATAAAATTCCTTTCATCATTTTGAATTTGTATGTGGTCTGATCCTGTCTATACATAAAGACCATGTCAACGAAAGTCTTAAAATTGCATGACTTCTCAAATAAAAATTTCAAGTGCTCTCTTGGTTGTGGAATGGTTAGAGCCTTTCACACGAACGGCGCGCTTTCAAACCTGGCCGAGGTAGCAGTAGGGCAACATTCTAGTTACGAGAAGTGCTAGTAACCATTAGCGTTTTCGCTTCTGTTTGTAGTGGAGGTTGATGTGAGCCAGAATTTGGGTTTTATGGAAAACATTTCTTCTAACTTATGTATTTTGTTGCAGTTGTTAACGTTTTGTTTCTATTTTTGGAACTTCATCATAACGTTAGAGGCTAGCTTATTAGATAATTAGTTCTTCCTATTGTAGTTGTAACACTTGCAGCTGGATGTCATGCCTTATTTGGTAGGTACGCAGCCGACAATTATAAACGTTAACATACAAAACAGATTAAAATTAAAGTATAAATAATTTCTACTTTGTAAATATAAAACTCTAGATATACACTCTTTAAGACAATAATAAAATGATAAACAGTTAAAACCTAGTCAAGATATCTTGTTAACATCTGTGTAAATTTTAAAGTATTTTGAGTATTACAGGGATGCAGCCTCGTGATTTTAAACCCGTCGCGCGTACTTTAAAGTCCTGCTTGTACACTTGTATTCATGGGCGCCGGCAGGGTTTTCCAGGGGGGGCATGCAAAAATCATCAAAAATTGCCAAAGAAAAGTTCTGAAATAACAATTAAAACAGAATTAAATTAATGAATTATTGAGTTGAGTAATTAAAAATTGAAATATAATATGATTCATTGTTGTTGACGTTTTGTAAATGTAAATCGTAAGATTACAGTAACTAGAAATATTTGAAACTCATATACGATAATTATAATAAATAATGTATGTGATAAGTGATACTGCGTTAATTTGAATAATACGAATAATAAATTTAGACACAAAAAATATACACTCATTTTTTTATAACTTTTCATTGAATGATTGTAATATTTAATGTATTAAATAAAAAACCGCTGCAAATTGTATAAATACTTCCACATCAAAAAATCGGTTTTTTGTAAGTAACTCGAAAACGATTAACTTTACAAAAAAATCATAACAATGCTCTTCGATACGATGATTATGATAAATAAAGTATGTGATAAGTGATATACAGGACACTGCGTTAATTTGAATAATACGAATAATAAACTTAGACACAAAAAATAAATACTAATTTCTTCATAAATGAGACATTTTTCATTGAATGGTTGTAATATTTAATATATTATTATTAAATAAAAAACCGCTGCGAACTGAATCAATACTTTTTTTTTCAAAAGTCAAGGGGGTGCAAACGCACTCCCTTGCACAGCCCTGCCGGTGCCCATTATAATATACTAATATTTTAAACAAATAATAATCATTGGAGCAAAGAGTGTATTAAAGACCGGGTGTTGCAGATATTTCGGTTTTAGTGTATAAATTCTGTTTTCAAAATAGCATAATACAATTATAGTGTTTAACCCGCATTTACTAGGTCTCTAATGGGTATGTCTAAGTTTTTAGTGGAATACTTTGATCACATTCATATAAAGTTTTCTCACAACTTTGCACTGATTCCGTAAAGCTATAAAGTTTTGTGTTTTCACCGTCATTTTCATTGCTAATTTCGGTCGGGTAGATAAGTGAAATGTTCTTTTCAAGACTTTAAGAACAGCATGGTATGTATTCAATAATATTTAATCTCTTGACGGTTTAATTATTTATCACTACTAAAAATAACATTCAGTTGCACAGGGTGAACTGTTATGTCTTGAACCCCTACTATCTAGCTTATTCACAGAAGTATAAAAAAACCTTATATACCAAAGATTAGGAAGTTTTTTATGAATTTTTATGCGATATCAGAAGAAAAAGAAGAACATCGAAAATGACAAATATTTGTCGAACCATTGTTTTTTCAAATGGTACACCCTGTATATTTTACACTATTCTGGTAGAAAATTTTCTTTTGGTTAAAAAAAAATATCTATATCGATATATATATATATATACACCGACAAACGAAAACTGGAGATTCTATGATTCAAAATAAAACAAAAATGATCATAAACGCTTTTCTGAAAATGCTTCCTAACCGAGATACAGGTTGATTAAGAAATACTTTTTTTAAGTTTTTTTTAAGATTCCTCAAGAACTACAAAAGATATTACACTAAGATTTGGTATACCTAAATGGCTAATGAAATACAATGAATCAGGTGAGTTTGAGTCAACTGACTCCATCCAGTGGCGTAGAATATTTTAAGTTAATCAGTTTATGTAAAAAAATGCACGCCCTTAGTTTTTTTGAAGAAATATTTTCTTGATAGATTCAACATTTAATTCTGCAAATAAAATCGTACTTAGTATTTTTTCGATTCGGCACCCCGTTTTTGAAATATTTTCATTAACATAAACGACCACATTATTCAATAAAAATCAAAATTTGTTTTATTTTACAAAAAAATAACGCAGTTAACTATTAGGTACATTATTAAAGAGATATTGAAGGAATACAAAACAAAATAATAATTATTTTTATACATATTGTTCAAAATGTCCTCCTTCCTTTTGAATGCAAGCTTGTATCCTACTTAGCAAATGAAACCTAACACGCTGACAAATTTGTGGCATAGCCCTAATCTCATCGCATGCCATCTGTATGCGATTCTAAAGTTGCTCTCGATTATCAATTTGAACATAATAGACACGAGTTTTCAGATACCCCATACAAAAAAATCCAATGGGTTTAAATCTGGTGATCTTGTCGGCCACGGTGCTTCACTTCCTCGTGCAATCCAGCGTCCAGGGAATCATGCATTTAAAAATTCTCTGACGTTTCGTGTAGAATGTGGTGGTGCACCATCATGCATGAAATACATGTTCATTCTAACATCTAAGGTTACGTCGTCAAACAATTCTGGCAAATCCTCTCTTAAAAATTTAAATAGAATTCGCCAGTAAGTCTTTGAGGAAAACGGATAGGTCCGATTAGGTGATCGTCTAGTATAACTATCCAAATATCTTCGCTAAATGATTTTCATCTAATCATTTGTGGGAGTTATGCAAGTTTATTATTCCATTTCGGGAAAAAATACACTCATCAGTGGTCAATAAGTTTCTATCAAATTGTACATCTTCAGCATTTTTATTTAAAAACCATTTGCAAAAATTCATTCGATGAGGATGGTCAGCAGGCAATAATTCATGAAGTTTTTGTTGGTGAAAAGGATGTAAATTTTGTTCTCGTAAAACTTTCCAAGACTTGCTATGCGACACACCAAATTCTAAACTTAACTCACGCGTATTTATTGATGAACTTTCATAAACTCTATCTAAAATTTGTTCCTCAATTTCAACTGGTACACGAACATTTCGTCCGGAATTTTTCTTTCCTTTTAAACTTCCGTACTCTAAACAAGTTACGATGAACGGTTCTAAACGTAGTCTTCTATTTGGAAATATTTGTTCATAAAGTCGAGCAGCTGCACGAGCATTGCAATTGGTGTTACCATAACATAAATGCATATCGACCAGTTCTCGTTTGGAATAATTCATTTTTTCACAGTAATTAGACACAAACAATGAATTACAAAACACGCGTAAAAGCAACTATTTTAGCAAACATAAGATACGTAACTGTCAAATGCAAAGCAATCTCTGATTTATTTAATTTGGTTATTACTGAATAATGTAGTCGTTTATGTTAATGCAAAATATTTAAAAAACGGGTGCCGAATCGAAAAAATACTAAGTATGATTTTATTTGCAGAATTAAATGTTGAATTTAACAAAAAATATTTCTTCAAAAAAAGCAGGGATGTGCGTTTTTTTTTATTTAAAGTGATTAACTTAACATATTCTACGCCACTGGATGGAGCCAGTTGACTCAAACTCACCTGATTAATTGTACTTAATTAGACATTTAGGTGTACCAAATCTCGTTTGTAATATCTTAAAAAAATTATTTTTTAATCAACCTGTATCTCGGTTAGGAAGCATTTTCGGAAAAGCGTTTATGATAATTTTTGTCTTATTTTGAATCATAGAATCTCCAGTTTTCGTTTGTCGGTGATTTTAAAATACACATATATATATATATATATATATATATATATATATATATATATATATATATATAGATATATTATAGCTATGAACAGGTCCCATTCCTCAGTTATACTGAGGTATTGTCCACTCTCTAATGTTATTCTTTACGCTAACAGTCGGCCATCTGAAACAAGCGGATTTCGGCGCACCAAAGAGATCTGCAAGTAACAAATGGTTGATTTCTTTTTACGTTGCCAATTCTTTTTCATAGATGGCACTTTTTGATTAAAAATTTGCTCACCCTGAATAATCGTGCAGCGTGTGCAATTTTTTTAAGATAATAAATTGTGTTCGCCTTAACAGAATAAAATAGGATGTAGTTACCCATTTAAATACAAACATAATCTTGCTTTTTTATTAATGTTTGATTCTCGATCACCTTTCGGCAATAATACGTTTAACAGTTTGATCACTTGAATTAATCGGTATGTGGTAAATTGTTAACACTTCTCTATTATATCATATTTAAGCTTTGTTTACGTATTTTAGAGAGTTTCTTTTCTGTTTCTTCTTGGTTTAATTTTAAGGTTGACTTTAAGGTTTACGTCAAACTACATAAACAACATAAATTAATCAATCAATTAAAGCGTTGAGGTGATCGTAACTATGGTTTGTCAGGTTGAATACATCGTATTGATTCGGGTACTCATTTTCGTCAGGAACAGAATTAAGTATGTTTCCGTCATAGAGAGGTTTAATTTTAAGGTTTACGTCAAACTATATAAACAACATAAATTAGTCAATTGAAAAGTTGCGGTAATCGTTAACTATGGTTTGTCAGGTTGAATACATCGTTTTGATTGGGAAAGACGGCTTTATTTGTTTATTTTCCTATTTTTTTATCTTTATACAGCATTCAATAATAGTATATTAAAACATTATTTTATAGTTTAAGCGATTATGGTAGGAGTGATTGTTGTAACACCAACGAAGTGAGTGTTATAACAAAAACGACTATCATAATCGCACATTATAAACGAATGTTTTACGCTATTTTGTAGTCGAGTAAACGCAATGGAACATCAGTTAAATTTTACTTTTATCATCTTAACAAAACTACGAAAAATACAAAATTGCAAAGTGTGCTAGTTGCTATGGCGTTTTTTCTAAACAATTCAACTTTTGTAAATACATAAATAATATATATATATATATATATATATATATATATATATATAATATAGCTCAAGTTCTGGACTTACAATTACCGGAAATTTAAATTGTACATTTTATATTAATACAGTATAGTACAAATATGCTTTGTTTGTGTTCTATCTAGGCTGCTGTCATGGTGCTTTTATGGCACGATAAATCGTGCTGTAATGAACATCGTGCCATAATATGATAGATTATAAACAATTTTTAGCGTGTCAACGAGACAATTATAAGACTACTAGACTACAAATATATTTATTATTATTATAACTTTCCGCAATAAGTGGGAAAGTCACTGTAATTGATAATCCAATCGTAAGTCTTACACCAACAGTGAAAATGTTGGAAACATTAAAGCAGGGTTTTGCATATTTTAAAGGAAAGCAAACTATTTTTATAAACATTAGTCCCCCAATGTATATGTCAGAAATAAGATGCAATTAAATTAATTCTTATAAAGAGCTTTGCTTTACGGACAATTGCATTTTTATGATTCATGAAGAACTAAATATGCAAAATAATAGAATTTACGAAACTCCTAATCCCTACAGCTACCATAATGCAATAAAGTTAATGAGTCATCAGGATTTGGTTTTAAGAGTATGTATGTTCTGCACACAATATGCATATAATAAATATTTAGCTCTTGAGAATAATTATTGTGCTTATTCTCCATTCGAATTTGTTTCAAATGACATATTTTTGGAGAAGGTTATTGGAGCAAACTGGTAGTTTCGGCTCTCATTTGGTACTATTTGAAAAAAAATTTTATCATTGACTAGGGGTACCAAATTTTTCTAAAAGAGTTGATTCTGAATTCATCATTGTCATTAACCTATAATTTGAAACCAATATGAAAAGATATTCATTTGCGACAAAATAATTGTGTAAAAAATTTGCCAGAATTTTTTGCGGAAATAGATTAATAAATCTATAATGTTACTAATTGCTAATAATCAGTAATAAAAAAATGATTATGAAAAATGCTGTTAAACATGTGGTTTGTATAAAACACACAACGCCCTTATAATTAAAAGAATATGATAAGTCGTGCTATAAATGCAAAAAAATATAGTATCAAATTCATAATAAAAATGAAGTTCTTACTGAAATTATTAGGTGTTGCTGCTGTGCTGACAGCCCTCTCGACTTCAGGTTAGTAGTTTACGATTGTCGCTTTAAAATGATGGTTAATTGTATTTTATTGTTAGTTCTCTCGGAATGTCGTATTCCAGTAGGTACCAAATGGTACGTCAACTGTTGAACTCAACCCGAAATTGTGACCGCTTTACTATAAAGAAACAACAAATTAAAATGTAAGACGTTAATTAATAAAAGATGACTTCATACAACTTGTGTTTACCTATACAAATCAAAAACCTGCAATGGCTTCATTGTGTGAACTTCACTATCTTCTTAATTACTTGAACTATGAGAAAAAATCTTTTCATAGTTGTGTTACATACCTAGGGTTACAAGAAGCATATTCTGCTTAAATGCGTTAGGACCGTTGACTGAAAACTTATATTTTTACTAAATGGTTAGGACGAAGCGAATGCGTGTCATAATTTTAACGAATGCATAATAAGCATTACCACCATAATTATGTACTTAACTTTTCCTGCTCATATAGCGAATGTTAGATTATCGTAATAACTTACTAACTACGTAACTAGCCGGTTAGTTGTCTTTTGTTTGTTAACGTCGTATATATTTAATGATGTTATTAATAAACGATACTGAAATCAATTATTTATGGTCCAAATGTGTTACGTTATATCTCGGGACTGCTCATTTTAAGTCGCATATGAGAACCACGATCAAAGAAAAAATTAGAACTATATTATCCTGAAATAAGTCAAACTAACCGTACTTATGCGTAGTTAGGTAACATATAGCATATTAAGTATTAAGAATGATAAGGGTTGTTTACTGGTCAAGGACAATGTTTAGAGACCAGATAAAAAGAAGTCTCCAACATTGCAAGGTTGGTTAATGTTGAAACTGCTTGTTCAATTGTTTCTGAACTAGCTTTTTTCCACAATTGATGTAAAGAATAATCGAGAAGTAGTAATCGAATATATCTAAAGTTCCAAAAACGGATTAGCGCTTATATTAAAACAGTTCATGAGGTTACATATCTTTGTAGTTCTAACACATGTCATTTAGATTAGAAGATAAGAGTGTATTCAGTTTATATGACCGCTGACGGTGAAATAATAGAAACTCTAAACGTTATATGCATTTAAAATTGATATACTTGCGTCAAAAATAGATAACGATGGTGGAAGGCGTGATACAGACTATAACGTAATTTTGGAAAAAATAATAGTGATTCTCCTTTGGGTTGTAATAATTCGGTAATTTATTAGGCGAAACTGTTTTTCCTAGCTGCATATCTAAACGTGATTAATAGAGGAATGATTTAATGTTATTTGGATAATGTTATTACAATATAATTAGTGGGTAATCTAATTCCTAATGAATGCTAGAGGAATTGAATTCTTATTAGCAGCCTATACACCTACAATTTATATGATATTCTACCGAAAATTATTAAACGAATAATACTAGGGGCTGATGCTTAATACAAGTATTTTTGCTAAGAGAAAGGTTATTTTGTACCGTTGCCTACTGCTAAGGCAGCAAAAGGAAGAGCAGCGGAAGCATAATGACATGAAGTATATATACATATATATATATATATATATATATATATATATATATATATATATATATATATATATATATATATTAGTGTATACAGGTGTCCCAATAGTGCGTATTCGGTTGATAGCTCCTTAGCCATTAAACTTCGAAAATAAATACGAAAGTTGTCTATTTTTATAAGCTGCATGATCTAAAAATAGTTTGGTTTCTACAGGGTGTAATATAAAAGCGATACAATATAGAACTTTTGATTTTTAAATAGAACACCCTATATATTATTTTATTTTTCGATTCTCCTTATAATTGTACATCTTTTTTAAAAGAATTACTTACAAGCCGGATTTTACAGTTTTTGAGATATTTGCAAAGTTAACTAAAAAGTGACATTTTTATGTAGTAATTCAAGTAGGCGTATCTCAGTTATTTTTAAAGATAAAAAAATAATCTTTGGTATAGAATTTAATCATACATGAGCTTACTTTAATCTATTGTCAAAATTAGATTTTAATGTACAGAGTGATCACAAAAATTAATTCAATAACATAAACTTGAAAATGCTATATCTTCATTTTTTTAAATGGCACACCCTATATTTTTTTAGTGCCTTGTCTTCGTCTATTAGTCGGCTTTCATTTCTGCTAAATATGTTCTATACATATCTCTAATAGTTTCGGAGATATTTAAGTTTGTTCAATTTGTTTCGTTGATAACACTGAAGAAGAGTAACATTAGTCGGTCAAAGCAAGCTATGAATACATAAGAAACTAAAAAACATATTAACTGAAACATAAACACTTAAAATTATAATAAATGTTCAATGTGACCACCATTTTGTTGCTGGCAAGCACGAAGTCTTTGAATAACCGACAAATTTACCTTTCGTAACGTGAAAACATTCATATTTTGAATGACTTCTCTAATTCTTGCCTTCATATCATCTACGGTCGTTGGAGGAGTTTGATGGACTTTTTCTTTGATCCAAACCCAAAGAAAAAAGTCCAGCTTTGTCAAGTCAGGCGATCTTGCAGGCCAAGGGATCGGCCTTCCTCTTCCAATCCATTTGTTTTGAAACTGGATATTTAAATAATTTCTAACGTTTCTGCTAAAATACGGGGGAGCGCCATCTAATTGCAGCCACATTTCTCTAAGGGTTTGTAAAGGTAAATCTTCAATAAAGATTTCAAATTCGTTGCGCAAGAAGTTTAAACATGAATCTCCATTGACCGTGTTTTCAAAAAAATATGGTCTTATAATTCTTTCCCCAATAATTCCCGCCCAAACATTAATGACCACCGGTGTTGATGATCAACAGGAATGATAAATCTGGGATTCTTAGTAACGTCTATTAACGTATTCGTTTTTGTGGAAAGTAGCTTCATCAGTAAATAAGATCGTGCTAAAGCAGTTGGGTTTTTCTAAATTTTTATTTATGGCCCAATTGCATAAGTTTAATCTATTAACGAAGTCATCCTCGTCTAATTCTTGTGCAAGTTGGACATGGTATGGATGATATTTATATTTTTGTATAATTCTAGTAACTGATGTTTTTATAACTCCAATTTCTAATTCTAATTGTCGGCAAGAAACGTAAGGATTTTCCATCACGGATTGAAGAACTAAATGTTCATTACCTTCGTTATTTGCGGTTCTTTCTCTTTCTAAATCGTCTTCGTAATGAATACTGCCTGTTTGCTCGAAACGCTCTTTCAATCTTACAAATGCTGAAACTTGTGGGTGTCGTGCATTAAATAGAGTAATAAAAATATATTATTCCTCATCAATTAATATCCTGTAAATATATCGTTAGTTAATAATAACCCTGTACAAATTAGCTAGGTGCTTTGAAATCTCCGTTTGTAAGTATTAGGCTGTAAAAGTTGTATTTCATAAAGAAAATATAAAAGTCCATTTCATAAAAATTAGAGGTAGAAAAATAACATTTATAGCATTTAAATTCTGTAAAAAGGATCCCTTTAAAATATTGACTTTTCTGGTTGACCTCCAAACAGGTATAAAGAGCGTTGCCCTTGTTATCATATCGACGCACAGCTGATATCCCCGTTATAATAACTGTAAATGATTCTGCCACGGATAGCTACCCGACAGGACCGTATGTAAAAATATTTATTTTAAATAAATTGTTTTAGCTAAAATGCAACCATATAGTTAAAGATTAGTTCCCTTTAATACCTAAACGCCTCGCTGACCGTATTTCCACAGAAAACCACAGTAGCAACTCCCCTTTTTATATAATAAAAAAATCTGTTGAGCTAGACCGAGGAAAATTAAAGTAAAATTTAATTACAGTAAGAGAAAGGAGCTTAGAATTCAAATAAATTTGCCATTTTACCTTTCCTTGCAAAGACAACGATTAAAATTGGTAAAATGTCACAAAAGCATAATATGAAAGTATCTTTCGAAAGCAGTATTAAAATTCGAAATACTCTAAACTCTGCCAAAGACCAAATACCATTTCATATATGTGGTGTTTACCAAGTATTATGCTTTTGTGGTAGTCTACATTGGTGACGAAGAAGGATTATCACCAAGTTATCAGAACGCAAAAGACACTTACGATAACTTCATCCTGCTTAATCAGCAATTGCTTAACATGCCTTAAACATTCTGCATATATAAAATTGGAAAACACTTACGATAGGAATTGGTATACAGGGATGGCTGGAGAAGCTATTGAAATTCTGAAACAGCCTAACAACTTGAAGAGGGATAATGGATATGAACTGTCCCATATCTGGTTGTCAATTTACCAGAAATGAAAGTTTTACAGTCTTCAACAGTGATTTAATTTTAATTCTCTAGTTATCTTTTTAACATTTGATGTCTACTTGTCAATATTTGCTACTTTCATATTACGCCTGACGAAGGACAGGGTAACTGCCTGAAAGTTTGCGAATAAATTATTACACTTTTTTTTCCCAAATAAAGTGTTAATTATGTCAAATGGTGAAGGTTTCCATTCTTATACCACAATCTTCGCTTTGTTAATGTTTACCTTTAGGTCCATGCTCTCACAGACTACATCAAACTTCCTCAGAGCTGTTTGTAGATGTAGATGGTTGTTCAATGTATACACATTAAACAACCACGGTGAGACCCAGTCTTGTCGCACTCCTTGCTCAGCATTAAACTATTCACTCACACCTCCTCTCTACGTAACACATGTCTGGCTACCGTTATATCCTGCTTCTCCCCCTTCACTCGGTCGTGTGCTTTCTCCAGATCTACAAACGCACAGTACAGCTTTTTTCATCTATTACATACACCATTTGTTATCTATTTGCATTTTGCATCCCGAAAGAACTAAAAATAAGTTATGATTAACCATCATTTTAATACGGTAATCATATACAGCCAAAGGACTACCTCATTATTTACCATTGTACGACTAACATTAAGTGTGGGGCTTAATTCAACCGGACACTACATTAATATTAGGTAAGTTTGAACCAGTACTAGGTACATCTTATACAATTTTATTCCTTTAAATTTAAAGGAGTGCTTTAAAAACAAAAATGAGCTCTCTGGAGTTCCATACTAGCCCCAATAGTCATAGATGATTTATTAGATAAGGCATTACCCAACATCCGTAAAATTCCTTGCATCATTTTGAATTCGTATCTGATCCGATCCTGTCTATACATAAAGATCATGTCAACGAGACCCTTAGTGTCTTAAATATACATAAAATTAAGTATTTGTAAAATTGCACATCATGACATCATAAAAAAAATTTCAAGCGCTCTCTCGGTTGTGGAATGGTTACAGCCTTCAAACCTGGCTGAGGTAGCAGTAGGGCAACATTCTAGTGACGAAAGGTGCTAATAACCATTAGCAGTTGATACGCATAGAGATGCCTGACGTTTTCGCTTCTCTTCGCAGTTGATGTCAAAAAGAAAACGGTACTTGTATTATTGATCGCTACTTTTTACTGGCCAAGCCATAATTTGGGTTTTATGAAAGACACTTCTTTGAATTTGTGTATTCTGTTGCAGTCGTTAACGTTTCGTTTCTATTTTTGGAGCTTCATCAGAACATTAGATATACACTTTTTAAGACAATAATAAAATTACAAACAGTTAAAATCTAGTCCAGATGTCTTGTTAACGTCTATGTAAATTTTAAGGTACTTTGAGTATTACAGAGATGCAGACTCGTGCTTATAAACCCATCGCGCGTGCTTTAAAACATGGTTATACACTTGTATCCATGGGCGCCGGCAAGTTTTTCGCTAGGGGGGTGCACGCAAAAATCAACAAAAATTTCCAAAAAAACGAAGTTCTGAAATAACCATTAAAACAGAATTAAATTAATGAATTATTGAGTTGAGTAATTAAAAATGGAAATATAATATGATGTAATATTATAGACGATTTGTAAATGTAAATCGTAATAGTACAGTTACTATATTTGAAACTCATACACGATAATTATGATAAATAACATATGTGATAAGTGATATACAGAACACTGCGTTAATTTGAATAATACGAATAATGAATTTAGACACAAAAAATATACACAATTTTTTTTATAAATGAGACACTTTTCATTGAATGATTGTAGTATTTAATATATTATTATTAAATAAAAAACCGCTGCAAATTGTATCAATGCGTCCACATCAAAAAATCGTTTTTTTTGTAAATAACTCGAAAAGGATTAACTTTACAAAAGAAATTACAAGAATGCTTTTCGATCAGAATTTTCTATCTAATACCAATTTCAAAATCGTGTGGACGGGTTCCAAAATCCAGTTTTTTGGAAATATATGAAAAATGACAAATTTTCGAAAAAGTTGCAAAAACACTTTTTGTGACGGTTGTTTGCTATCTTGTAAACCGTTTATTGTACATTACAATTATAGGGGTAAATAATACTCACAATTAATTACTAATCACATATTAAAAGGAAAAAATCTAAAATATAAAAATTTGCAAAAGGTGGACTTACCCCAAATTTTACCCCTTTCCCCATACCCAAAAACAATCAGTCGCTTTGGGTAGTTGACATCTATATCTTTGCCAAACTTCAAGATGATATATTAAGTGCTTCGCACGCACGCACGCGCGCACCCACCCACCCACACAGCCAACCTTACTTGTTGGTCAGCGGTCCGACGTCGCTTCTGCGATGGTTGGTCAGGATGGTACAGTACAATATCTAAGCAGAGAAATATATAGCATGGCAATTTTTGTCCACTGTGTCAGTCATGTTTCAAACCACGTCATTAATGACCTTAACAACATTCAGGAAGTGCGGAATATCATTGTGACAACTAAATAAATTATCAAATGTTTCAGAGAAAGCGTACTGCGGCGAGGCTTGATTCCAAACGTTCCATTATTCTGCGAAACACGTTGATCAGCAAAATATAAGAGCAAGCACACCCCCTTGCACCCCCCTTGCGGCCCCCATGCTTGTATTATAATATACAATATTTTAAACAGAATAATAATTATCGGAGAAAAGAGTATATTAAAAACCGAGTGTTGCAGATATTTCGGGTTTAGTGCATACATTCTGTTTCAAAATTTCATAATACAATTAGACTGTTTAAGTCGAATTTATTAGGTCTCTAATGGGTATGTCTAAGTTTTTAGTGGAATGCTTTGATCACATTCGTATAAAGTTTACTCACAACTTTACACTGATGCCGTAATGCGATAATGTCTTGATTGTTTTTTAACCGTTCATTGCTAATTTTGGTCGGATAAATAAGTGGAATGTTATTTTCAACATGTTAAGAACACCATGGACTGTATTCAATAATATTTAATCTCTTAAAGGTTTAGTTATTAATCACTACTAAAAATAACGTTGTTGTACAGGGTGATCTGTTATATTTTGAACCCCACACTACCTAGATTATTTGAAGAAGTATCAAAAAACTTTATATACCAAAGTTATGCTGTTTTTAATGAATTTTTATGCGATATCAGAAAAAAACAAAAGAACATCGAAAATGACAAATATTTATCGAACCATTGTTTTTTCAAGTCGAACACCCTGTATATTTTACACTATTCTGGTAGAAAATCTGATTACAAATACATATTGTTTAAGTGGTACCTCTTCATTATAGCTATGAACAGGCCCAATTCCTCTGATGTACTGAGATATTGTCCACTCTCTAATGGTATTCTTTACGTTGCTAGTCGGCCATTTGATACAAGTGGATTTCGGCGCACCAGAGAGATCTGCAAGTAACAAGTGGTCGATTTCTTTTTACGTTGCCAATTCTTTTGCATAGATGGCGCTTTTAGCTTAAAAATTTGCCCAGTTTGAAAGATCGCGCAGCGTGTGCAATTTTTTTAAGGTGATAAATTGTGTTCACCTTAACAGAATAAAAGAGGATGTAGTGACTCATTCAAGTACACATATAATCGTGCTTTTTTATTAATGTTTGATTCTCGATCACTTTTCGGGCATAACACGTTTAACAGTTTAATCACTTGAATTAATCGGTATGTGGTAAATTGTTAACACTTCTCTATTATATCACATTTAAGCTTTGTTTACGTATTTTAGAGTGTTTGTTTTAAACAACATAAATTAATTAATCAATTGATTCGTTGATGTGATCGTGACTATGGTTTGTCAGATTGAATACGTCGCTTTCATTGGGAAAGGGCTTTTTTGTTGATTTTTCTTTTTTTTTATCTTTATACAGAAATTATTAAATATATTTATTATTATTATTATTATTATAACTTTCCGCAATAAATGGGAAAGTCACTGGAATTGATAATCCAATTGTAATTTGAAAATGTAAACTTTCACCATTATCACATATAATAAAATACTAATCTTTTTTGGGTTTTTTAATGGTGTATTTTAAATTATACAATTTAAACGTTTCGATAACACTCAATTTAAACGTTTCGATAACACTCACAGTTATCTTCGCCAGTAGTAATATCTATTAAAATTGTTAAAGATGTAAACAATTTTGTCAAAGTTGAAAAATTAAACCTTTTGCTTTAATTTTTGCTTTAAGTCTTATACCAATAGTGAAAAATGTTTGAAAAGTTAAAGCAGGATTTTGCATATTTTAACGGAAAGAAAAATATTTTTATAAACATTATTCCCCCAAGATATGTCAGAAATAAGATGAAACTAAATTAATTCTTATAAGGAGTTTTGCTTTACGGACAATTGCATTTTTATGCTTCATGAAGAACTAAATGTGCAATATAATAGAATTCAGGAAACTCCTAATCCTTACAGCTACCAGAATACGATAAAGTTAAAGAGTCATCAGGATTTGGTTTTAAATGTATGGATGTTCTGCACACAACATGCATATTATAAACATTTAGCTATTGAGAATAATTACTGTGCTTATTCTCCTTTCGAATTTGTTTCAAATGACATATTTTTGGAGAAGGTTATTGGAGTAAACTAGTAGTTTCGGCACTCATTTGGTACTATTTGAAACAAATTGACAAGGGGTACCAAATTTTTATAAAATAGTTAATTCTGAATTCATCATTGTCATTAATCTATAATTTGAAATCATTATTAAAACGTATTCATTTACGACAAAAGAATTGTGTAAAAAATTGGCCAGAATTTTTTGAGGAAAGAGATTAATAAGTCTATAATGTTACTAATTGCTAATAATCTTTAATACAAAACGATTATGAAAAATGCTGTTAAGTTTGTGGTTTGTAAAAAACACACGTCTTAATAATTAAAAAAATATGATAAGCCATGCTATAAATGCACAAAAAATATGGTATCAAATTCATAATAAAAATGAAGTTCTTACTGAAATTATTAGGTGTTGCTGCTGTGCTGACAGCCCTCTCGACTCAAGGTTAGTAGTTTACGATTATCGCTTTAAAATGATGGTTAATTGTATTTTATTGTTAGTTCTCTCGGAATGTCGTATTCCAGTAGGTACCAAATGGTACGTCAACTGTTGAACTCAACGTGAAGTTGTGACCACTTTACTATAGAGAAACAACAAATTAAAATGTAAGACATTAATTAATAAAATATGACTTCATACAACTTGTGTTTACTTATACAAATCAAAAACCTGCAATGGCTTCATTGTGTGAACTTCACTATATTCTTAATTACTTGAACTATGAGAAAGAATCTTTTCATAGTTGTATTACATAACTAGGGTTACAAGAAGCATATTCTGCTCAAGTACGTTACGACGAAGCTAATGCGTGTCATAATTTTCACGAGTGCATAATAAACATTACCACCATAATTATGTACTTAATTTTTCCTGCTCATATAGCGAATGTTAGATTGTCGTAATAACTTACTAACTACGTAACTAGCCGATTAGCTGTCTTTTGTTTGTTAACGTGGTATATATTTAATGATGTAATTAATAAACGATACTGAAATCAATTGTTTATGGTCCAAATGTGTTACGTTATATCTCGGGACTGTTCATTTTAAGTCCCATATGAGAACCACGATCAAAGAAAAAATTAGAACTATGTTATCCTGAAATAAGTCAAACTAACCGTACTTACGCGTAGTTAGGTAACATATAGCATATTAAGTATTAAGAATGGTAAGGGTTGTTCACTGGTCAAGGACAATGTTTAGAGGCCAGATAAGAAGTCTCCAACATTGCAAGGTTGGTTAATGTTGAAACTGCTTGTTCAATTCTGAACTAGCTTTTTTCCATAAAATGCAATTAAAGTTGAACAGTGACAGCGTCTCAAGATAGTATGATTTATAGACAGTACTCTCGACTCCAGGTTAGTAGTTAATGATTATCACTTTAAAATGATGGTTAATAGTATTATATTTTTAGTTCTTTCGGGATGTCGTATGCCAGTAGGTACCAAATGGTACGTCAACTGTTGAACTCAACGTGAAGTTGTGGCCACTTTACTATAAAGAAACAACAGATTAAAATGTAAGATGTTAATTAATAAAAGATGATTTCATACAACTTGTGTTTACCTATACAAACCAAAAACCAGTGTGAACTTCACAATCTTCTTAATTACTACTCTATGAGAAAGAATCTTTTCATAGTCATAACTCGGGTTACAAGAAGCTTATTCTGCTCAAGTGCATTAGAACGAAGCTAAGGCGTGTCATAATTTTAACGAGTGCGTAATAAGCATTACCACAATAATTATGTACTTAACTTTTCCTGCTCATATAGCAAATATTAGATTGTCGTAATAATTTATTAACTACGTAACTAGACTGTTAGCTGCCTTTTTGTTTATTAACTTCGTGTATATATATATATATATATATATATATATATATATATATATATATATATATATATATATATATATATATATATATATATATATATATATATCAAGTATTTATGGTGCAAATGCGTTACATTATATCTTAGCACTGCTCATTTTAATTTCCATATGAGAACCACGATCAGATTAACAAAAATTAGAACTATATTATCCTGAAATAATTCAAACTTACCGTACTTATGCGTAGTTAGGTAACATAGCATATTAGGTATTAAGAGTGGTAGGGTTGTTTACTGGTCAAAGACAATGTTTGGAGACCAGATAAAAAGAAATCTCCAACATTGCAAGGTTAGTTAATGTTGAAACTGCTTGTTTAATTGTTTCTGAACTAACTTTTTTTCAATAAATTGCAATAAAAGCTAAACAGTGTTGGATACACCTATCAAATTGGTGTATTGAATAATCGAGAAGTAGTAATCGAACTAAAACCTTTCGAGATTAATCTGTTATGGTGTCAAAAATCAGTATTACTAAATTTAAGAAAAAAATTTTACTTAAAGGAAACTCACTGAATGCAAAGAAACTGTTGCTAGTAGTGCGTTTAATGGAGTAGGTTATTACAGTCTGTAAAATGTATAAGTTCCAAAAACGGATTAGCGCTTATATTAATAGAGTTCATGAGGTTACATATCTTTGTCGTTCTAACACATGGCATTTAGATTAGAAGATAAGAGCGTATTCAGTTTATATGACCGCCGACGGTGAACTAATAGAAACGCTAAACGTTATATGCATTTAAAATTGGGTCACTTGCGCCAAAAATGGATAACATTGGTGCAAGGCATGTTTAGTACGCATTGGAAAATATTCATTAAACACATTAAAAGCGTAAGGCACTTAATCTCTCAATATTTAAGTTATTTTTACGCACATACAGAATTGCGCTTTACATGCATCACTAAAAAGAAAGCGTTAATTTATACAAACGCTTATTATGTAATAGTGATTAATGGATACAAACTATAACATAATTTTGGAAAGAATAATAGTGATTCTTTTTTGAGTTGTAATAATTCGGTAATCTATTATGTTAGACTGTTTTGCCTACCTGCATATCTAAATATGGTTTTATAAAAAACTTTTAATAGGCGTAAAAATATAAATTAGGTATAACACTGCCGCAAAATTTTTATGACAAATTAAACACTTTGTGTACTTTTCCTTATTTGGGGAGGTAACTATCGTATCAATTTTTGCAAAAAGTTGTATTATAGAATTAAACTAAAACTTTTTTAATTTTCCTAAAACCATTTACCAGTAATAAAGTTTATTATAATAGCAGTGGCCATCAAAAACAAAGAAGCGTGCAAATCTAACTTAACAAACGCTTCATTAATACATCGTATATTATTTAAAATACCGGTACACTTTGAAAAAGGGGAATTAGTAGATATGGTATTTATTTTCGCCAGCAAAAACTCTTACAACTATAATCGTATGGTTGACTTGTACTTGTAGCGTTCCGAATGAGAAACATGTAAGACAGAAATCTGCTAGAAATGAAGAAACGACCCAAATCCCATATTAAGAGTAATTGGGCAGCCGAGTACTTGCCAAAGAAAATTAGGTGACATGTCAGTGCGTAGTACGCGTACGGTTGGGCTCATATTAAGGGAAAATAGGTACCACCCATACCCCATAACAACGCACCAATTAATTAGTAAGGATGATATGCAACACCGATTAGAATGTTGTAACTGGGCGTTGTTAAAGTTGCAGCACAACGGAAGATGTTTTCGGAATGTAATGTTCACGGACGATTCAAAATTTGACAGCACTTCTGTGGGCAATCGACACAACTCGGACTTGTATGGTCAATTGAATTTCCATATTTTAGCCGATCTGTAGATCGACAACATAGGTGGTCGTTACAAGTATGGGCGGAAATACTAGGACATTATTTTATAGGTCCTGTTTTCTTTGAAAGCAATATAAAAACCAACGACTACTTCAACTTACTGCAAACTACATTACCAGAGGTCTTAGCGGATGTTCCACAAAATGTTAGAGAAGCTATGTGGTTTCAGCAAGATGGGGCCCCCATCCAAACCACCCGTATTGTCCGGAATTATTTAGATGAAAGATTTGGTCTAGTTGGACCATTTGTGTTCCGACAAGATCGCCAGATCTAACCAATAATGCTTAGTAATGTTAAATCTTTTAAGCAAAGGATTTTAAAATGTAGTCAATCTAATGGTGACGTTTTTGAACATCCTTTATAATAGTTTGAAATCATACTTTAATCTGCATTAGATGAAATAATACCATTTACCACAGTGAATTATAATTGAATTTGTGTTAATTTTTACAGATTATTGTTGTTATGTTACTGCTTTCAGACTAGTCTCTTTTATTTAATGAGTATAAAGTGTAAGTGAAGTGAACATAAGTATAAATTAATGAGAACATGTTAAATTTAGGACAGGTCCCTTTCAACCAATTTAACAATATATCGAATATCATATCTTTATAAAGAGTGCCATATCGATGATACAATTGTGAATACTACGTAAATATAAAAATTGTAAATGTTTCAAAAACCGTTGCAGATAGACAACACTTTCTTATTACAAAAACTGTAGGTCGTATTTATGATAAGATAGTTATTTACATTTAAAACAAAAAAATAATAAATTCATATTTGTGGTATACTCTGTATAAAAATTAAATAACTCATGGTATTCCTTAAAAGGTCAATGTGAGCACTAATTACATGGGAAGTTACAAAATAATAGATTTGATAGTAACGTCAAAATGAGATTTTGATCTGCGACGAAAAATGTGAATTTTTTATCTAAAAGTACGAATATTTGAAAAATGGGTAAGTTTAGCTATGCGACATGTTTAACAGAAAGTAGTGTATTTCAGAGTAGAAACGAAATCAGTAGTAAGAACTGTATCATTCCATTTAAAATAAGGAAGATGGGTTATGTACCACGGTTACGGAACACACTGTATATGCGAAAATATTTTTAGGTGCTTGAATTCAAGCAACTTCTGTATAAAACAGTTTTTTTCTACTGTGCACAGTTTAACCCCAAATTTACTTTGTCGTACTTATTTTTCTGTTTATATGTATATATATATATATATATATATATATATATATATATATATATATATATATATATATATATATATATATATATATATATTACCTTTTTCTTAGCAAAAATATTTGTATACATTAAGTATCAGCTCTTGGTACCGTTCGTTTAATAATTTTCCGTAGAATTTCAAATAAACTGTAGGTGTACAGGTATATCCATTACTAATAAGAATTCAACTCCTCTAGCATTCATTGGGCACTAGATTACCCACTAATTATATTGTAATAACATTATCCAAATCAGATTAAATCCTTTCTCAATTAATCACGTTTAAATATGCAGCTAGGCAAAACAGTTTCGCATATTAAATTATCGAATAATTACAACCCAAAGTAGATTCACTATTATTCTTTCCAAAATTACATTATAGTCTGTATCCATTAATCACTATTGAGTTTGCATAAATTATGATGCATGTAAAGCGCAGTTCTGTATGCACGTAAAAATAACTTAAATATTGAGAGTTTTACTGCCTTACACTTCTAAGCGAATATTTTCCAATGTGCACTAAACACGCCTTACACCATTGTTATGTATTTTTGGCGCAAGTATCTCAATTTTAAATGCATATAATGTTTAACGTATACATCAGTTCACCATTGGCGGTCATTTAAACTGAATACACTCTAATCTTCTAATCTAAATGCCATGCGTTAAAACGACAAAGACATATAATCTCATGAACTGTATTAATATAAGTACTAATCGGCATTCGGAACTTATACATTTTACGGACTGTGGTAACTTACTCCATTAAACGTACTACTAGTAGCAGTTTCTTTGGATTCAGTCAGTTTCATTTAAGTTAAATTGTTTTCTTAAATTTTGGAATACTGATTTTTGACACCATAACTTATTAAGCTCCAGATATTTAATTATATTTGATTACTACTTCTCGATTATTCTTTACACCAATTTCTAATTTTTTTTTCTGGTCGTGGTTCTCATATGGGACTTAAAATGAGCAGTGCTAAGATATAACGTAACACATTTGTACCATAAATATTTGATTGCAGAATCGTTTACTAATTACATCATTAAATATATACGACGTTAACAAACAAAAAGACAACTAACAACCTAGTTACGTAGTAAATAAGTTATTACGACAATCTAATATTCGCTATATGAGCAGGGAAAGTTAAGTACATAATTATGCTGGCAATGGTCATTACTCACTCGTTAAAATTATGACATCCATCAGCTTCGTCCTAATGCACTTGAGCAGAATAAGCTTCTTGTAACCCTAGTTATGTAATACAACTATGAAAAGTGTCTTTCTCATAGTTTAAGTACTTAAGAAGATTGTGAAGTTCACACAATGAAGCCATTGCAGGTTTTTGATTTGTATAGGTAAACACAAGTTGTATGAAGTCATCTTTTATTAATTAACGTCTTACATTTTAATTTGTTGTTTCTTTATAGTAAAGCGGTCACAACTTCACGTTGAGTTCAACAGTTGACGTACTATTTGGTACCCACTGGAATACAACATTCCGAGACAACTAAATATAAAATACAATTAACCATGATTTTAAAGCGATAATCGTAAACTACTAACCTGGAGTCCAAAGGACTGTCAGCACAGCAGCAATACCTTATAATTATTATGAATTTGATACCATATTTTTTGTGTATTTATAGCTCGACTTATCATATTTTTTTAATTATAGGACGGATTGTCATATTTGTACCCCTTACCAGTGATAAGATTTTTTTCAAATAGTACCAAATGAGTGCCCAAACTACTAGTTGCAACCAAATTTTCTGCTCCAATATCCAAACTTGGGTTACACATAAAAGATCACATGTTGAACGATTTTGCTTAAAACCATATTTGTGGTCACTAAGGAGTATGTTAGGGTCAAGGAAAGAGAGTAGTTGCTGATCGATGACTTTTTGTATGATTTTGGACAAAACGGAAGTGATGGCAATTTGTTAGTAGATGGAGCAATCGCTATTATCGCCTTTTTGGGTAATGGGTTGAACATCTGATAAGATGATGAGGGATATAAAGATCGAATAGCGCTTATATAGTTCTTGTGCTAGTTTGGGGGAGCATTTCTTTAAAACTATAGCTGGGATAACGTCTGGACAGTCGCCTTATAGAGATCAAGCCTGGTGATGATCGATTCTAGGAGCTTGTACCGAAAATGGATTGGTTTCATAGTATATGAGGAAGAGGTCTCTGGGGTCACATCTTTTCCAAAATCATTCAGACAGGAGTTTGATGCAAATAAATTCACAAAAGTGTGGGATTTTTCTAGAGAATCCGCCACTACAGATCCGTCAAAGGATGTCATGGGGGGAAATGAAGATGTGACAAAGAGTATACTGATGGCTTTAGTTGTAGACGAAAATTTAGCACTACCCAATGGAGATGTAGATAGTTGATTGCACTTTCGTTGTTCAAACAACTGTTTAGATTTAGTGATAATATTTTGTAGGTATTTCTAACACCAACATACTCTGCAAGACTCTTGACTGATTTATTAGACTTGCATTTGGTATAAGCTTTATTTCTCAAAGATTTTGGATCAGCGCAGTTCTTATTATACCAGGGTTGGGAATGACAATGACCTATACGATTTTGTTTTTCGGAAATATATAACTCAATGCCCATGAAAATGTTCTTAAAGAACAATGTCCGAAGACGTGGACAACTTAAAACAACATTCAGGCCATGGTAAAGTTGCAAATAAATCCCGTAGTTAGGTCAGTAGAAGTTATTTCTATTAAGCATTGGTCAGATAGACCCAATGATGAAAGAACTGAAGTTTTATAGGCAAGTGAGTTTGATGTAAGACAGAGATCTGGAAGATGTGGAGTTATCAGGGATTTTTGCGCGTTCAGAAATCATTTGTGTGAGATCACATAAAATAGAAAAATTTGTTTCTGCACTATGACCAGCAGGGATTGTAAGGATATTTATACTAGAGGCAATTAGAATTATGAACAATGAAATCTCCCAAAATTGAGATATCGCAAGACGAGAGCTGAGGCAGAAGGTAGTCAACTTTCATACTATGGCAATCGAAGAAATCTTGAAAGTTACTAACATTAGGAGACCTATAAAAGTAACAGTAGAATTTTACAAGTTTAGAACCACGTGTCGTGTAATCTCCGAGCTAACGTCAGCCTCGGGTAGCTCTACGAGCATGCCTCGTATTACTACCTTAGTTATACGCTCGCTTTTTGTATGATAGGTGTGGTATGGAGAACCACACCTCATCGGTCTGTCTTGGCCCTGGAGTGATCGGTCTGCCATGACTGAGCAGCGACGAGATCTGCTGGCTGACCTGCGGATTCCCCAACGGAGGGAAGGCGAAATCCTCGTCGAAGTCGAAAACCGTGTCGACGAACACGGGCTTTCTCCCAAAACCGCGCGGCATCGTGATACCGATACCGGCAGCTTTTTTTGAAATTTGACTTCAAGTCTGTAACTCTTTAGAGTATCTCTTTGTTCGAAATGCTAATTTCGATTGACGACGACCCGCTCGAATTTGCTTGCCTGGCGAAGTTAAAGTACTGAAGGTCTATGTTCCATTCTGTTTTACCGACCCTCAACCAGCTGTTAATTTTTAGATGTTTACGTTTAATTTAGTAGTTTTAAATTCTCTAATGAAGTAAGTATATTGGGACGGTTTTGAGTTTAGACCTTAAGTCTTTTTTACTATTGGGAGGTATTGTAATCGGTTGTCGAAATTACGAGTGGAGCACTTTAGTTTTTGTGAATTGTCGCAAAATAGAAAATATATAGATAGTAGATCCCAGCGTATTGTTAAAGAGGATTAAATTTCCTTTAAAATTAGCTACCATAGTTAAAAATTTCTTTATCGTACGTTGAAAAAAACGAGGTTCAAAATGAAAGTTTCAAAATGCATTTCTGTGTCTGTATGTGTTCCAGCGCGATAACGTCCACAAAGATAATCTGATCATCATGAAATTTGGTACCCGGGTTCAGATCAATGAGTAGACGGAATGGTTAAGTTTTTAGCGAAATCTGTCCAGATTTCGACTATAATAGAATGTGAAAGTGAACCATCCTAGAACTGACTATCTACCAAGTTTTTCGTTTGTTCGTTAACTCCTCCGGTAGCGCAGTGGCAGCATGTATGCTTGATGTCCCGGCGCCTCGGGTTCAAGACGCATAATGTACGAGTTTTTTTTTATCTTATCTTATTAGACGTGTTAAGGCATTTGTGGCCATTTGAAATGATTTCTGAAAAATAAAAAATGTTGGCTCTGGTCAAAAATTTTCGGATTTTTTTTGCATTTTTACACGTTTTGAGCCATTTCTGGCAATTTGAGATTATTTTTGGAAAAAAACCATTTTGGCCCTTTGGTCAAAATTTTTCGAAAATTTTTATATTTGCATTTTTAATCGTTTTGAGTCATTTCTGACCATTTCAGATGATTTTTTGGAAAAAAAATGTTTGGCCCTTCGGCATTTTTACACGTAATGGTAAATTTTAAAATGTCAGAATCCTAATTACTTTTTTTGATTACTAAGTAGAATTTATGTCATTTAAAAATTATATAAACAACGGTTGGTTTCGCTACAACGAAAGTTAACTATGGAATAAATGTAAAAATGATAACAGCACAATAGAAACATGTGGGTAACAAGTGGATTTATATGTTTATAAAAATTGTACTTTTATACACATATTTACACGTTTTCAATTTAAGAACTAAATAACTGTATACTGTGATTCTGATTATTTACTTTCTTTGATCAACTTTTTCGATCGTGATCATTTTTGTTTAGTACGTCTAGCTTTATTTAAATAATAATTTCAATTTAAGATAATGTGTCTTGGTCGTCATATTTCATTGTTTCTGTCGAAGTATTACGATTTTTTTAATAAAACAATTTAACAATTTAATGATATGAAAAAACTATACAACATTTTTAGTAGCAAAAAAAAACATAGTACACTAGTTACAAAACACATCAAATTCTTTCAATTTTACTTGTGCTTGTTTGAATTATCAATTACATTGTGTTGTGAGGTCATGTGATCAGATTTTTAGTATTGTATTTTAACTGAATATAGAAAATGCAAAACTAAACTTTCTATTAAAATTTACCTTTATCATTATGTTTAAAAAAAAGGCCGATATTGGACAAAATAAATTAGGCGATCCTAAATATCCTAGAAACGCAACCGTATACTATACAAGGTACGAAAATAAGGTGTAGGATGCGGTAAAGATATGGCTGGCTGGCGAACAGCTGGTTCGCTATAGTGAAACATGCAACATTAGAGCGCCAGATGTGCATGATAACAAATCAAAGTCATCTCAATGTCATGAAAACAGCACTGTTAGGTTTAATATCTTACAACATTTTATGTGAAATTCAATATACAAAAATCCAAAACATAGATCAGATAAAACACAGTAATTATAATAACTGAAAACTTTCTTGCAATGTGTATGGTATTTAGAAATGGTTTACAGTAACAGTAATCAAAAATATTAAAATAATGCATTCCGAAGGAATGTATGGCGTAAAGGTAATAAACAATTTCAATTAGATGATAATGTCGTAAACAATGTAATTTCTTCAAATCAGATAACCTATATAATTACAATATGCTGAGAGAAAAATTAAATAAAATGCAATTACGTAAAAGAACGAAAGAAGATGTTTTCGAACCAAGATTGTCATCACAAATTATTTACAAGCAGTACAACAACATAGTGCAGCCGTTTTTCGTACAATCCTTGGTCACGTATGTTCATTCGTGTAAGGGGAAAGAAAAATCATATGCACATCTCTTTGTTCATGCCATTTAAAACTATGGCGTTTCAGTTGAACCACTCCGTATTGCTACTTGTACTACTACTATTCAAAAACACTAAACCTGAAATATTGTACAAATATTTTAATACTATAAAGAGAAATAAAGATCTAAACAGGTAATTTTTTGTGTGAAAGTCGAGATTTTTCACGTATCAATTTTATTAGCTGATGTTAGCATCTTGAAGGCTCACGCTTTTTTCTTTTATTTAGGTGGGCAAGTAAATGTTTTCAACCCAGTATCCAAAACAATAAATTTCACAGAATTTGGCATAAATCATTGAGTAAAATTTGTAAGAATTTAGACTCTTAAGCTATCGCTCTTTCTGGGCCGAGAAGATAGAGCATGACATAAATAAAATGTAGTGTCATGATGGGTACCTAAACGCTATCGCCATCTATTTTTTTACTGCTACCCAGAAAGTTTGTAACGTGTTAAATTAATTGCGTTTTGGTTCGAGTTTGAGAACTTCTTATTATTGGTAAAACATACCTTACGTTAGATACTGAAGAGAAATCTGACAACCTTGCGCGTGACAATTCAGATTTAAAATAATTCAAAATTTGATAAATAAACAAAATTTTGATTGGTAGAAGGGGATCAGGTGACTTACGTTTGTTAAGAAATCAGACATCTTGAGAAAAATTTTCTGTAATTTTCAACAATGGGGAAATTATTTTACTATGGTACGCTGGTTTTTTTTATTCTCAAGGTGTATACTTCAGAATTTATACTAACTAAACAGATTAGTTTCGTTTTAATACGGATTTAAAAGGTTTTTTAATCGCTACATATGTTCTCGTTCCAGGAGGTGAGTAAATCATTTTCTGTCACTTTTGCTTTAACAAGGATAATGCTGTAACGGATTTTGCAACTATACCTGGTTAGCGCTTCTTCCTAAATATGAAGTAATTAAGAAATGCTCTCTGATAGGTAGCTCGAAGATAAATTTCGGCTGTTACTGCACATCGGCTCGTTCTCTCACTAAAATCAATCAAGTTTAGGTGTAGTAAGACACTCGATTAAGTAATTATACACAAGCCACATCCTGGTGAGTATCTTTTATTGTTATTTATTCATGTTGAAGCTCTCGCTATATAGACACTTGCTTTAGTTAACCTTCTAAGTACTTTAAAAGTGGCCCGTCCCTATAACGAATTACAGTCACAAATACAGCACTGTTTCCTAAATCGTGAGTGCTACTACGTTTAGTTAGAACATTTAATGGTGTTACATCTAACGAGGTTTTGTACCTATAATAATAAATGTTTAATTAAGATTTATTGAAAATCGACCAATTCATACTTACACAGATGCTCGTTTGTTTACAGTTGCTAATTTAGCTCCAACATGTGTTTAAAGTCTGAACTTTGCATTTTTGTAATTCGACAGGTGTTATACAGAGTGCTCCACGATATAATTTAATATTTGTGCTTTTAGGAACTAATATGCTTACATAGGGTGATACTTACCATAATTTCATAGTAACTTAATAAGTTAAAGGTTTAATGCACAAGCTGTGTCTCACTAGTTATAACTATTTAAGCTCTAATTATATGTTAACTACATTTATGATAATAAAGAAACTATGTTTTTCTTTCGTCTTTCAGCACCATGGTTATACATATTTGCTTATAATTTTATTGGGTAATTGTAAGGGTTCTGGTTTATGGTTCTGATCTTTGGTTATGGTAGTAGTAGCAGACTATCTATTTTTGGATTACTGTTTGGAAAATTTATGCCTCACTTTTGTCGTTACTTTTAATTAAATTTAAAATTTGTTGTGTACTTGAAACAAACGCAATGGCAGACATCTGGCTGAAACATTTTGGTTATTTATATCGGGTGTAGATTACTATTCGGTTGAAATAAAACTGATATGTCAGGTTTAAGAAAACCACGGTTTTATTATTTATTTGATTTTGATTATGCGTTGTGTCTTTAATTTCTAGGGTCAACGCTGGATGTCGAACGATGCGTAAAATTTTTGTTCCTAATACGGTAAAGTCTTGATTCATTGATTTTGTTTTGTTGTAGGGATAACCCTAAAAAGAAAGGTGAGTGTGGTATTATCACAACGATTGGATAAATCAGTGTGCACTGATAAGAATTTTTGATTTGTTCACTAATTTTGTAGCTATCCAAACTTATATTGATTGTTCTAATACTCATTATTATTTATAATTGATACAATTTATTAGTTATATGAAAATGTAAACTTTCACCATTAACACTCATAATAAAATACTTATCTTTTTTGGGATTTTAATGGTATTTAATTATAATCTAACGTTTGATAACACTTACAGTTATCTTCGTCAGTAGTATTTTAAATACATGTTGCCCTAAACCAAGAAAAGGGCTACAACACGGTAATAGGTACGGTACAGTTAAAAAATTAAAAAAAATCTTTAACATTTTTTAACAAACATTACTACTGACGAAGATAACTGTAAGTGTTATCGAAACGTTTAGATTGTATAATTTATAGTACACCATTAAAAAATCCCAAAATTTATTAGTTAGTTTAATGCGATTTTCTAAAGATCTAGTGATTTATGTTTTGAATAGGTTGAAAAAGTGTTGGTGGTATTATTGTATTGCAAGAATTAAACCGATTTGTGTTAAACTAACAGTTGTTGTTTCTTTATTTACTGCGGTTTAGGATTTAATTCCTAACTGGGCTTATTCTCCTCCTGGACTATACCCAATATTTTTTAACTGTACCGTACCTCTTACCGTGTCGTAGCCCTTTTTTTGGTTTAGGGCAATATGTATTTAAATCAAGTGGTGCCCTTTTATTACTGCATGTGTTTCTGCTCCAGCAACACTCCCACGCACACAAGTGCCTAATGCTTACTGGCTGTTACTGTGCACCTTTTACTTTTGGTACAGCGATACCTTTGTACACGTAAAAAGTTATACAAAGAAGTTCATCGTTCGTTAAATATGACATTACTGGTAAGACATGTACAGGGTTGCCCATTATTGGCAGTTTTACGACTTATGTCGGTAATTATTGAACTTATCAAAAAACCGATATAGGTGTCATGAGATGTGTTCTGGAGAAACTAAAAATGGTACAAGCAGAACTTAAAAATATTGACTGGTTCAGAAGATACGAGAGTAAAACGAAAAATTGTCGATTTTAAATTTATTCCCTGTATGTTTTATTACTTGTAATAGATGAAAATGTACCCTATGAAACTTTCTTAGTGTGCTAAGTAGAATATTATGGCTCCCAAAAATCCCATCCACCGGGTCAAGTCAAAAAGTTATAGCATCCAATTTTCTCATTTTAAATGGAACACCCTGTATATTTTTAGCCAAGAAAATTGCATTTTTAATTCATACATTTCATACATATAAATTCAATATTTAAATAAGTGAACAATTTAAATTTTTATATTAAATCAGTAGGCTATGCATTATGATGTAACGTGTGGTACATTTATCGACGAAGGTACTCAAATCGCCCTCCATTGCAATCAATACATATTTGGCAACGATTTCTAACCGATCTTAGAGCATTAATAATATGAACTATTTTATTTTTCTAAATGCTGCATGGATTGCTTCAGGAAGATATTCTTGTGTTTCAGTGGCCCGTTTATTAGTAGATCTTTGATTCTAGATGACCCCATAAAATAAAATCTGAAGGTGTCAGATCAAGTGAGTACGGCGGCCATCAGGTCCATATGTTCCCGACCATCTATCTGGGAAGTTTGTATTTAAATTTTTCCTGATTGTTAAGGCGTTATGGCTGGGAGCACCATCTTGTTTAAAACATAATTAGTTCGTTCCTCCAAAGGTTCGCCATCAAGCGAATTTAAAAGGTTAGTTTCCAGAATATTTAGGTATCTTTCAGTATTCAGGATTTCTTCACAAATTGTATAAACAAACCTGTGTCCTTTTAAAAAACAACTGATGTTATAACCAAATCTACCATGCGGGCTAACTGGTCTTAATAAATACAGGTCGTCGCCCAGTATCTTTCATTGTGGCGGTTCATAATTCCATCATTTGTAATTTTTCCCTCATCGAACCACAGTTTTCTTATAAAAATTGGGAATTTCGTTTCATTTATGTAAAAACTAACGGAAAAATTCAATTCTTATCTCATGATCTCCGGGGTGCAAATATTGTGTCAAGTTTACTTTATATGGGAAGTAACGATTATTTTTCACTATCTTTTGAGTCTTGGTTTTAGACACCCCAACTGTTTTTTTTTATTGTTGGTATAGACGTGGAATTTGGATTTGATTTTAATAACATTATTATGATAGGTATGCAATAATTTTAGCAGAAAATTAATCCAGTTAATTGGTAACAATAAGCGAAAATTACTTGAAATTCACATCCCACTAACCCAAGAACGTTTTCTTTGTTTTCCTTAGTATACTCAACAGGTTTCGGTTTACTTTTGTTTGTTTTCTAGTCTTTTAGAAGTATTACTGAATGGCTGCTACCTCTCAGTGTAACGTGCAAAATATAAGTTTAGGTCAGTCTCTTTATTTCTTTGACATTTGATATATGCACATAACATATAACGTTTTTCATAGTTTTCGTAAACCATTTTATCCAACAGAAAACTAGGAACACGTTGCGGTCTGCATTAAATAAAATTACTCTCCTGCTTTGTTTTCATGGCAGCTAGATTTTATCCATACCATACTAAACGATTTACTAAGTAGGTATTCTTAGACATCGTATGATTATAAAGTAAAATTAATAAGATGCTCTAAACTTGTAATTTGCATATTACTTATTACTTATCCAACTAAGAAACCTTTATAGGAAACATTTTCTTCTATTGTTGGTAATAAAACGTACAGGGCACAAATTCAAATTGACAATTTCCGTTTTACCCCGTATCTTCTAAACCACAAATATTTCAAAACTTTATTTATACCACTTTCTCCACTGTGTCCGTGTCCGTCTCGGTCTCGGTCTCGGTCTCGGTCTCGGTCTCGGTCTCGGTCTCGGCTTCTCGTCTGTCTCCGTCTCCTGTCTCTGTCTACCCATGTCTCCTTTCTGTCTCACTTCTCCTGTCTCCGTTCCGTGTCTGTCTCGTCTCTCGTTCTGTTCTGTTCGTCTCTGTCTCTGTCTCGTGTCTGTCTCTGTCTCCGTCTCCGTCTCCGTCTCGTCTCTGTCTCGTCTCCGTCTCTGTCTCTGTCTCTGTCTCCGTCTCGTCTCCGTCTCCGTCTCCGTCTCTGTCTCCGTCTCCGTCTCCGTTCTGTCTCCGTCTCCGTCTCCGTCTCCGTCTCCGTCTCCGTCTCCGTCCCTGTCCCTGTCCCCTGTCCCGTCCGTCTCCTGTCCCCTGTCCGTCTCCGTCCCGTCCCGTCCCGTCCCTGTCCCCTGTCCTGTCCCTGTCCCGTCCCCGTCTCCGTCTCCGTCCCCGTCTCCGTCTCCGTCTTCGTCTCCGTGCGTATGCGTGTGTGTGTGTGCGTCTTCGTGTGCGTGTGTGTGTGTGTGTGTGTGCGTGTGCGTGTGCGTGTGCGTGTGCGTGTGCGTGTGCGTGTGCGTGTGCGTGTGCGTGTGTATACGTGTGCGTGTGCGTGTATTTGTGCTACTACTATTATATTTAAATTTATCACACGCATGAAACGCGCTGAAAACTATTAGATATAAAATTTCAAAGTGATTGGGGCACTATAGATGGTATTTAAATAAAGAACTATCCTTATGTAAATTGAAACTTAACTAACTTAATTAACTACGTTTTTCGACCGGGATGCTGCAGCATAAATAAGAATAGTGGAACACGCATATGTACGTAGTTTCACCATGATTATCGAACTGAAAATGTACAAAAATGGCAATAATTCAAAATCTCTAACAATTTAGTAATATACTAACAATATATGAAAAATGTAAATGGAGATAATAGCCACATGATCAAGCGGACTGACTAGCAACGCAAGGAAGGAGAGTTCGAACCCCCGACAAGGACTTTACTATTTTTTAATTGTTTTATTAAATTTTATTTTAATTTGTATTTACATTTTAAAAGGACGTACTTATTCAAGATGTTGCACACGCGATAAACATTAGAAACTATTTATAAATACATGTTGACTTTTTGTTTTAAATACAAGGCATTGGACCTTACCTACATGAAATACGTCACAAAACACTATTAATATATGTATGTATTAAACAAAAAGAGAGAATCCTTAAGAAACTTATTGTAATTTTTGTTTTAGAGTAGAATTGAGGTGTTGAAGGACGTGCAAAGCATGAAATCAAAAAATTTCATTTTAATTTTTGCATTGTACGAGAGTTTTATTATGTAATTATATAAATCTGCTGGTACTTTTATGGTATGTATGTATACGGAAATGTTGAGTGGAGACACTATAGATTTTTTGAATGAGTCTAAACAAATTACTACTAGCAACCGGATATTAATTAAGATCATTTAATGAAAATGAACAAGTCACGTTTAAACAAGCTTTGAGACCACTCTCCTTAGTAAATTTTATTCGCCTAATATGTATTTATTTTAATTGATAACTCAAAGCACGATAAAATTACTTCTTGGCCCATAAATCATAAAATTAAGTGTAAGTGTTTGTTCATCGGATGATTCTATTGCTTAAAGTTGTAGTATCCACTAGATATATATTTGACATCTAAACTATCAAGTATTTATCACACAGAATTTACAAAGTTAACCGACAATAAAGGTTTGTGGTGTAAGTGCTTTCTAAAACCGACAAAACTTTATAACTTGGATGCCATTCTAGAAATATAGTTTCGCTGTTAGGTAGCACTAATTGACCCTTTGGCTTCTCTTTGTCGTTTACGTATAATTAGTTTAAAATAAACATTATTGAGCAATTTTGATAAGCATATTAGGAATTACTTCTTCACAGTTATATAAATGTTGAGGTTTGACTAATTTATATGAAATAAAGAAGAACTGGTAGGTAACAGTTTAGTTTACGGCAGCTCAAAATAACTACTAATTTATAGAACTGTTTCATAAATGATGATAGTTTAAACTAAAGACATATGCAATTGAATATTTAAATTATAGAAACCACCTTCACGTTAATTTCAGAGGAAGGATGTGAACCTAATTAAAATTTTAGAGTAAAGTTAACTTATTTATGGATATACAGTTGTCAGCCAAATTGTTGCCTGTTGCCCGTCAAACCGCAAGCAACAAGCGGTTTTCGTCTTCAAGATGCTCTACGACAGTAATATCATCAAAGTTGCAGGCATTCTCAAACACTAACTGCGGATTTCTCAACAAGACTCTAGTGAGATTGATTAATGTCTACAAAGAAAAGAATAATGAGATTTGTTTACAGTCACTTTAAAATGAAATTATCACAAATGAGTGTGTGCGCTTATGCTAGGAATTTTAATTGTCGCTTTTTTAGCTCTCGCATCTGGTTCGAATGAAATTGTTTGACAGAAACTTCTAACTCGAAAATGAAATATGTTAGGCTCAATTACAACTTGTGACTGGTAAAGCGCCAGAACACATATTTTTTGTATTGCTTTGTTTTAGTTGAATGTGGAAATGCTAACCTAATGAAATATGTAAAGCGATTCTAGGTCACTGAGCTTTGTAATGACTATTGCACTAGTATGCATAATTCCTTGGAGCCGTACATTATATACCTACGTAATTAGTTACATTATTGCAGCTTTGCGAATTATTGCTGAGATAAACAGTGAGATACAAAGCAGAGAACAATGGTCTTGCAAGTTATATTACCAACTTTGACAATATTCCGCATGCTAATTTCATACCTTAGATCTACATATTAACTTAAAGTAAAGAAAAGTTATCTTTTGCAGAATATAACTGTTAGACAAAAATGTGTAGAATTCAGTTATAGTTATAAACCTTCATATTAAAAAGGAATTAAAAAAAAAACTGGCTAGTAAATTTGCAATAAAAGTTGTTTTTATTGTATCACGCAAAAAAAATAACTTACATAAACGGACACCCCTGGCTAAAATGAAACTATTACTTTACCAAAAAATAGAAACTTTAAAATTCTGATATTTTGAAGTGCACTAATGTCGATGGGGATCACTCTGATGGTGCGTAGGAGAAGCCGGAATGTGATCTATTAATACTTAATAAATCTTAGCTTTTAATTTTGGTTTTTAATATGTATAGCAATAATCACAAACAGTCCATTAAACAAAAACTTTAATTAATCAAAGGCTTTTGTCGTATTTGTAGTCAGGGTTAAAAAAGACATTGTACGAGGATCACTGATAAAGTACGCGGAATCAAGTACTCCTTGCAATGTTAAGGTTCTGCGATTATTCCAATCGTAAAATTTGACGTGAGATACCATTAGTACAACTGACAGTTTGATTGTAAACAGAGCAGTCATTTCAGTAGACTTTTAAAAGTAGTAAATTCGTGAAAAAATGGATATTTGAAATTGTGAACTTAAGTTGTTGTTTGGTGATGAAGCGCCGTCCAAAACCATGGTCTAAAAATGGTCTGCAAAATTCAAACGTGGAAGAACTATTTTTGATGACGATTTTCGCAGGGGTCGACCATGTACTTCTGTTGTCGCAGAGAATATTGATAATGTGCGTGAAATGATTTCATCAGATTGACATACATACAGTGAGGTACAGGCATCCTTAGGCATTGCGGCAAAACAAATACATACCGTTTTGAAATATAAAATCATTTGTATAAGTGTTTCAAAATGTACCTAACCAACAAATGCGGTGCGCTCACAAAACGTTTGAAAGAAAATGATTGCTTGTTATTTGGGAAAAAACCGATCATTTGCAACTGTTGCATTTCAATTTGTCTCCCCCAGGTGATCGGAGAAAACAATATAAATAGGCGAATCATTCTGCATCACGACGATGCAAGTGCGCACACACCACGACAAATTACATAATTTTTGACTAGTTAAAATATCAAATCATCAAAAATCAAATGCGTGGTAAGTGTTTTTCATCACCTGAAGAGGCCGGTAAAACTTTTAAAGTACGTGTTTTGGAGGTGGCAAAAATGCTTTAAAGATTAGTTTTACTGAATTTAAAAGTGTATAGATCTTAAGGACCATAACATTTTTTACGTAACATAATGTGTGCATTTTTTTTTTACATTTTCCGCGAATTTAGCAGTGATCCTCCTACAGTTAAAAATTCCGCGAGGTCTTAATTATATACACTAGGGCTTTACATTATTGACATTGAAATTGAGGTACTTGCACTAAAATGTGGTAACAATACGGTCGGGCACGTTTGGTGCGCCATAGAAAACATCCAGTGATACTAGAAATGTAACTTACTTTTACGTGTATAAAGAAATTAATATTATATGCTTAATTAAAAAACAGAGAATTAATTTAACGCATATATAATAGTGAATAATAGAGAAAGGATTTAATCTGATTTTAATCATGTGTGTGAAATTAGGTGATTAATCTATCATAATTGGTTTATTAATAATAGGATATACAATCCATTAACTACTAGGGAAGGTAATGAGAGTCATTAAGAAATTAGTTTCTTATTTTGAACTTATGGTTTGGAAATACTAGTGATTCTTCTTTTGTTTATAATAATTCGATAACTTCTTAATTATACAAAAATAATTTACCTAACTACAAATCGTAATTGTGATTAATAGAGAAAGGATTTAATGTGATTTCAATATTATAATTACAATACAGTCAGAAGGTGTATCTAATTCCTATTGAATGGTAAACGAATTGAATTTTGATTTAGGCTTTTAATTTAAAATGTTTAAGGGAACGTTACCAAAAACTGATATTTAACATGTATTTTTCCTGAGAGGAAGAAAATTTTGGATCAGTGTGCTGTACCGAAACGATCGACGACAATTCTGTGATTTTACTACTTTAACTAATAATTGACCACCGTAATGGATAACACTTCCGTAGTTTATTGAACTAATATAAAAAATTATTTACTAATGCTAGCTCTTTAGTGTCTGGTAGGAATACAATTTTAATTTACATTTGCTATGAATTGTTTAAATTTTCACAAACTGTAACGTACGAATTCTTGGCTATCGTTATCTAAATTTAACTTTTGAATTTGTGTTATTGTTGATAAATATATTTACATTACGTTAGTACCTTTATGCATTTCTTTTTCCTTCCAATAATTAAATTTTGTTATGTCGATATTTTCTCTTTAGTGTACATAATTACGAATCTCTGTGTACATAAGACGCAACAGTCTTGTTTTATGCGCAACTCGACGCGAACTGAATTTATTTCCGTTTCTTCTACCGTCCAGTTTAGTACGTTATGTTTTTTAAGTTTTGCTTCCCTTGTGTAAGGTATGTAACGCTTCTAATTACATTTTTGTATATATTATGTTTAATAGGGAACACCGAAAAGCCCCTAGCTTTAAGGAAAACCGCTTGTGTTATGAAAAAGCTCTTACGTTAATTAATTTCGTATCGTTGCAAAAGCGTGGTGCATGACGTCACGAACTTAAAATGAATAAAATGGCGTGTATGATAATGCAATTTCATCTTCAAGAATTATAAATGGAGACACCTTTGTTTTGCATCAATAACGCATGCTGTTGCTATATCTGCTTTCGTCGTCTAATGTCTGCTTTCGTTTCCTTTATTTGTATGTGGAAGACAAATGAAAATTACCTTATCTTAATGCATGGTCTACATTACGTTTATTTGTATGTTGAGGACAAATGAAACTTACATTACGTTATCGTATGTTTACCATATCGATGGGAAATGAAGTTCTCAAATTGAAGTTCGTTTGAAAATAAAGCTAATACCTTATATTTACTTTGAGTGCAAGAAAATGTAAGTAATATGTATCCTTTTATGCAAAGTACGTTTTAAGTAAATAACAAGTCAGTACAGTGTGGTTTTGAAATGGTTATAATGACAAGACACAGCTGACTGGCTAACGGTTTCTAAGATAAACTTGAGTACATAACCTAGAAACTGTAATGTTGTAGACATGGGTGTACAACCTGTAATTATAATGTATAATACGGTTTAGTATTAAATACAGTGTTGATCATATTCCATTTTGAATATATATATATATATATATATATATATATATATATATATATATATATATATATATATTTATATATATATATATATACATACATACAGGTGAGGCATCTAAGCGTATACGAAAAATGGTAAAATATTTTTGAAATCTTTTTTTTAATTATCGTGTAGGTTCATTAGGAGCACGTTTTAAAATTATTTTCGAATATACAGGGTGGTCCATAAATAATTGACGCATCAAAGTTATGAAAATTTAAATGGAACACCCTGTATATGATGGCATATTTCGATTCTGTGGACTAAATAAAGGTCACTTACTGTTATAGTCCACCTGTTGCCTAGATATTTCATTATTTGTGAGAATGTAAATCGAAATTCAAAAGAACTTTCTGTTTTACGTACTCAAGGATTTTTTTTCAAATGTTTTTCATTGTTTACTGAAAGTATCAAACTTTCAAATCCACCGAAGTTATTATCACAAATTTATACTGGGGGTATAAAAACTCAGTTACTATTCTGACCAACATTAAAGCCAATTAGCTTCCGTATTTTAAATGGAACACCCTGTATTTATCACCATATTTTTATTCTAATTTTAATTCCCTACAAAACTGTATTAGGGTTCCCTATACCTATCTCTTACAGATTTTTTGTAATTTAGGATTTTCTAATTTAATCGTTAATTTTGTCATTTTTTACTCGATTTTTTATGAGCAGGTTTCGATGAAAAGCTTTTATTGCTCGAGATAATCCAACCGTTTGACTAGGCTTTCCTTGACAATGACTGAAAGACGTTAATAACTGGGTAAATAGCAAAAACATTGTTTTATTGAACAAACACAGCTTAACAATGACTGAAAGACGTTAATAACTGGGTAAATAACAAAAACATTGTTTTATTGAACAAACACAGCCTATCAGGATACATTGTGTTGGAATTTTTACGCTTGTTGTTATGCAACATCCTATACTTTAATTTCAATTTTAGTAAACTTGGCAACATTGAACGTACCATTTCCCTTTTTAAATAAATTTGAATATATGATAACTTAGAAATTTGCGATTTGTTAAAAAAAGTCACATTTTTCTTTTTCTTTCTGGTCCTTCAAACAAGAGAACCCCATTTTGACAACGAAAAATTGCGTGTTAGGAACAAAATAGGTGGAGTGATTTTTGCTGTAATTTTATGTGGAATTTGCTTAATAAAGTTACAAACAGTGTTGTTACTGGGTTTTTAATTCTCCGCGCTTAAACTACTACTCATATGTAGTTTTCGTTTCTAACAAACGCAAAAGAAAAAAAAACGTTTCAAAGTCAAGAGGTTCTTCTTTCTTTTCTTCCTACGATTGCTATTATCGTACTATATTCTTGAAGAGATCGCTGTAACCATTCGACAAACTATAGCTGATTAACAGTCCTCCGAGTTATGACACTAACATATCAATGGTCTCTGAAAAATCAGGCGAAGATACAGTATTTCTACTGCTTCAACTGGGTCATCACTAAAAAATAACTAGGTTGATGTTTAATATAACATTCAGTTCAATAATTATACTCAGACAACATATTTACTATATTTTTCCTTCTACTTCGATAAGAAGCTCTCACTTTGTGGAAAATTGCTGTGATCCTTTATCGAGTGTTTTAAGAAAGTTGTTAGTTACTATAACGAATTTACCATCACAAATATAATAACGAATTTGTTGGATTGGTGTTTGTGATGATTCTTATTGAATACTTAACGTAGCACAGTAAACTAGGTTAGATATTTATAAAAACAAAGCTTGTGTCAGCTTTAATAAAAATTCTATTAACATACTTACAAAATTGCTTCTGTTGATAATGGTTAATTCCGGTTCCTTAATTGATGTTACAGCACACTTTCACTGTGTTCTCCGAAATCCTTTTTGTGCACGTAACGGCCTGTTGTATTAATGTACAACTATCTCAATTTTTGTTGTATTTTAATTATTAAACCTATAAAATTGAGTGGCGTCTAACAAAAAAAACAAGCAAATGCTCTACTGAGTATATCTATGGACATATCTCTGCATCCCTCACGATCTGAAAATAGATGAGTTCTCAACCTATAGCAAGTTTCGTAAGTATTGTACCTTGCTGAGCAAGACCGTGGCGAAAACTTACGCGTTTAGTATTCCAATCATATCCCTTAATTTTTTATTTGTTATAAAACAGAAAAATAAACAAATCTGATTTTTACTTTTTGCAAGCTCAAAACTTATTTCCTGTGTTGAGTACTGCTGTGACTACGGAAATTCTAATGGAAATTAAACTTTGTCCACTGTGATACGGTGCTTTTAATTTAAGTTGTGATATGGTCTTTCTCTATTTCAATTTATGTAAAACCACTTTAACCATAATTTTTAAATAATTGAATTAAGTTGCAAATAAGAACTAATACAACCATTGCTGGAGGAGACGTGGTAAGACATATGTGTCTAAGTGGAAAGATAAACGGGATGTATTATGTATTACTACAAGATATCATCTGAAACTAATTCAGGTTGCAAATAGATATGGTAAAGAAAAAATAAAACCGGAAGAAATATCCAATTACAATAAGTTTATGTCTCGTATTGACCGCAATGATCAGATGGTTAATTATTATTCATCACCCAGAAAGAGCATAAGGTGGTAAAAAAAAGTAATGTTCCATTTGTGGGACATTACTCTATGGAATGCATATTATATAAAAAAGAAAATTGATAACAAATTGACTTTTCTTCAATTTCGCGAAGAATTTGTAAAAGAATACTTGGAAGTCGATACGGACATAAACGATGGAAGATTGTTAGTGAAATCGGGTCCATTACACGGAGGTAAAAGAAGGAGAGCTGAACTTGGTCCACCAAATATACATCCTGAAATGCACTTTCCAGATGGAATTCCAAATCCAAGGAATCCTACTAAATCTTACCATCTGAGATGTAAGAACTGTGCTTTAAAATCCGTACGGAAAGAAACAAAATATTTGTGTAAGACATGCCCTAGCTCTGTGCATCGTTACCATGTTTTAAAGAAAACTATACACGAGTATAAACAATTTACTAACCAAAAAATGTTTTGCTTATATTTGGCAATAAATAATTTCTTAATTTCTTAATCTCTTTGTACTTTTTTCATACGACGGAATATGCCGTTATGGCTCCAACCTTTTTCAAAAAAACTAATTTTTTGTTTATGTGACATCGTCTATTAGTCTTATTATGACTTTTCCCGTTTAAATATTAATAACTAGGTGCGTTTTTACAATCCACATTTTTTTACTAGTGTCCGTGAATGTGTTAAGCAAATAAAGTATAAACTATCGACACCCATTACAAATAGGGGTGTTCATATCTTCTCCAAATAAATTTTATCTGCTTTTTCTCATTTTTTTCATTTTATTTTAGTTATGAAATAGAAGATAATTTTTTGTTCAGAGAAAAGTATTGATATATTTTGTTATATGCATTTTTCTTAATTTTGATTCAATTAAACAATAAAGGATGATCGCTCTGTTGCATGTTTGTTTGCTGTATTAAAATTCCAAGAATATATGTTTTCTTTAACTGAAACCGTTTCATATTGTAATTACCTTATATGGAATCATTTGATAAAAACATGCTATTTTCAGAGAAGATGCTAACTGTTTCATATATACCTACCCCAACCCAGGGTTATATGAAACGATGAACTTTAAAAAAAATTACATACTTGGGATTATATTTTGGTAGGTCCAGTACGTGCATTAGGTACCAAAAAACAAAGGGTATTCATACAGATTTTCAACATTGTATTTAGTTGCACTTTTGTCAGATATCCAGTAGAGTTTCTTAAAAATCGTTTCATATAGACCCATCTGACGGTACTCCTTTAGTGTTTTAAACTAAATATTTCATCTTTTAGTCTATTAGTTAGTACCTTTCGATGTGAAATCACTTTACCTTTTGATTGATAGGATTAACTGTCGGTTAAATTGGCAAGCAGGAATCTACAAAAACGTTCATTCCAATGTTAAATCCCTATGTTCGGGTTTGAGACGGTATATAATTTGAGAAACAGTGTTGCAAAATTAAAATGACCACTATAGTGTAAATAATTATGAACTGAAACTTTTATTACTTACTTCTCATGAATAGTTTGTTATCGCATTCATTCTGTGAATTACTGATCAAAGAATATCCCTTACGACGATATCTCACTTTGATAACTTCATATTGAATAAACATCTTTATGAAAGCAACGAATCTCTTTAAATTTAGTGAGAGTCGGCTATTTAAAAGTCACTAAATATAGATGTATAAAATAAATGATGTAAACACCAGCAGTTTTCTTTGATGAAAGTATTTCAAGCTGAGTGACAGAATCATTTAAGAAAAAAAAGTATATTATCATATGCTCTCTAAAGTAGAAAAATTTATTTTTAAACATAATTGTCAGTTTTATAACAGTGATAGTGACATTTAAATACTGTATTTGGTTTTTGGTGTTGAAATATTTATATGCTATCAGGAAAATAAAAAACTTGTTTGAGAGGAATTAGTTGTAATATACACCTTCCTTTTTAACTTCAAGATAGTTTCAATTGTAAAATTCTAACCAATGTATATTAAAACGAAGCTTTTTAAACAAAATACTTACATTGTATAACGTTAAACGTTATTTAAAATTAAACGAGAAAGATTGTTATACCAGTAGAATAGAAACGAACTTCGGTACGGTTCTAAAATGGTATTTATTATATTACCTGATAGATATTTTCTCACCTGATAGTGTTAAATGGGACGAAAATCACTTATACGTTTTTTAAAGCCCAAATATGAATACGATGGAAGCAGCGACGAAGAATGTATTCAACAAGAAGTTGATGAAGGGCAGTATGAAATGGGATATTATTCTGGGCGCGAATAGAATAATAGAACAAACTGGTGAAAAATGAATTTGTGTAAATTATTAATAGATAACTGACCTTCTTACCTTGGACGTAACCGAGAGTTGTGCGCGCTACCTGAAAAAATACAGAGTTAAGCGCATTCTGTAATTCCGAATTGCGCGTGTTACATGGATAATCAGTACTTGGGATAATAGAAAACGCATGCAGACAAAGAGGGCGTGCAAATTAGTATACAGGCAAATAGAAACAGATTCCAAAGCATAGTAAATGAAAAAAGCCTGACGCGTACTAACAGGAATAGAAGAAACAATGAGGAAACGATAATAATAAAACCTGTAGAGGGACTGACGTATGCTGATATAATCACGAGCATGAAAAAGGATGTTGATACAAAAGGAGTTGTAACGACCAAATTTCATCTATTTCAATATATTAACCTTTCACTAGTGGCTACCTTCTGTAGAACATAAGTGGTGGCTTGGTGTACTCCGTACACCATCCGCAAAAAACCAATGTTTTTGGTTAAAACCCAACATTATTGATTAAAAACCAATATGATAAATGCGACAATGTATTGCAAAAAGAGTATGTAATAAAAAATAGTTATTTACGTAACAAAGCATAAAAAAATAATTATTAAAATAAACAAATACGTAAAATGATTAAATACAAACAGAAATTAACCAAAAATTAATTTTTAGCTATTCGCTTTGATTTTCGTTGTCATTGCCATTAAATAATATATTACATTCCATACAAATAATAGTAGAATGCTCTTTACACACCATTCTATTGCATGTATGGCATTAAATTGTGGTCACTCTATTTTTGCTTCTTCCACAGCAATAGCAACGTCCTCGTTTTTTTGCCTGGGATGTTTCTTCTTCTTCACGTTTTTCTTCAACTTTTTTATAATTCCTCAAGAATCATTTTTTGTCTGCAGATAAATTTTGTAAGTCTGCCCTTTCTGAAAGATATCGATAATTTTTTTAGATAAATTCTTCGGTATTTTTGAGGATTGTTTGCATTTACCGCGTTGTATATAATGAGGCTGTTAATTCCTGCTATGTTTAGCAGCTGAAAAAATACAACCATCGGCCATCTCCTAGTTCTTCTTGATAACGAATATGTGCCGCACATCTTGTCAACAGTGTCGACTCCTCCCTTATGACAATTGTAGTCCAATACTATATGAGGTTTTCCCGTTTCGGAATCTACTGAAGAATTGCTATGCACGGTTGATAATAAAGCAACTGCTTTATTTTTATGTGACACGTATGATACTATGGTAACGTCTTTTTGCAATCCTAAAAGAGATGATCCTACTTCTCTATTTTTCTTTGGCAAAAACTCCAACGGGAGCTCGCGTTTATTTTTCTTTAGTGTGCCAACCATGGTTATTTTATCTTTTAAAATATCAGTGGCCAAAGGGATACTGGTATACCAATCGTCACAAGTCACATTTCGGTTCTTGCCTTTCCAATTTTCAAGTAAACGAATGGTAATATCGCTAGGTTTATTGGATTTGTTGTATGGTCCTTCCGGCTGCTTACCACAATATAACTCAAAATTAGTAACATAATACCAATACTTTTAAACCATACTTCGCAGGCTTGCTAGGTATATATTGGAGAAAACTGCACCTCCCTCTGAAAGGAATCAACATTTCATCTATTGTCATTTCTTCTCCCAGACAATAGTTATTGTTGCAGTTTTCGACAAAACGGTCGATTGTAAATCGAATAGAAGCAAGCTTATCAATTTCCTTGCGCTCTGCTCTAGTATCCTTGTTATCAAACCGTAGAGCAGAAAGCAAAAATAAAAAGCGCTGATAACTCATGCATGCCGTAAATATTCCTGAACCAGTTCCATCGTTTGCCCACAATTCAAGAATGTGTGTGTGGTTTTGCTTCTTTGTGCCTGCAAGGAATAACAATCCTATAATTGCCATAATTTCAGTTTTTGTAGTATTTCGCTCTTCATGGTCGATCATAATTCATTCTCAACTTTGTTATTTCTAAGTTTGTACAATCAACAATATTTTCAATGATGTCATCACTGAAAAATTTTTCAAATGCACTTCTTTCATTTGTTATATCACGTGCACACCTTTTTGGCCCAGAAAATATTTTTACAAGGTTTTTCTTAGAAGTTTTACTGAATTTATTCAAAACAGGTTTTCTGTACCATTTAGATTTTTTGTCTTTTCCCAAGAGGTATTCACGGCATTCATCGAGGCCTGAACTATCGCTGTTATCATTATCATCATCGTAATCTGAATTGTTTACATTTTCATCTGAAATATATTCCATTTGAGAGTCAGTATCATGGTCGCTCTGATCTATAATTTCTTCTACAGAAGTGTCTCCTCCAACTTCCTCTTCTGATTCTTCATCGAAGAAAACTTGAGCCATAGCTTCAAGTTCATTTTTAGTGAGTTTTTTAGGATTTCTTACTTTTACACCTTCCCTGTAAAGAAAATGTCTTATTTTGCCCGTTTCACATTTCTATCATTATAAAATAAAATGACTCGATATTATTTACCTACCAAATATTTTCTAATACTATTCAAAAATAAAATCAATAACTGGGACTAAAAACTTCTCAAAGCACCACATCAATTTCTTATGCAGTGTGAAAACTTGCTAATTATTACATATCTAAATAAAATATCATCACACAAAATAAAATATCATCGTACGGCACTGGAAAGTGTATTCTACATAATATGCGTACTCTCAGTAATTAATTGTGCAGTTATAATAATACAAAATCAATAACGAGTCCTAAAATATATTTTGATAGTTGAAAAATTAACTTACACAACTAGTGGCTTGGTGTACTGGAGACACCGTTCAACGATATTTTAATTATTTTAACCTATACTTCAACTAATTCGAATAATACGGAAGTTTTTACTCACGCACGGTAAATATAACACTACAATGATAGGTTAGATCCAGTGAATTTAAAACGCGTGGTGTACTGCGTGCACCGTAGCCACTAGTTAAAGGTTAAACCTAAGTAGCTAAACCTTTACAATGATAGATAGGAAACACACTACGTTTTACTTCAAATTTTATTTATTACAATTTGTCAATAACAGTTAGGCAACACACTTTACATGTAACTTTCAGTTTCTTCATTTTGTTTACATTTCCTTTTAATTTGAAAATCCTTTCATCATTTTTCGAGGCGCAACTAAAAGTAACCAGAAAATAGAATTTCACCGACGGAAACAGAATTTTATTGGATACTTCCTGTTCACTTTTACAAAGTACATGTGAGAAGGTTTGAACAAGTTTAAGTTTTATTAAATTTTTTTGGGCTCCTTACCTAAAATTATACAATTTGTAATTTATTACAACAGATTTCTAATATTAAAATTTATAAAATTTGGATTTAACAATGATCACATAAAAAAAAATTAGGTATTTACATTTGTTCTTGGTTGAATTGGACTTTCTAAACCAATTAAATTAATCCATCTTTAAATTTTTTTGAGGAAAGAATTCTTTTTTTCTATTGAAACGAAAGTACTTAACTTGTTGAGGTTTCCGGACATTAATTATTTTCAGCAGGACGGGCTACAAGTCATACTGCTCGTGTGTCTATGACTGCTTTAAGGAACTTTTCCCGGGCCGACTCATTTCCAAACATGGTGACATTTCGTATCCCGCAAGATCCCTGATCTTTCAGCATGTGATCTTTTCTTTGAGGTATTCAGTAATAGATCACAAACCTTACCGGAATTAGCAATAAAGCATTACACAAAAAATTGAGCGAATTCAACCTGTCCTGCTCCGCCGATTAATGGAAACATTTTCAATCTAGATTAGAAGATTGTTTACACAAAATGGCTCTCACTTGAGCGGAATTATTTTTAAGACATAAAATGGCATACTTTCCTCTGCCCAAACCTGTAAAAAAGTTTTGATAATAAACGTTTTCTGAAAAAATTGGGTACTTCAAAATTCCTGCTTCTCTGGCGGACCCCTGTGTCACATACTTGACTTGTATGTACACCATAAAACTAGAAATTCCTATTACTACTCAATCATAAATTATCAATTTAGTTCTAAAACGATAACTTACTTATTGTGCGTTAAACCAATATGGTAGAAACCTTCTGACAATTATTGGCACGTCACTGAACTGTAAACCACAATTTAATGGTGAGTATATTTTATGCTCCCATATCCCTTGAAAATTCAGATTGTTTCTTCAAACCCTAATTAGCTGTCTGAGGCAATGTAAAGATAAAAAGACAAGTTTGTGTTCCTGGACTCTTCGGATATAGGTGAAGTGTTTTTAACACATTCGCGGACAAGACGGCATATGCCGTCCCGTTAGTAGGGACAAGACGGCGTACGCCGTCCATATAAATATTCATGTGCTGACACAAGATGGCACACGCCGACAAATCTTCACGGTATTCCTATTACATACATGCTTACTGTCCCACGAGAAAACATAAAATTACGAAGCATGTCCTACTAGAACTTTTGGTGGAACAATTACCCTAACCTCATTTGTTTCTAGTGCACGTGGTTACGTGTGTCGTCTGTTGCTTATAAAAGCTGACTTTTTGTAGATAAAGGTGTGTTATAATTCGTAAAAACAATAATAAGTGTCTGGTAAGTACCCATTCTTCTGAAATAGTATAAATTTGAATTAGATAAGTAAAATAAACAATAAAATAATAAATAAAAACGGAGATTACTAATGATGTTTATATTTTGTCGTATAACGTCGCTAAAGTCGAGCATCGAGTCTTAATATTTTGTTGTGTTTGTAAAATTTGATAAATTATTCTCCGAGTTTGTATATTATATGACATAATATATAGGTTATACAAGGTGGTATAAAGAAAGTTGTAATATGATATAAAGTGGGATCAATATGTAGTCACAAATATCGACATAGGATGCTGGAGTAATACGTGGTGAAATACAGGATTCCACTGTTTGTTCCAGTGGCGTCCAGTATAAAAATTATATTGATATTTTTAGAAAATACTCATACACTCAGCTAACTGCATACCTTACTAAGTAAAACATTATTGTTTTCATGTTTTCCGGGTGGATTGCATCGTTTTTTTCCAGATAAAATGGACCCAAAAGAGGGGGAGAGACTTTTATGACTACATGAAGAAGTCAGCAGCGGCGAATCAGAGGATTCTGAGTCTGAAAGAGAAGAATTCAGTGCTGATGATGATATCCTAGATCCACCTTTTCTTGCCGATACTGCTACCGATTCAGATACAACTGATACCCATGAATCGCTTACAGAGCAAAATGATGTTGAACTTGAAAATAACAGCATTGATGATGAAGATGAGTGGTGTGATACTGTAGCTGACATTCCAGATTTTTTATTTGACAAGTGTTACTGGGCTCAAACTTGTTTTTGAAAATACACCATCCTCTATTGAATGTTTTGAAACGCTCTGGGATGAGGAAATAATGAACATGATACTCAATTCTATAAATACATATTCTGATATTTTACAAAAGAGCAACCGACCCCACAGCAAACATTGTCGACATCGATCTATTAGATCAATAACTATGACAGGGTTAATCTAAATATCCTTCTATCCGAAAAATGTTCAGTATGGACCCTTTATACTACTGTCCGATTCTTCATCGTACTCTGTCTGGAAGACGCTTTGAGGAAATTTTAAGATGTTTTAGTTGTTCTTACGGTCAACTTCACAATCCGAATGATAGACTAAACAAAGTTCGACCCCTTCTGGATAAATTATTATCTAACTATCGAAGTGCTATTGTCCCAGCAGAACATTTATTTATAGACGAATCACTTATGCTTTTTCGTGGTCGACTAAGCTTTCGACAATACACAAAAGGTAAAAAGGCAAAATATGGGGTAAAATTTTATTCTGTTAGTACTACAGATGGCTATGTTTTGAATCTTCAAATTTATTCTGGAAAAGAACAAGAAGCAAATGGTTTATCCAAACTTGAGACATTTGTTCTATCCTTATTGGATCCATATTTAGATCGGGCCCCATGTTGCCATGGACAACTTTTATAATAGTTTGTCTCTGTCTAATCGCCTTGTTAATCGAAACACTCATACTACTGGAACCTTACGACAGAATCGATTAGGAAATCCTGAGGCTGTTGTAAAAGCCAAACCGAAAAGGGCAACCATTGCTGGAGGAGACGTGGTAAGACATATGTGTCTAAGTGGAAAGATAAACGGGATGTATTGTTATTACTACAAGATATCATCCGAAACTAATTCAGGTTGCAAATAGATATGGCAAAGAAAAATAAAACCGGAAGAAATATCCAATTACAATAAGTTTATGTCTGGTATTGACCGCAATGATCAAATGGTTAATTATTATTCATCACCCAGAAAGAGCATAAGGTGGTAGAAAAAGTAATGTTCCATTTGTTGGACATTACTCTATGGAATGCATATTATAAAAAAAGAAAATTGATTACAAATTGACTTTTCTTCAATTTCGCGAAGAATTTATAAAAGAATACTTGGAACTCGATACGGACATAAACGATGGAAGAATTAGTGAAATCGGGTCTATTACACGGAGGTAAAAGAAGGAGCGCTGAACCTGGTCCACCAAATATACATCCTGAAATGCACTTTCCAGATGAAATTCCAAATCCAAGGAATCCTACTAAATCTTACCATCTGAGATATAAGAACTGTGCTTTAAAATCCGTCGGAAAGAAACAAAATATTTGTGTAAGACATGCCCTAGCTCTGTGCCTCGTTACCATGTTTTAAAGAATACCATACACGAGTATAAACGATTTACTAACCAAAAATGTTTTGTTTCTATTTGCCAATAAATAATGATTTCTTAATTCTCTGTACTTTTTTCGTACGACGGGATATGCCGTCATGGCTCCAACTACCACCAAATGGATTTCGTAGGGACAAGACGGAATTTGCCACTACTTTTTTTCAAAAAATTAAGTTTTTGTTTATGTGACATCGTCTATTAGTCTTATTATGACTTTTCCCTTTTAAATATTAATAGTAACTAGGTGCGTTTTTACAATCCACATTTTTTTACTAGTGTCCCGAATGTGTTAAGCAAATAAAGTATAAACTATCGACATCCATTACTAGGGTGTTCATATCTTCTCAAAGAAATTTTATCTGTTTTTCTCATTTTTTAATTTTATTTTGTTATGAAATAGAAGATAATTTTTGTTCAGAGAAAAGTATTGATATATTTTGTTATATGCATTTTTCTTAATTTTGATTCAATTAAACAATAATGGATGATTGCTCTGTTGCGTTTTTTTTATGATTGTGGACCTGAACGGGCTAATAAGGCCTATCGTGCTAAAGCACTCAGGAACACTTAGGAGTATGGATAGAGGTATAATGAATTGCCAATAGATGCCTATGAACAGCTACCTTAAATTTTCTCATATCATAAGTGAGAGGAAAACAGGAACTAAGGAGATCATTCCAGTTTAGAAGCCGTGCAGAAAAATGTGGATTGTGCCCGTTTGGTACGACAAGTGGAGATTTGTACTGCATACTGATGATGTGAATGAGCGAACGAGTGTTTCTCGCAAAGATAGCCAGAGATGATATCAAAGAATGTAATTCACCAGCACAATAGCCGTTGTAATAACGATAATACAAAGAAAGAACTGAAACAATCCTTCTATGCTCAAGGGACTGTATGTGAGAAGTTAAGGATGGGTCATTTATAAGCCTAATCGCTCTCTTTTGAATACGATCAACGATATCGAGAGCGTATTGGGGAGCACTAACCCAAAGGTGAGAATTATATTCCAGATGAAGCCGAATTTGGGCCTTATACACCAGAAGGAGTTGTCGAGAGGTAAAGTACTGCTTAGATCTGTACAAAAGCCTATTTTACGAGCAGCTGTTTTGGTAGCTGACTGAAAATGGTCAACCCATGAGAGATTTGAAGATACAGTCATACCCAACAGAGTAATAGAGTCTGAAAACTTAAGAACTGAGCCATGCATACTTACAACAGGAAATGATCGATCTTTATTGGTGGACATAAGGCAACACTGAGTTTTGTTAGCATTAAATTTAACTAGATTATTGCTTCCCATTCGAGAATACGTTGAATGTCTTTGTTGATTGAATTTGCCATTTCAGCTTTAATTTCTTGATTTGACATAGAAGGTGGATTATCACTATGAGTAGACTGAGATGAACTACAGTGAAGTGTGCTATCGTCAGCAAAGCAATGGATGGGGTTAGTTGTTGAAGAAATAAGGTCGTTTATGTACAGCAGAAAAGTGTAGGCGCTATAACGGATTCCTGTGGTACGCCCGCGTTAATGCTAACTTCTTTTGAAAAAAGCCATCAACTACGACACGTATTCGTAAGCGTTTGTTTTCTGTATTAAAATTCCAAGAATATATGTTTTCTTTAACTGAAACCGTTTCATATTGTAATTACCTTATATGGACTCATTTGATAAAAACATGCTTGTTTCATAGAAAATGCTAACCGTTTCATATATACCCCAACCCAGGGTTATATGAAACGATGAACTTTAAAAAATTACATACTTGGGATTATATTTTGGTAGGTCCAGTACGTGCATTAGGTACCAAAAACAAAGGGTATTCATACAGATTTCCAACATTGTATTTAGTTGCACTTTTGTCAGAAAATCCAGTAGAGTTTCTTAATAATCGTTTCATATAGACCCATTTGACGGTACTTATTTAGTGTTTTAAACTGAATATTTCATCTTTTAGTTAGTACCTTTCGATGTGAAATCACTTTACCTTTACTTTTGATAGTATTAGCTTTTCTGTCAGTTAAATTGGCAAGCAGGAATCTACAAAACGTTCATTCAATGTTAAATCCCTATGTTCGGGTTTGAGACGGTATATAATTTGAGAAACAGTGTTGCAAAATTAAAATGACCACTATAGTGTAAATAATTATGAACTGAAACTTTTATTACTTACTTCTCATGAATAGTTTGTTATCGCATTCATTCTGTGAATTACTGATCAAAGAATATCCTTACGACGATACCTCACTTTGATAACTTCATATTGAATAAACATCTTTATGAAAGCAACGAATCTCTTTAAATTTAGTCGGCTATTTAAAAGTCACTAAATATAGATGTATAAAATAAATGATGTAAACACCAGCAGTTTTCTTTGATGAAAGTATTTCAAGCTGAGTGACAGAATCATTTAAGAAAAAAGTATATTATCATATGCTCTCTAAAGTAGAAAAATTTATTTTAAACATAATTGTCAGTTTTATAACAGTGATAGTGACATTTAAATACTGTATTTGGTTTTTGGTGTTGAAATATCTATATGCTATCAGGAAAATAAAAACTTGTTTGAGAGGAATTAGTTGTATATACACCTACCTTTTTAACTTCAAAATAGCTTCAATTGTAAAATTTTAACCAACCAATGTATATTAAAACGAAGCTTTTAAACAAAATACTTACATTATATAACGTTAAACGTTATTTAAAATAAACGAGAAAGGTTGTTATTCAGTAGAATAGAAACGAACATCGGTACGGTTCTAAAATGGTATATTATTACCTGATAGATATTTTCTCATTTGATAATGTTAAATGGGACGAAATTCATATACGTTTTTTAAACCCAAATATGAATACGATGGAAGCAGCAACGAAGAATGCATTCAACAAAAAGTTGATGAAGGGCAGTATGAAATGGGATATTATCCTGGCCGCGAATAGAATAATAGAACAAACTGGTGAAAAATGAATTTGTGTAAATTATTAATAGATAACTAACCTTCTTACTTTGGACGTAGCCGAGTTGCGCTACCTGAAAAAATACAGAGTTGAGCGCATTTTGTCCCTTCTGTAATTCCGAATTGCGCGTGTTACATGGTTAATCAGTACTTGGGATTAAGAGAAAATAAGGAAGATAATAGAATACGCATGCAGAAAAAGAGGGCGTGCAAATTAGTATACAGGCAAATACAAATAGATTCCAAAGCATAATAAATAAAAAGCCTGACGCGTACTAACAGGAATAGAAGAGACAATGAGGAAACGATAATAATAAAACCTGTACAGGGACTGACGTATGCTGATATAATCAGGAGCATGAAAAAGGATGTTGATACGAAAGCAGTTGTAACGACCAAATTTCATCTATTAAATATATATTACACTTAAGTAGCTAAATCTTTACAATGATAGATAGGCAACAACTACGTTTTACTTCAAATTTTATTATTACAATTTGTCAGTAACAGATAGGCAACACATTTTACATGTAACTTTCAGTTTCATCATTTTGTTTATACATTTCCTTTCAATTTGAAAATCCTTTCATCATTTTTCGCGCAACTTAACCAGAAAATAGAATTTCACCGACGGAAAAAAATTTATTCTATTTTGCCACCATAATGTTCTTTATACGCCCTCAAATGCGGGCGTAATGTGGTCTTTATAGCACGGAAATGTCATTGTTGCTAAGGAGCATGATTGACAGCAAACACATGACATATGTCACGTAAGTTGAAAGAATTATTGAAACAACAACCTTACTATACAACCTTTATTAATAAAAATAATAGTAATGAAACTTATTCTTTATAAAATTGAAAATACAGTTGGATGGATTTGAAATTGTAACTCCAGATGAGCCAACACCAAAGCTGACAGTTCCTTCACCGTTTTGTGGTATATTTATAGCTGCTGTACCAGTAATGTTCTGAGCAATTTTAATTTTATTTTGCAGAGAATTCTCTACATATGATTCGGCTACTTTATCCGATCGCCATCCACCAAGCTGCTTCAGTACCTTGTATCACCGCCGCTTTCTGCAAAGATCGTCGCCGCACTCCTGCGAAAGCAGTGCCCTGTGTACTTATGGGCATCCGGTAGATTGAGGAACTCTGCTATTATCCTCGGCATTTTGCCAAAGGTGTTTTTCCCAACAGTCTGAGCACTACATTTGCCATTATGATACGACAAAACAAGCTGTCAATTTTAGTATGTTCCGGTCGTAATGCTGCATATTTTCGGTACAAAGAGACGTAATCAACCAATCCATCGCTTGGTAAAATTGTAAATTGCCTCGAAGTATAAGTTTTGGTTTTTGATCTTCACTAATAGCACTGATCCCTCAGTTGTTACGTCCTGTACAGCCAAATCGTGCAGTTCTTCGCGACGACATGCTCCAAAATACCAAAGGCTGCGACAACCTATAAAACACAATAATTTTATAATGAGAATTGGAAAAAAAACTAAAATCGTTATACCTTAACTAACAAGTACGTATGATCAGGCGCCTTCAACATGAATTCTTCAATTTCATGCCGTTCAATACATAGGACCTTTTAGCTTGATCACCTACAGAATTATTCTTCATGAATTCTGTGAGCATGGAAAAACGAGAATATCAACATCTTCATTCAACTTGAACATCTTTTTCAATTTAGAATATAAACTCCACAGTGAAGACGGCTTATAGATTTCTGACTGCAAAATAGATATTTATTGAATAAAGATAATTGACTAATGTATATACAATCCTTACCATTTGAGACAAGATGCCATCACAACTTTTTCATCACATTTTGTGGACAATTTTTGTGCTCCACGCGCAAAACTTTTCGTACTCTTTTATGTATAAATATTTCGAATTACTTGGAATTATTTTGCTTGGGCGGCCTCAAATTCATCTAAAATTTCTTGTGAATAAGTTTTGCGTTTTCACCTTCCATTTTAGAATGGAATTATTTACAAACAAACAGTACCTTAGCAACAATTTAGCAATATCACAGTATCTTAGTAACAACAAATTAGCCTACTGTCGACTTTATTTCACTGCATTTGCATTTAAAAACTTGCAGTTCCAGTTTCATGGTGGAAAATAAAATAAAACATTGTACCACGGCATTAGATTATGGCTCAGGAATAAAAGCCCTCCGCTTCGCGTCGGGCTTTTAACATTCCCTCGAGCCATAATCTTCTGATTATGAATACATAAATATCTATTATTTGATACTTCCTGTTCACTTTTACAAAGTACATGTGTGAAGGTTTGAAGCACATGTTCTGAGTTTTTAACTCGTACCAAGTTTTATTTGGGATATTCTGCTTCACCTAAAATTATACAACTTAATAATGTACTACAAACTAAGTTATGTTTAAATGGTATATCGGAAATATTTCGGATGTTACACACGTGATTCACGAATAAACCAACCAAAATCTCAGGTACCGTTGTATTAAGTCTGGCGTTGGACAATTACTCCAGTAACAACACTGATATGTAGCACATTAATCGCATAAACGTTAGATATATTTATTTTTAGGTTATAAGAATTCTTTTAGTGTGACAATTTCTTTTGTCTTTTGGAACTAGTGATAAGTAGTAACTACTGTCCTGAGTACATACAGACATATACAGGGCAACTCGTAATGAGTAGTAGATTTTTTGCAATATAAATTTCACTATTAATTAATATACAGAGTTCGCCTTGTGTAATCTAAATTTCACTATAGCATCTATAAGATATTTTATTTTGGTGTAATATAAATTTTGTATAAATTAATCATTGAATTTCATCCATTAATTAATCTTTTTTTAGAGTTAACTTATTGATTTGTTATCCTCAGGTAGGAAGTCGCTACTACTCTCATTTATTAATAACTATTTCTTTAAATTCCATACTGCGGAGTGACTCGCAAAAGTAACTAAGAAGTCATTTTTTTAATCGTTAGATATATTGCGGGAAAAAAGGATAACAAAAGTATAACTTTGGATAGAGCTCTAACCCGATTTTCGGATTATAATAAATTTTGTTGTGTTTTCGGTAATTTTGTAGGTATTGTAGGACTACATATTGTCCTCCAATGCAATTGGGGTTTATGGAACTTTTTTTATGATTGTGGACCTGAACAGACTAAATTTGGCCTATCGTGCTAAAGCACTCAGGAACACTTAGGAGGATGGGTAGAGGTATAATGAATTGCCAATAGATGCCTATGAACAGCTACCTTAAACTTTCTCATATCATAAGTGAGAGGAAAACAGGAACTAGGAGATCATTCCAGATCATTCTTGACGATACCACTACCACCATATTGTAGTGCTGCTTCACTAGTTCACTATTAAGAATTTTCGTCTCATTTTTAGTAGTTACTAAATTTATTAAAGTGGTAGTGAAACTCGCTGGGAGATCGACTTATCGTTCATTTTGCTTTACATTCATTCATTTTCCTCCGTTACAAATTTTGTTACAGTGCATAATTATTTTTAGTTATATTGGGGTTTATTATACGAGTATTCTCGATTTAATTTTTTTTCTTTTTTTTTCATTTTTGTTTCTGTTTGACTGTCCCTCCCCTTTCAAACTTTGGGGGTTAAATCAAAGTTTGTGGCGCTCAACAACCCTCCTTGTTCTTCTTCCTACTCCTTTCCCTTTCCCTTTTCTTACTGTATTTCAGTTTCCACCCACGCATCCGATGATCACTTTCGGGCAATGTGCAGCAAATTCTGCTGTCAAAAACATTGGCGCCTAAACGTGGGGCTGCTCGAATTGGCTTACGGATTTACAGTTTTAACTAATCATCCTATTGATTTGTTTTGCTCTCTTGTTTATCCATAATCGGGGCTCCCTAGTTGTTTGTTTTAACTCCGTTGGGTACGCTAATTTGAATTTAGTAATAGGAATTGAACAGTTACTACGGCGTCAGTTTGGAAATGCCATGTCGACAGATTGTCCGTAGACGAACTACGATACGAGCTCTCGGATGTAAGTGCGGCGCAACTTCGGAAATAATTTCGAAATATCTTAAAGTTAGAGGCTGACAAGTCGCTTTCTCTAATCGTTCATACTGTTGAATTTGTGGAGGATGAAGGCGCTATTAAAAAATGTGTTACCGAATTGCATGCGGCTCTGGAAAACTTTGATGGTGATTTCTCGTCCAAACCTTTTAAGCTTCACGCGAATCAACGTTGCGATCGAATGAATCCGACTACGGGTGAACAACAAATGCGAGACGAGCTCTCTTGTTAGAGTTAGCAAACTTACGATACAGGCCTCTGCTAATAAATTCCGTCCGGTATCAGTCGTGGCGACCTTGCCTAGTTCTTTGATTAACCCTATTACACCATCTACGCTAGTAACTTCTGCTCCTAAACAAGGTTACGGATCTAGTCCCTCTGATAGCACTATCGAAGACCAAGTCCCGACTCCGGTTGCTCCTAGTCCCTCCTCGTATTGTAGGACGAATGCAGGTGTTGTCGCGAAATGGAACTTGAAATTTAACGGGGAAGGATCACTGTCTCTAAATGCGTTTTTGGTTCGAGTGGAAGAGCTCGCAATGGCGAGAGGTGTGAATGACGTTACTTTGTTTACTTCTGTGTCTGATCTTCTTGATGGCAAAGCTCTATCGGGCTAGGAAAAGTTCTCTCTCCTCATGGAAGGATGTCGCGAAACTGCCTAAACAAGAGTTTCAAGCTTTCGATAATGATGATCAACTCTACGACGAGATCAAACATCGTACTATGCGCCCATCTCAATCAATTGGTCTGTATCTGGCTGCAATCGAAGGTTTGTTTAGCCGTCTTTCAGAACCCTCTTCAGAGGTCAAGAAACTGGGTATAATAATGAAAAACTTAACTCCTTTCTATCAAACGCATCTGGCGTTAGCCCAAATTATTTCGCCAAAACAATTATTTACCATACGTCGTCAATTAGAGTATCGTAAATCTACTATGGAGAGCTATAAGCCTCCTCCCAGCCGGAAATCTCAATTGCTAGAACCGGATCTTGGATATATTCATCCTGACACACTTTTAAGGGTGGCTAATGTCAGTGAACTGTCTACTGCTGGGAGGAACGTAGTCGATCCTATTTCTTCTACTTCTGCGTTACCTACTACAAATACTAGAACGGTCGTGTGCTGGAACTGTGGTCGTAACGGTCATTTGTCACCCAGGTGTCCTCAACCCCAAAAGCGTCATTGTTACGGTTGCGGTGAACTAGGAGTTACGCGCTCTAGTTGTGCTAAGTGCTCGGGAAATGGTCGGCGGAGCCAGTAGCCGATTACTGGACTCTACGGTCACTCTTAATTCGGCAACTTACTTTGAGGGTCTAGACGATCGTTACCGATACTGTTTGGATTTTATTTTGGCCAGTGTGCGAGGGGATGAACGACCCTATTTGAACATTACTATCTTGGATAAAACTTTTAAAGGACTTCTGGATTCGGGCGGGTCTCGTACTATTGTGAGAGGTCCAGGTTGGGAGATATTACAGCGTTACGGTTTTAATCTTTCTAATTCTTCCATTTATGCTTGTGCCTTGGCCGATGGGAAAGGATGTCGCGTTCTGGGGACTGTCCTATTTCCAATTACTGTGGAGAAACGTGCTAAACTGCTTGAAGCGCTGGTATCTCAATCTATTATCTTAGGTTTTTGGAAGCTTATGAGTGTGGTACCAGACTTTCGCCCGGGTCAATGGTCTTTTCTTCCTACGGAAATATGCTCCATGGCTAGTCTAGACTCGGACCACATACGTTCGTTTGACGATTTGTCTCATAGTCAACAATTCTCTTTGTATAGTCTATTAGACGTCTGTTTTAGAAAGCAAGCTGGGGTGTACAAATATCATCCAACACGAAATCCGAACTACTGCGGATCCTATAAAACAACGCTATTACCCTTTGAACGGGATGAAATGCTTACATTGGGAGCAGTGGAACATTCATCAAACCCGTGGTCTAGTCCGATAGTTTTAGTGCGGAAAAAAGATCAGTCGTACAAATTTTGCATAGACTTTCGTAAAGTCAATCAAGTGACGGAAAAGGATGCCTATCCTCTACCATATGTATCCTCCGTTTTGGATCGCTTACGTGACGCTCGCTATTTATCCAGCTTATGTATAAGGTCAGCGTATTGGCAAATCCCGCTATCTGACTCTTCTAAACCGATTACTGCGTTTACGGTTCTAGGGCGTGGCTTGCTTTATTTTAATCGTATGCCCTTCGGACTTCATAATCCGCCTGCAACCTTCCAACGATTAATTGATCGTATTCTTGGCCGTGACATCGAATCATTCTGTTTCGCTTGCTTGGACGATATCCTTATCTGCACTTCTGACTTTGAGAAACATCTGGAGGTACTATAACAGGTTTTACTTCGCTTGTTTGATGCAGGTCTCTCATTGCGTAAGGAGAAGTGTCACTATTGTAGACCCGAACTTAGATATCTAGGTTACGTTTTTAACCGCGACGGTTTAAACGTGGATCCGGATAAAATCTCAGCTATCCTACACATACCTGTTCCTACCTCGGTCAGCGAAGTTCGGCGACTGGTGGGGATGGCCAACTGGTATCGCCGGTTTATTGCTAATTTTTCCTCGGCCACTGCTCCTTTAAGTGCACTGACCAAAAGGAATGCGGTTTTAGCTTAGTAGCCGGCATGCCAACAGGCGTTTATCAAACCTAATTAATGCACCCGTACTCACGTGCCCTGACTTTTCATTTCCCTTCGGTTTAGGTGCTATTCTCACTCAGGAATTACCGGAGGGGGAAAAATAATTAGTTTTATTAGCTGCTCGTTAAAGAAGGCAGAAAGGAACTATTCTATAACGTACAATGAGTGTCTAGCCGTGCTTTGGGCCATTGAAGAATGTCGGCCCTATGTTGATGGGTCGAAGTTTACTGTCATTAGGGGCCACCATTCTCTAATATGGCTTAATAAACTACAAAGTCCGTCAGGACGGCTGGCCAGATGGGCCATTCGATTACAACAATACGCCTTTAACATAGTCCTTCGCCCGGGGAAGAATCATTTGGTTCCCGATATGCTGTCGCGTTCAGTACCTAGAATAGATTCTGTAGCACCCGAATAGAATAACTCGTCTTCTATTAGAACCCCCATTACTGACCCGTGGTAATTAAAAATGTGTTCTCTAGTCACTAATTCTCCCAGGAAATTTCCTTTATGGCGTGTCCACGACAACTTACTCTATCGGAAAGGTAAATCACGTTCCTTACCGTTTTCGGATATATTCCAGTCTTGGAGGTTGGTTGTTCCAAAAGAACAAAGATCAGGTATTTTAACCGAAAATTATGTATTTTAACCGAAAATTATGACTCACCTACCTCAGAACACGGTGGGGTAACTAAAACTCTCACCAGACTCGCTACTTATTACTATTGGCCGAGAATGCTTGCCGATGTTTCGCGATATATTTGCCGGTGTGTTAGTTGCGTTTCCCACAAAGTGAAACAGCAAGCTCCTCCTCGACTTATGGCTCCTCGAGCTACGGCTACTCAACCATGGCAAGTACTTTACACCGATTTCGTTGGCCCTTTACCACGCTCTACTAGAGGGTACAATTAGTGGTAGCTGATATTTTCTCTAAATTTTCTTGTTTTTTTTTCCTTTGCGGTCAGCTACCGCTAGTAGTGTTGCTAAATTATTTGAAGAAAACGTATTTCTAGTTTATGGGATTCCCCAGTATATCATTTCAGATAATGGCGTACAGTTTAGAGGCAAAGAATTTAAGAATCTCTGTGAATCGTATCGTACCACCATCCTTCATACTGCCAAATACCATCCACAAGCAAACCCGCAGATCGTATCAATCGTGTTTTAAAAACAATGCTTAGGGCTTATGTTCAAAAGAACCATCGCACGTGGGATAAAGAATTAGCAAAGATTGGTTACGCACTCCGAACTTCAAAACACGAAGTCACGGGTTATACCCCTTATTTCGCCTTATTTCGGCGGGAACATATTCTATACGGAGATCTTTTTGGGAAACCTCCTGATCCAATCGAGATAGACACTCCTGACCGTACTTCCATTTCGAAGAATGTTCATAACTATGAGGCTGTACGTAATTCTATTATTCTTAAACTAAAGAAAGCTTACCAGTCTTCGAGCAAGCATTGTAACTTACGTAGACATTCTGTTCAATATTGTCTAGGAGACTAGGTGTGGAAGCGAAATTTTGTGCAGTCTAGTGCGTACCATTTCCTTACGGCTAAACTAGCAGCCAGGTTTTTAGGTCCCTGCCAGATTCACAAAAAGGTGTCCTCGTGGACGTATGAACTAGTTGATAAAACCGGTAATACTATTGGAATCTGGCACTGCAAAGATCTTAAGCCTGGTCATACGTCACAACCTGCGGACCACTCCGATGAATAGGGATGTCTCCACTGAAATGTTCGACATGTAGCCTAGTATTGTGCAACTTGACTTTCTTTATACGATATATACAAATCTAGTTGTGGTTTCCACAGCAGCTTCTTTGTTCTCCGTTTCTTACTTAGACTGTGCGAAAGGTCACTCCTCAGTACAGTTGACAATATCCTCTTCCTTTTTTTTCCTTTGGGTGGCTGGTTGGGATCTGCTAGGGAAGGAATTTTAGGGGTTACATTCCTTTCTTTCTCATTTTTTGAGAGTAACGCCCTGCTCTTCCATATGAGCCCTCAGCCTTCCGCTGGATTGGTTTTCTTCGGGAATCTTGGGTTTTAGGTTTGACGGGTACCTCAACTCCGCCGAGGGTTGGGTTAAGAAATACTCCACAAATAAACAAAGTTGCTATCTCTGTAAAGCAGTAGGCCACAAAGTCGAGACAACCATTGTCCTAAATATAAAAGACTCCTGCAAGAGCAAAGGAAGGAAAAGAGTGCAAGACTATTAAGCTCGCAATGAAAGTCATCCAAGGCAACGTAGACAGGGAAAGGGAAGCAATGGACCCTATGTACAAAACGGCAGAGGAACAAAAAGCAGATATCATGATTATAGCAAAGCCAAATAAGAAAAAGGCCATACAAGGGAAATTACACGTGGACACTAGGATAGACGCGGCTACAGTGATCAGAAATGTGCAGCGACCAATACGAAGAACAGGCGCTGGAGATAGATATGCATGGGTCAAATTAGAGGAAGTAACTATTTACAGTTGTTACATATCCCCAAACATAGACCGACAAACCTTTATACTATTCTTGGCGGCACTGCGAACAGATATAGAAAAGCACACAGAAGATTTAGTCGTAGCGGGAGACTTTAACTCCAAATCACATCTGTGAGGATAGAGGATAGGAGAGGAGCAATACTGTCGTAATGGGTAGCTCAGGAAGACCTCACATCACTTAAAGAAGGAGGCCATCCCACCTTCATAAGGGGAGACAGCAAATCTTACATAGTATACGTAGCTACCATCAGCAACTCGTCTAAGAAATTGGAAAAGGAAAGCAGAACAACAGGGTGCCAGCAGGAGAAGAGGGTTGGTCAAGGATGACCAAATACCTAGAGTAGTGCAGAAGTCTGGTTACAACTCGAGGAAGGCAATGGCAAGGTAATGGATGCACAAGTCTTAGAAGAAATCGTTACCAAAGCTACTGAAAACAGGAGAGCCCCAAGAAATAAAAAGCCTGTGAACTGGAGGACGGAGGAGATAGCAGACAATGGGAGAACCTGCCTCAGAATGAAAGAGCAGCGACTAGGGTAAACGAAAAGACAAATGAAAGGCAGAAACAGGAAGCCTTAGACAATTACTGCTGTTGTAGATCAAACTTAAAAAAGCAATTGCCGCCGCAAAATGGATGCCTGGAAGTGCGTTATAGAACAGGTAGAACATGATCTATGGGGATAGGGTATAAAATTGTTATGGATAAGCTTAAAAGAACACAGCCGGTGAGCTTAAGCGACGAACAGCAAATGGAAGTGGCAAAGGAGTTATTTCCGAAACATGAAGTTAGAAAATGGAACAAATGCACAGCATCTATATCGGACATAACCCTTTTACTCGTGGAGAACTGACAGCGGCCTGCGGTAGGATAAAACCAAAGAAAGCCCCAGGGCCGGATAACCTACCACCCGAAATTGTCAAGGCAGTAGTCAGTAGTATCCTGGAAAAAATACTGCGAATGGTAAATTGTGCCTTGGTGAAAGGAATGTTTCTGCAGGAACGAAAAGCTGCAAGGCTCGTGCTGATCGAAAAAATCAAACCGGGGCAGAATACTAAATCCTATAGGCCTATCTGCCTATTAAACGTAATGGGAAAATTACAGGAACAACTTATTTTAGAGAGACTTAAAGCGGAAATCGAACGAACTGGGGACCTTTCTGACGAACAATACGGTTTCCGACAAAAGCGGTCAACCATTGATGCACTGCAAAGGGTGCAAGAAATTGCTAACAAAGCTAACGAAAGGGCAGGCCGGAAAAGGCCTGATTACAGTAGACGTTCGTAATGCGTTTAATTCTGCACCGTGGGACAGCATACTAGAAGAGTTGCAAAAGACGAAAATGTCACCCTACCTATATAATATTGTAGCAAGCTATTTGGAAGATGGCTGTTTGTAGGATCAAATAGTAAAATAGAAACGTGTGGCGTACCACAAGGGTCAGCGTTAGTACATACGTTATGGAACATGTACTACTACGGTGTTCTAAGAATTCCAACACCACGTACTGTACGGCTGATTGGATATGCGGACGATCTGGGAATCTTGGTGACCGGGAAAGATAAGACAGGGTTGCAGGACACTTCAAACAAAGTTATGGCAGATGTATGCGAATGGTTGAGAGTTAATCGGCTTAGTCTGGCGCGCAGGGGGCGAACAGTAAAGATGATAGAAGTAGCCGACAATATGGCAATGAGGAACCAGGAACATTTTAAATACTTAGGAATCTATCTAGACAGAAACATGCGAATGGGAGCACACGTCAGGAGCGTCGCAAAAAACGAAGTAATGCCATCGGTAATATAAGCCGATTGTTAACAAATAGCGGAGGCCCCAGAGAAAAATATAGAAGAATACTGTTTGCTGTAGCCAGTCAATCATTTTGTATGGTGCGGAAATATGTAGATGAGCAATGAAAAGAAAATATATAGGAACATCCTGCTTAGTGTACAAAGAAAATCCGCAACTCGTATAGTAAGTGCCTACAGAACGGTCGCAACAAACGCACTCCTTGTCATTGCTAGAACCCTCCAGTACATCCTGCTGGTAGAAGAATGGTGTGCCATACGAGATGGAACCGAACGGAGAGCCGCGGGCGAAATAATGGCAAAGTAACACAGATCGTGGTCTATGGACAAAATACTAATTCCCAATATAGAACCATGGGTCAAAATAAAACATGGCGAAGTGACCTACCACATCACTCAGATAATATCTGGGCATGGATGCTTCTAGGCGTATAGAAAGCGCTTTCAAGTAAGCCGAGAGCGACCTGTGTGTTATTGCCAAAACATAGATACAGTAGAACATACATTTTTCAAATACAGTAGATGGGACGAGACCAGAAGCAAGATACAAGATACCACTGGAGAATTAACACCTCACAATATAGTTGGCAAGATGTTAGAGACAGAGCACCACTGAAATCAATCTGCAAGCTGGCCAATATTATCAGAGGACGAACAGCATTTGAAAATTCCAACTCGAGCATTTTAGGCATGAAGCTAATGAAAATAGTAACTGCAACATAACAGCTGACAAATACTTTGGAACTATACAGCTTGTTGAATTTTAAAAAGGGGCCTTAGATTTTAGGAACTTTAAAAAAACAAACCCAAAATTCCTTCCTGCTTCTTGCCAAACAAAAATATGAAAGTGTTAAGTAGTTTATATGTGTTTAAAGAGCATATTACTTTACTAACATATGTGTACGTCACTAAACAAAATAAAGCTGTAGCGCTGATCTCATCAATGCATCACTCGACAAATATTGACCCGGAAACTGGAAATCCAGAGATGATAGCAGATTATAACTTAATAAAGGAGGTATAGGTAGTTTGAATGGAAAATGTGAAAACTGTTCTCCAAGTAGAATTGATCGTAAAGACTTTCTCAAGAAGTTAGCCAAAGGTGTAGGTATACCATACATGGAGCACAGATTGCTCAATACCACTAAGTTGCTAAACGAGCTATATTCACGCATACGTAATATTTTGCAAATGTCCGGTAATTGAAATGAAGTCAAATAGGATCAAACGACGAAAGAATAGAAACCTAAAAACTTGTTGCCAATGTTCCTACAAATTAAAAAGGAAAACATTCTATTGTTGCCGAGAATGTGAAAAACCGATTTGCTTGGAATACATCTTAAAATATACCCATGCCTCCAAAAGTATAGGCAGTAAGGTTTTCTAGTTCGTAATGCTTATATTTCTTCGATTTCAAAATATTCAGTATTATTATTTGATATCGTATTCGTGATGAAAATCAAAAATAGTGGTGCTACATACCAGCATGTAGTCTTAATAAAACTTTTATTTTGGTAATGGTTCGGGTTGCGAGCACAAGTGTTTCGTTAGTGAAAAAGTGTAAAACAACAAATAATTGTATTCTATTTGAGCAGCTATGAAACTAAATACGACATCCGATTTGCAAAGCACTGAAAAATAAATTGCAAAAATTTTCTTAGAATCAAAACGTACATATAAAAGTACGATATACTGATTTCAGAAATAAACTAACTTTTACAACTACGTTTGTTAATGTATTTGTTGGACTATATTTAGGAAGCCAGTCAAATATGATGTGCATTCTTTCAAAGGGTTTTCTCTAAATGAAGAACTTCAAATCCTACTCGAGGTAAACTTTTTATTTGTGTATTTAATAAAATTAATAATAATTTTTAAACAGTATTCAAATTTTAGCGTGTTTTTCAAAAACAAAAAAATGCAATAAATGTATATCAGCGATCTTAGTTCTGATGATCACCAAAGATCATTACAATTTTTTGGTGGTACTTCAAATAGTGCTTTTTTAATATACTTTGACAAACAACCCCTTTAGTTACCAAAAAGCATTTATACAAGAAAATTATATTTTATTCATAATCAGCACAAAGCGAAAAGGTTCTACTGTATTGCCAGCAGAATGATGCGTTGATATAGTTGTTGGACGCATGCTGTCTATTAACTTATTGGAGGTCCATTTCATCTAGTAATCTGTCTTTTTAGGATTCCCATGCATGTTCTGTCACATTCATATCTGGGATTGACGCCGTACATTCGTTGTTAATCAATATTCAATAGTTCTATATAATAGCAAAGACTTAAAAAATAATGCGTTAGCCACTATTTTTCTAAATAATTGAAAACAACCTATTACTTACCTCAATTTCGCAGAACGTATCGTTACGTGCCATCTGCTAAGCAAGAATAAATATTTATTAACTCATGACGTACTTAGGTATTTTAAAAGATGAAACATGTACACACATTCAGATTTTAACTTAGCATAAACATTTTTGGCAAAGATATGTGTTTAATTTTTTTGCCGAATTGCTTCGATTACAGTCAATTTAGTAGTCGAAGAAGGAAACTTTAGCTTAAGAAATTCATTCTCTTGAATTAAACCATGCGTAGTTGCAACTAAGTAGGGATGATCGTCATGCAAGAGCAAACTACACGATTCGACTTCCAAGCCTGCAAATTCTAACTACTTGATAATCGCCTTTGGTTCGAGTAGTCTACATTTAAAAAGATTCTGTATATAATAAATACACCACGGTTTTAAAACATTGTGTTGTTTTTCTCATTTTACAGATTCTCTTAAATACAGAAGCAATAGGACGTCCAAAACTGCATTAGAGATTTGTGCTCTTGTCATTATTTTAAGTTCTAACCTTAATTTGCTCCATAATTTTCATCTGCCTTGTTTGTCCAGATATTAGCAGCTATTGCTTTACCTTTGGTGGCCATTATTAGATTTTTTATACTTTCTTCTTTACGCCACTGCTTTAAACTCAACGGATCGTAACTTCATAATACTTTTCTCCAAATCTTTTCTTAATACTGGGGAACTAGAACTCCTTTGGAACTTTTTATTTTTTTAATACCTTTCCTTAATTTTCTGCAATAATTTCGTAATAATTAGTTGCTACATTCGATTTTCCCTACTAAATTATTGCGATACGGCTTTTGTATTTCTTTCTTCCTCATTACGCTACTGTCCCCACCCAACTAATCGCTTAAACACTAAACCGTGCAGCATCACATAGGTTTAAAAACCTTCTATATTTATATCACATTCTAGTCAAAATGGCGTTCCTCTCCAATTTTTGTAACGAACACGCTATTTAATCTTCATTTCTAAGTTAGAATTATTTCGAAATATATACAGAATTTATTCCTTATCCAGAGAAACAACACATTTTCAGTTTTCTATTCAATAATGGTACCCAGAAATAAAGCAACAACTTGCATAACTAAATGCCTTCATGTTAATCCACATAAAACTCATAAAGAAGGATTGTTGTATTTATATGACCGATTGCACATACTACATTTGAAATTACAGTTATCATTGAAATAGCATAATCAGTAGCATAATCAAACTCGCGAGAGAGCCTAGCTTCTTCTTCTCCAAATTCCTTGACAGAGAGACGCGCAGATCTTCAAACAGATGCAGACACTCCTATTTGACTTATACAAGAAGAAATACTAGGCAAATCTAATGCTGTGTGATGTTCACCCAAGCGACTATCACCCACTCCTGTTGTAATACAACTCATAACAGCAGCAGCATCAACGATATTGGTGAAAGATGAGCAAACATCATCTGTAATAGTAACATTGATACTATTGTACATCTTCGTAGTCGCTAGAATATGCTTAGTATCTCCAACTTTAGAAATATGTTATATATAGTACACGTCAATGGCCAAAAACTAAAACAGGAAACTAAAATTTATTACAACTTACGAAGATACTACTCAGGGCTGATAAAGTGCTAATTTCACACCTGTTATTTCCAATGTATCACAGTCAAACAGAAAAACTCTATTTCATAATTTTGTGGTCCTGCGTAAGATTATTCTGACACACACACGCAAACACACAAACACACAAACACACACACACACACACACACACACACACACACACACACACACACACACACACACACCACACACACCAGCACCACGCACGCACCACCACACGCACGCACGCACGCACGCAGCACGCACGCACGCACACACACACACACACACGCACACACACACACACACACACACGCACACACACACACGACCACGGACGCGCACACGCGACACGCACAGCACACGACACACACGGACGACCACGGACGCGCACGATGACGCCACGGACCACGAGCACACGGACACACAGGACACGACACACACACGACACATCACGGACACACACAACACGGACACAACGGACACACACACACACAGCACACACCGACAAGCACGGACACACACGGAACACACACGGACAACACGACACACACACACACACACGGACACACAGACACACGGACACACACACACACACACACACACACACACACAGTTGCACACAACAACACAGTCACCCACCGTGAACACACCACACACTGCACGCACACATTGGTTGTGTGTTTGTGTTTGTGTGTTTGTTTGTGTGTTGTGTTTGTGTGTTTGTGTGTTTGTGTTGTTTTGTGTTGTTTTGTTTGTGTTTGTGTTTTTGTTTTGTTTGTGTTTGTGTGTTTTGTGTGTTTTGTGTGTGTTTGTTGTGTTGTTTGTGTGTTTGTGTGTTTTGTGTTTGTGTGTTTGTGTGTTTGTGTGTTGTTGTTTGTGTTTGTGTGTTTGTGTGTTTGTGTGTTTGTGTGTTGTGTTTTTGTGTGTTGTGTGTTGTTTGTGTGTTTGTTGTGTTTGTGTTTTGTGTGTTTGTGTGTTTGTGTGTTTGTGTGTTTGTGTGTTTTGTGTGTTGTGTGTTTGTGTGTTGTTTGTGTTTTGTGTGTTGTGTGTTGTGTGTTTGTGTTTGTTTGTGTTTGTGTTGTGTTTGTGTGTTTTGTTGTGTGTGTTTGTGTGTTGTTTTGTGTGTTTGTGTGTTTGTGTTTGTGTGTTGTGTGTGTGTTTGTGTGTTTGTGTGTTGTGTTGTTGTGTTTGTGTTTGTGTGTTTGTGTGTGTGTTGTGTGTTTGTGTGTGTGTTTGTGTTTGTGTGTTTGTGTGTTTGTGTGTTTGTGTGTTTGTGTGTTGTTGTGTTTGTGTTTGTGTGTTTGTTGTTTGTGTGTGTTTTGTGTTTGTGTGTTTGTGTGTTTGTGTTGTTGTGGTTTGTTGTGTTGTGTGTTTGTGTGTTTGTGTTTTGTTGTGTTTTGTGTTTTGTGTTTTGTGTGTTGTGTGTTTGTGTGTTTGTGTTTGTGTGTTTGTGTGTGTGTGTGTGTGTTGTGTTTTGTGTTTTGTGTTTGTGTGTTTGTGTGTGTTGTGTGTTTGTGTGTGTGTTTGTGTTTTGTGTTTGTGTGTTTGTGTGTTTGTGTGTTTGTGTGTTTGTGTGTTTGTGTGTTTTGTGTTGTGTTTGTGTGTTTGTGTGTTTGTGTGTTTGTGTTTGTGTGTTTGTGTGTTTGTGTGTTTGTGTGTTTGTGTGTTGTGTTTGTGTGTTTGTGTTTGGTGTTTGTGTGTTTTGTGTGTTTGTGTGTTGTGTGTTTGTGTGTTTGTGTGTTGTGTGTTGTGTGTTGTGTGTTGTGTGTTGTGTGTTTGTGTGTTTTGTGTTTGTGTTTTGTGTGTTTGTGTGTTTTGTGTTTGTTGTTTGTGTGTTTGTGTTTGTGTGTTTGTGTTGTTTTGTGTGTTTGTGTGTTTGTTGTGTGTTTGTGTGTTTGTGTGTTGTGTGTTTGTGTGTTTGTGTGTTTTGTGTTTGTGTTTGTGTGTTTGTGTGTTTGTGTGTTTGTGTGTTTGTGTTGTGTGTTTGTGTTTGTGTGTTGTTGTTGTTGTTTGTGTGTTTGTGTGTTTGTGTGTTTGTGTGTTTGTGTTTGTGTGTTTGTGTGTTTGTGTGTTGTGTTTGTGTTTTGTTGTGTTTGTGTTTGTTTTTGTGTGTTTGTGTTTTGTGTGTTTGTGTTTGTGTTTTGTGTTTGTGTTTGTGTGTTTGTGTGTTGTTTGTGTGTTTGTGTGTTTGTGTGTTTGTGTTTGTGTTTTGTGTTTTGTGTGTTTGTGTGTTTGTGTGTTTTGTGTGTTTGTGTTTGTGTGTTTGTGTTTGTGTGTTTGTGTTTGTGTGTTTGTGTGTTGTGTGTTGTGTGTTTGTGTTTGTGTGTTTGTGTGTTTTGTGTTGTGTGTTTTGTGTGTTTGTGTTTTGTGTTTGTGTGTGTTTTGTGTTTGTGTTTTGTGTGTTTTGTAGTTTGTGTATTGTGTGTTGTTTTTGTTTGTATTGTGTATTTATTTGTGTGTTATGTGTTTTATGTGTGTTGTGTGTGTTGTTGTATGTTTATGTGTGTTTGTGTGTTTGTGTGTTTGTGTTTGTGTGTTTGTGTATTTGTGTGTTTGTGTTTTTGTTTGTATTTTGTGTGTTTGTTGTTTGTGTTTGTGTGTTTGTGTTTGTATGTGTATATGTGTATTGTATGTGTTGTGTGTTGATGTGATATGTGTGTTTGTGTTGTGTGTGTGTGTTTGTTGGTTGATGTGTTTGTGTTTGTGTGTTTGATGTATTGTGCTGTTAGTAAATGTGTCTGTGTTTGTGTTGTGTGTTGTTGTGTAAAGTATGTGTGTTTGTGTGTTGAAATGTTTGTGTGTTTGTGTTGTTTGTGTGTGTTGTGTGTGGTTTGTGTAATTGTGTGTTGTGTATTTGTGTTATGTGTGTTTGTGTGTTGTATGTGTTGTAGTTATAGTTGATGTTTGTAAGTTTGAATTTGTGTGTTTGATGTGAATGTTTGTGTTTGTGTGTTTGTGTCATTTGTGTTTGTGTTGTCGTGTCTTGATGTTTTTATTTGTGTGAAACTTGTGTGTTCAAGTGTTTGATGAATTTGTGTGTTTTGTTATTTGTAGTTTGAATGTTTGTGTGTTTGTCCGTGTTTGTTTGTGTGTTGTGGTTTGTGTGTTTAGTGTGTTGTGTGTTTGTGTTGTGATTGTTGTTTGTGTCTGTGTGTTTGTTTGTTTGTGTTTGTGCTTTGTGTTTGTGTGTATTGTAGTGTTTGTGTAAGTTATATGTGTTCGTTTGTGTGTTTGTTGTGAACTGTTTCTTTATGTGTGTTGTGTCTTGTAGATATTGTTGTGTATTGTGATGTTTGTGTGTGATGTACTGTTGTTGTACTTGTAGTCTGTGTTTGTGTGTTGTGTGTTTGTTACAGTTTGAAGTGTGTGTTGTGTGTTTGTGTCGATTTGTGTGTTGTGATGTTATGTGTGTTTGTGTGTATGAATTTGCATTTTGATGTTCATGTGTGTTGTAGTGTGTTTTGTGTGATGTGTGTTCAGTGTTCTAGTTGTGTGTCTTTGTGTGTTTGTGTGTTGTAGTTCTGTATTTGTGCCGTTGTTAGTTGTGTGTTTGTGTGTTTGTCGTGTTTGTAGTCGATAGTGTGTGTGTGTGTGTGTTTGTCTGTTGTGTAGTGTCTTGTAGCTTATGTGTTGTGTATGTCTGTGTTTGTTGTCTGTTGTAGTTCATGTGTGTTCTGTTGTGCCATGTTTGTTTGTCTTGTCTGTTTGTGCTGTGTCGTTTTGTGTAATGTGTGTACTTCTGCTGTTGTGCTCAACTGTTGTAGTATGTGTGATACTTGTGTGTTTGTCGTTTGTGTGTTTGTCAGTGTTTGTGTTGTTTGTGCTCAGTTTGTGTGTTTGTGTGTGCTTGTGTGTTTCGTTCTTGTGTTTGTGTGTTTGTGTGTTTGTGTGTTTGTGTGTTTGTGTGTTTGTGTGTTTGTGTGTTTGTGTGTTTGTGTGTTTGTGTGTTTGTAGTTTGTGTGTTTGTGTTTTGTGTGTTTGATGTGTTTGTGTGTTTGTTGTTTGTGTGTTTGTGTGTTTGTGTTGTGTGTTTGTGTGTTGTGTGTTTGTGTGTTTGTGTTTGTGTTTTGTGTGTTTGTGTTTTGTTGTGTGTGTTTGTGTGTTTGTGTATTTTGTGTGTTTTGTGTGTTCGTGTTTGGGGGGGGGGGGGGGGGGGGGGGGGGGGGGGGGGGGGGGGGGGGGGGGGGGGGGGGGGGGGGGGGGGGGGGGGGGGGGGGGGGGGGGGGGGGGGGGGGGGGGGGGGGGGGGGGGGGGGGGGGGGGGGGGGGGGGGGGGGGGGGGGGGGGGGGGGGGGGGGGGGGGGGGGGGGGGGGGGGGGGGGGGGGGGGGGGGGGGGGGGGGGGGGGGGGGGGGGGGGGTGTTTGTGTTTGTGTGTTGTGTTTGTTTGTTGTTTTGTTTTGTGTTTGTTGTGTTTGTGTGTTTGTTGTTTGTGTGTTTTTTTTTTTTTTTTTTTTTTTTTTTTTTTTTTTTTTTTTTTTTTTTTTTTTTTTTTTTTTTTTTTTTTTTTTTTTTTTTTTTTTTTTTTTTTTTTTTTTTTTTTTTTTTTTTTTTTTTTTTTTTTTTTTTTTTTTTTTTTTTTTTTTTTTTTTTTTTTTTTTTTTTTTTTTTTTTTTTTGTTGTGTTGTTCTGTGGTGTGGTTGGGTCGTGTAGTGTTGTTGTGTTTGTCGTGTGTGTTTGTTGTGTGTTTGTTGTATTGTTGTTTGTTTGTGTGTGTTTCTGTGTGTGTCTGTGTTTGTGGTGTTGTTTTGTGCTGTGTTTGTGTTGTGTGTTATGTGTTGTGTGTGTTTGTGTGTCGTTGTGTCATGCTGTTGTTGTGATGTGTTTTGTGTGTTGTGTGTCGTGGTTGTGTTTGTGTTGTGTGTTGTGTGTTGTGGGTGTGTCTGTGTTTGTGTCCATGTCTGTGTTCTGTTTTGTTCCCATGTGTTCTGTCTTTTCTGGGATTGGCCGTCATTCGTTGTTATCATTTCATAGTTCTGTGTATGAAGCTTAAAAGTATGCGTTGCCACTGTGTTTCTAAATATTGAAACACCTTTCCTCTCATTTCGGAGTTGTTGTCCATGTGTAGCAGATATGTGTGTACTTGGTCTTGGTTTGTAAAGTGTGTACTGTTGTGTGTTATTGACTGTTTTGTTTTACTTATAAACATTTTGGCAAAGATATGTGTTTAATTTTTTGCCGAATTGCTTCGATTACAGCAATTTAGTAGTCGAAGAAGGAAACTTTAGCGTAAGAAATTCATTCTCTTGAATTAAACCATGCGTAGTTGCAGCTAAGTAGGGATGATCGTGATGCAAGAGCAAACTACACGATTCGACTTCCAAGCCTGCAAATTCTAACTACTTGAAATCGCCTTTGGTTCGAGTAGTCTACATTTAAAAGATTCTGTATATAATAAATACACCACGGTTTTAAAACATGTGTTGTTTTTCTCATTTACAGATTCTCTTAAATACAGAAGCAATAGGACGTCCAAAACTGCATTAGAGATTTGTGCTCTTGTCATTGTTTTAAGTTCTAACCTTAATTTGCTCCATAATTTTCATCTGCCTTGTTTGTCAGATATTAGCAGCTATTGCTTTACCTTTGGTGGCCATTATTAGATTTTTATACTTTCTTCTTTACGCCACTGCTTTAAACTCAACGGATCGTAACTTCATAATACTTTTCTCCAAATCTTTTCTTAATACTGGGGAATAGAACTCCTGTGGAACTTTTTTTTTAATACCTTTCCTTAATTTTCTGCAATAATTTCGTAATAATTAGTTGCTACATTCATTTTCCTACTAAATTATTGCGATACGGTTTTGTATTTTTCTTCCTCATTACGCTACTGTCCCCACCCAACTAATCGCTTAAACACTAAACCGTGCAGCATCACATAGGTTTAAACCTTCTATATTTATATCACATTCTAGTCAAAATGGCGTTCCTCTCCATTTTGTAACGAACACGCTATTTAATCTTCATTTCTAAGTTGAATTTTTCGAAATATACAGAATTTATTCCTTATCCAGAGAAACAACCATTTTCAGTTTTCTATTCAATAATGGTACCCAGAAATAAGCAACACTTGCATAACTAAATGTCTCATGTTAGTCCACATACTCATAAAGAAGGATTGTTGTATTTATATGACCGATTGCACATACTACATTTGAAATTACAGTTATCATTGAAATAGCATAATCAGTAGCATAACAAACTCGCGGAAACCTAGCTTCTTCTTTCCAAATTCCTTGACAGAGAGGCGCAGATCTTCAAACAGATGCAGACATCCTTTGACTTATACAAGAATACTAGGCAAATCTAATGCTGTGTGATGTTACAAGCTGACTATCCCACTCCTGTTGTAATACAACTCATAACAGGCGCTCACGATATTGGTGAAAGATGTAACATCATCTGTAGTGTACTTGTCTATTGTACTTTCGTAGTGTAGAATATGCTTAGTTTTCACTTTAGAATATGTTATAGTACGTCAATGGCCAAAAACTAAAACAAGAAACTAAAATTTATTACAACTTAGAAGATACTACTCATGGGATGAAGTCCATGCTGATAAAGTGCTAATTTCACCTGTTTTCATGTATCACAGTCAAACAGAAAATTGTTCTATTTGTGGCCTGGTAGATTTCTGACACACACACACACACACACACACACACACACGACACACACACACACACACACACACACACACACACACCACACACACACACACACACACACACACACACACACACACACACACACACACACACACACACACACACACACACACATTCAACACCACACACACACACACATACACACACAACACACACATACACACATACACAATCACACACAATACACACAATACACACAATCTACAATACACACAATACACACAATCACACAGTCACATCACACAATTATCACAATCTACACAGTCACATTCTAGTATCACATCATACACTATTCAATCACATTATACACAACATCAATCACATTCATATTTTTGTCACGTAGTTTACACACACTACACACACACACACACACTACACACACTACCACACACACTACACACACGTACACACACACACATCACACACACACACCACACACACACACACTACACACACACACACACACACACACACACACACACACACACACACACACACACACACACACACACACACACACACACACATCACACACACACACACACACACACACACACATCACACACATCACACACACACACACACACACACACACACACACACACACACACACACACACACACCACACACACCACACACACACACACACACACACACACACACACACACACACACACACACACACACACACACACACATTGTAATTTTTTTTTGTTTTTTGTTTTTTTTTTTTTTACACTTGTATTTTTTTTTTTCTGTGTTACCACACTTTTTTTTTTTTTACTTACTGTACACGTACACTGGACTGTTCACTGTTCTCTACTACACACTGTTTTTTTTAATGTGACTTAGGCACGTTTCACTTGCTTACTGTCACGTTGCACTTGCATGACTTGTTATGACTGCTGCTTGCACTGCTACAGCATGCTTGTGTTGTTTGTTCATTGTTGTGTTGCTGTTTGTGTTGTTCTGTTGTGTTTGTGTTTGTGTTTGTGTGTTTGTGCTTTGTGTTGTGTTGTTTTGTGTGTTTGTGTTTTGTGTTTTGTGTTTGTTGTGTTTGTGTTGTGTGTTTGTGTGTTTGTGTGTTTGTGTGTTTGTGTGTTTGTGTGTTGTGTGTGTGTGTTTGTGTGTTGTGTTGTGTTTTGTGTTTGTGTTTGTGTGTGTTGTGTTTGTGTGTTTGTGTTTGTGTGTGTGTTTGTGTTTTGTGTTTTGTGTTGTGTGTTTGTGTGTTTGTGTGTTTGTGTGTTTGTGTGTTGTGTGTTTGTGTGTTTGTGTTTGTGTGTTGTGTGTTTGTGTGTTTGTGTGTTGTGTGTTTGTGTTTGTGTGTTTGTGTGTGTTGTGTGTTTGTGTGTGTTGTGTGTTGTGTGTTTGTGTGTTTTGTGTGTTTGTTTGTGTGTTTGTGTGTTTGTGTGTTGTGTGTTTGTGTGTTTGTGTGTTTGTGTATTTGTGTTTTTGTGTGTTTGTGTGTTTGAATATTTGTGTGTTTGCGTGTTTGTGTTTATGTGCTAGTGTGGTTGTGTGTTTGTGTGGTTGTGCTTTTGTGTGTTTGTTTTGGTTGTTTGTGTGATTTGGTTTTTTGTGTTGTGTTGTGTTTGTGTGTAGTGGTGTGTGTTGTGTTGTATGTGTGGTGTGGTGTCGTGTGCTGTGGTGTGTGGTGTGAGTGTGCGTGTGCGTGTGCGTGTGCTTGTGCTTGTGCGTGTGCGTGTGCGTGTGCATGTGCGTGTGCGTGTACGTGTGCGTATGCGGGTGTGTGCGTGCGTGCGTGTTTGTTTGTGTGCGATGTATGTGTATGAATTTTAATATCCACCATGACTCCAGAACAAAAAAAACCTAAGTAATTACAACTTAGTATGTAAACTAAATTTCATTACTCTTTGGGCTGTATTATATTTTGGGATAAATCCTGTGGCGAAGAGGGTGGTTTATTAGAGGCGGTTTTTATCAAATACTGCATATTTCATAGATATAAAAATATCTAGTTGTAGAGCTTGAACACATCGATTAACTATGTTCTATCCAATTTTTTGTTACGAGGCGTAATTTAACGACAAAAAATCATAACGTAGAATTTAAGTGTTAGTTAAATTTTTTCAATATCCGAATAACGATTAATTTTGTAAGAAAAAGGATAGACATATTTTTTAAAGAAAATTTAATTTTACATAACTATTCTTATAGTTTCTTAATATAACGCAAGGTAAGTCTAAAAATTAATTAAATAAACGGTTAAACTGTTATATTGGTATCTTATAGAAGTGGACGGCTTTGGAATTTTTTTTGTTAACATGTATTTAGGTGTATTAATCTTTATCTGACATGAAGTCTTAAACGTCATTCTCTCATCGATTATTGTTTTTTTTTACAATGTTGCCTGTTTTCGTTATGAATCTATAAAAAAAGGGGCGTAGTTATCCTTAAAAAATTGTAATTAAAATTATTTCATTTCTTTTAATTTCCACTTTGTGGGTAGGAAGCTCGTGTGTTGTTTCACACAGATACTTAGGTTTAACGTCTATTGAAATATATGTAATTCTAATTTTTGTTTTATTAATTTCTTTGATGTATCGATGTATCACAGAAGTAATGTCCAAACGGCCGTGCGAAAAAAAAACATCCAACAATATAAAGTAATCTCTAATGAATTGATATGAATAAATCAACGTGCGTTATAATTGAGCACTTATAAATTCATAGACGTTTCCGGTTTTTCACGCTTTTAATTTATATTTTCAACTATAATTAAATAATTCAATACAGATAACTTAAAAATTGGAAAATCTTTTTTAGGATACAAGATTTTCATTACGATACTGGAGATCTCGATTTTAGATAAGTAACCGTTGCACTATATGTTTACATAAGTTATCTTTGTGGATTACTTGAACTCAGAAGGACCTTTGAAAAGGATCGACGGACAATTCGGTCTACTGCAGGTTTTAAAAAGAGGACAGGTATAAAATGAGCGCAATTTCAAAGGGTTCTTTAAAACTAAATTAAAAATTGGGTTAGCTTTTGTAGTCTTTAAGAGACTTTTTTGCAGACTGGAATCGTACTAATTACATTGTCCATGTAGCATGGAAAACAACCTTTTTAGAAAATGCGGAGTTATTTTCAACAAAATTATGGTTATGTATATATATATATATATATATATATATATATATATATATATATATATATATATATATGTATATGAAAATGCTAATAATTTATATTTTTCCAGCTGTTCAACCTATTTCGAAACGAAAAACTCGTTTAATTGGACATGTTTGAATGTTCGCTTCGGTAATCGCTAAAGCACTCTAAAAGATTCTTGAATTCATGACAACATTGATGTTTCATATTAGGTTGTTTCACAGTTCCTTTTTTTATGAATTTATGAATTTTAATATCCGATGTAATAAACATGAATATTTATTTTTCATTAGTGCACACAGATAAACTTTAATAACTACACTATGACCTAATAAATTGTAAATAATTGCTTACCGCTATGGGTTAACAAAATGTTGTTCAACTGCAATTAGATACGTTATCTAATTTTATAAACTAGGATATTTTATGACTAATAAACTTCAACACAAATTTAATCTCAATTACTATTATGCAAAAAATAAAAGTATCGCATATGGTAATATTCGAGCGGTTATCGCGCAATTTTATTAGGATTTTTAAGCTTATATCTTTTTTGATGCTCTACGGTTATTGCAACAGTTTCTGTTAACTGCGTGTACAAATATTGCATGTAGCGTACTCTAGAAGATTTACCGTTGACAAGGGTAGTCACTTACAGAAACTAACTCCTTATCTGACCTAGTAGATACTGAAACGTCGCAACTAAACTACAGCGTGGTTTCAAATACAAATGGAAATGCGACTGTTATATTTATGAGTTGCTTTATATTTTACATTGTTGCGGATGTAATGTTATTAATAACCCCTTTTTATGATTTATAAGTTTAAAATGCCTACACTGGAAGATACGAAATCTTTATTCTAAATCTTTTCGGGCTTATTGTTGATTGTTATTATTTATATGGTACGGTTGTAGGTAATTTTCAGCAATACCAAACACAACGCGTTACGACATTTTAAGTTTACCGATGATCCTAGTTGGTTGCAGTGTCACCGACTGTGAAATATTAACAAATGACCCATTTCTGATGCATGAAGTAGTAGCTTACTCAACAAGTTGTGCCGTGTATGCATAATGCAATAAAATATTTTACGGCTATCCATTTCATTAAATGGGAGCGTTTAAGCGTTATAATAAATCAAGTAAAAGCGTTAAGAAAAAATCAATATAATTTAGATTTTGTTCGTCAGAATTAAGCGACCATTCGTCCCGTACTATACGGGACAGTCCCTTTTTTAAACACATCTATTTGTATATGTAATCATTTTCATAAATTACGTAAATCTGTCCTTATAATGAAATCCCTTTTTAGTCCCGTTTCTGACGTTTCTTTGTTTACAGGGAATTAATCAAAGTCTAGAATGTACGAAAAAGATAGTGCGACCTGCAGATAACACAATATAGGATGACATCACAAGTTCTACCATTTACAAGACCATTCTAATACTTTTGTCGACTTAAAAAAATAGAGCGGATCCCGCTATTAGGCAGTATTATCAAGTCTACCGCGAAAAGAATTTGCTTATGACGCGACGGTGTCTTGTACGCATGGAAAATAAATTATCCGGTGCGTGTAAATAGTTCGTTAGTCAAGGTTAAGCGTTAATAAATAATTGTTTTTAAATAAATAATCATTATAGCGTAGTGTGTATCTAGGACGGTAGAAAATCAGAAAATGCCAAAAAGAAAGTGTACATTCAATAGAAATTTGCAAAGTGAATATCCATTTATTAAAGGGACAACCTCAGAAGGTAACCTAAGGGCTTAAAATATGCACAGTTTTCACTTGCACATGGTGGAAAGGAGGGTGTTGTTCAACACATATCGACACAAAGTGCGTCTTTTTTTCGATTTGGAAATGAAGAACAGTAGTTAGCTGTCATCGCATGTACTTGGTCGTACTGCAACGTGATCCACAGTAACCCCTTTCGTTCTAGGGATTGCACTAGTAAGCTAACCAAAATTGGTCCTAACAAACATTTGCTTGTGCTAGAACCGAATTTAAAAGTACTGTGTGTAACATCATACAAAAAGAATCAGTAAGTTCCATGCAAAATTGTTTTGGAAATCACGGGAGCGTAAAAATTTGTCCTACACTCTAGATATTTTATGAGTAGAAAGAACTCTTGGACGTTCAAGATATTCCAGGTTAAACTACAGACATTATTTTGTACTAAGCCAGAAAAGTAGTAAGCGAAATGAATTTCTATTATTTTAAAATTACGAAGATAGTTTCAGTATCCAGATGCGGTGACAAACGGCACTTACGCGTACGCACCAATCTTAGCAGAGCAAATCCATCGGGTCTAATTATACCGAAACTCTACTTCATCGTGAAGTATAAAAGCGAAAGTTTCAATATAATTCGACACTGAGGGCAGTTTGTACCACGGTCACGAATGTAACCCCTTGCTTCAGAGCATTGCGATTTTTATTGCACTCTAAAGCAACTTCTCAAAAAAGAACTTAACGTTTTTACGCCTTCGCGCCGCGCACCGTAGTCTTCGCCGTTTCTACGTTAGGATTGTTACTGCTTCGATATAAAATCGACAATCAACCAGTCGGAAGCCGATCCATCCAACATCCACAAGGAATCAACTGGAACAGCAGCAGGAACCACAACAAGGTATTGGTTAATAAAGATATTAAAAGAACTTTTTTTTTTATTTGTGTTAATTAATACTAACAAAGCCCTCCATTCTATCGAACTCTCAACTTCCAAGCCTTAATCCGCGGGGTGTGAGGCTGCACCTCGGTGAGTCCGCTCTTTCTTTCTATAGCTTCGCAATTTCTGACCGTATTAATTAACCTCACTAACCGCCATGGTGAAACATGGCAAACCTGGTCCTCCGGGACACGGTCGTCCCTTTACCTTCTCCGCCTCCTAGTTCCCCGCCACCTAGACCCGTAACACACCTCCTTCTCTAACCTTTGCTGCTGTCACCGCATCCCCATCAAATTAGAGAGGACATCTTCTATGTCCTCTATAACCTCTTCCAACATCCACCCACCGCTAAACCCATGCACCCTATTACCACACCACAACTTCCGTCTCCTCTTCGGCACCAAAACCCCACGCACCCCGTACCTAAACCTTCCGCTCCTGATTCCCGTTATTGCATTCGCAATATTTCCGCTCGTTTCATCACGCAGAAATCCTTCTTCCAAGCCCTCGGCCCTCTCCATCTTCCGTGGCTGAACGTAAAGCTCAACCACACCTGCCTCTTTGAAACGAGCGAGGCCCTGCCTGCTGCGATGCAGCGTACAATGCAGCATCAGCTCGGTGAGCCTGCATTGACGCTGACGCAGCTGTCGGGTCCCCGAACGTCCACACCCTACCTTAACCCCAACCCTAAACCTATGTCATTTTCCTGCGTCATTCGTGGCGTAGATAAGGATATCCTTCCGGAGGAGATCCGAGCTTCCGTTGACCTACTCCGGGTCACGAAACCGATCCACCAACGCTCCTCCCTCCTTTATACGCCTTATCACCCCTTCCCAATCCACCCTCAACCACCTCCTAACCAACGGTGTTTACCTTTTCGGTAGACACTACGCTTGCGAGCAATCCCGCATCCCCAATCCTACCCTGAAATGTTGCTCCACTTGCACGCAGGTGGGGCATATTTCCGACGAGTGTCTCACTCGTACCCTCCGTTGCCCTACCTGTGGTGAAAGCCATAAAGCCTCTTCGTGTAAACGCGTGAATACGCCAAAGTGTAACAACTGCGGTAGACCTCACGCAACGTACTCCTTTTCCTGCGCGACTCGTCGTACGATCCCTACCACCGCGGCAACGACTGTCATTCCAAAACCACTTCCTCCTTCCACGTCAGACACCGAGGATGACGGTAAACCCAAACCTCCTGTTTCCATATCTGACTTCATCGCCTCCAGTACCCTCACCCTGATACAACTATTTCCTGAGCATAGGGCCGATATAGCGAAAGCTGTCGACTATACGTCCAGGGAATATTTGAAACGCCGTACTAGGGTCAACTTTGTTGGCAATAGTGTAGCAATCACCACCCACAACATCCGATCCTAATCCTATACCTAACCCCTCACCTGATCCCTCTCCTTCGCCCTAAGTACAATGGATTTCATAATAGGTACAATCAATGCGAGTGTCCGGCGGAAGCGCCCCCTCATTAAAAATCTATTGGCCACAAACCAAATCCAAGTCCTAGCAATCACCGAAACAAAACTAACCACCCGATGTACCCTTGACTTTGTCTCTTATAATTCTTTCCTTCAATTTAGCCCCCACAATAATTTGCCAGGCACAGCCCTCATAATAAAAAAATCATTTCCTGCCACCCCTTATCTTCTTCCGCCGCACCTGCAGCATCTCGAATGTGTTGATGCAACGGTGCACTTTCCCCTTCCTGTCACCCTTTTCTGCTATTACAATCCTCCCTAAGAAGCTATTTCTAATGACCTACTTGACCACATCTCCACACTACCCAATGCTATCCTCCTAGGAGATCTTAATGCTCGTCATATCCAATTTGGAGACTCCACAACCAATAGAAACGGTATCCGCCTAGCCCACAATATCCTCACTTTACCACTGCTCCGAATAAGGGACACCAATCCTACCTTCATTAGTCATCAAGGTGCCTTTATAATCGATCACATTATGTGCACCGAGTCACTAATACAACATATGTCTTCCGATTGCCACCTAGTTAAAACATCCCTCGGCCCCGTCCCACCCCCTGCTCCCACTCACATTATTCGTAAAGACTTTATTCGTAAAGACTTCCAAAACGCCGTGCAATATATTTGGCGAATGCATCTCCAATAAACTTTAGGCTTACGATATTCAAACCCCCAACGATGTTGAGAGAGCGGTCACCGACTTAACTTCCGTTATTTCAGACGCGGCCGAAGCCTCAATCCCCTTAAAATCAATAGATATCTCGCGAAAACTTCTCCCACAATATATCGTAACCTTGATCAAAGGGAAGAGACCAGTATATCGCGAATTCCTGAGATCAAGGAACACCGCTCTCAAGACCGAATATAACCGATTAAACGCCCTAATTCGGCGTCAAACTAATACCTACACCGAAATAAAATGGGTCCAGGCCACCTTCAATCTCAACTATAGAGATGGCAAGTAGTTCTGGCACACCTTATTCTCACCAAAAGGAAAACCAAACACAAGTCCCACCTAACCGATCCTCAGGGTAACCTAATCTCCACCGATCAAGATAAAGCCGAAATTTTTCGTCACCACCTCCAATCTGTCTATACTTCACCTAACAATCCCTCGTTCGGCGACGACTTTAAAAATCGTCTAGAGCAAGACCTTACCCGAGAAAATTCTGGATGAGAACGAACCGTTCTTCTGACCAATTACTCCAACTCAAACCCTCAATTATTTCCACAAAGGCAAAATATCCGCTCCCCGACAGAAGTCTACGACTCATACTGAGACACCTGCCTCCTGCTATCAAACGCCTAATACGCATATATAAAAAATGCGTCTCCTCTCTTAATTCCCAACGTGTGGAAATCCACCTCGACCGTCATGATCCCCAAAAACTCTCAGACCTGAGAGATCCCTCATCATACAGACCAATCTCCCTCCTCAGCTGCCTAGGGAAATGCTTAGAGCAGATCCTAGCCCGAAGGCTGGGAGATCACATAGAATCCAATAACCTATTACCCGACAGCCAATTCGGCTTCCGGCCCAATAGAACCTGTCGGGACACATTGCTAAAACTCATAAAGGAAACATCACGTGCATTTAACCACCGTTACTGCAACCTTGCCGTGTTCTTAGGCATAAATCAGGCCTTTGACAAAGTCTGGCATGCGGATCTAGTCAAAAAAATCCGAGAATTAGGTATCCCCCCGAGCTCACGGCGCTCCTACTGTCGTATCTAACAGATAGGACGGTACGAGTCCGAGTGGGTTCATCCCCCTCAGAAAGTTTCACCCCTCAAGCAGGCGTACCCCAGGGTTCTGCCTTGGCACCTATCCTATACCTCATTTTCGCCAATGATATCCCCAACGTAACCACACCCGAAATATCCTTGACGCAGTTTGCCGACGTCACTGCCTTCTGGGCAGCCAATCGGTCAACGAAAAACGCATCCAACAGTTTGTCCAGAACCCTACAGAACTTCTCCAATTGGGCCAACCAATGGAGAGTCTCCATAAACCCTACCAAAACCCAAGCCATTCTATTCCGGCACCCTCATTATACCCGACACAAATTACTCTCCAAGGACGAGGTAACCATTTCACTGCAAGGGAACGGTTGCCTCTTCGCGAGAAGTAACATACCTAGGAATCACATTCACCAAAAACCTTAGCTGGAACGTTGATCTGAAAAACCCTAAACAAAATGCGAAACCGATCCAACCTACTGGGTGCCCTTAAGGGACGCATAGGGGATGTCAACCGAAACCCTTCAACACACCTATAAGACCTTTATACGGCCCGTAATAGATTACCGTGCTCCATTGTACGCTACCCTAAAGCCCAAACACCTAAAATCACACCTATCACCCAACGGCTCCAAAAACTTCAATGAAACTACACCCACCGTAGGATATTCGGCACCACAGAAGCTACCAAAACGTCCTCGGCATTCCATATACGCCTAACCCACGTCCAATACCTAAGAACCCACAGGAGAAAACCCAACAGTAAATTCAAACACTCTCCAACCGTCCTGACCCAGAATCTCGAAAACCTCCCGAGGAATTCGAAAACTTCCTACTGATATCCCTTACGCCCTTAGATAAAATCGAAGACGACCACTCGACGACCAGGAATCGATAACAACACACCTCACTCACACCCCACTTTACACACCACACGTACACCACACATACACACTGCAATCCAAAAACAAAAATAATATTATGTACTAATAATTGTTTTTTTGCAACCATCTAAACACTAACACTACATTGTATGCACTAATACAATATAAACAACTATATAACCACACTAACACAAGGAAGACCCAGGACTGAAGAGGAAGTAGACTCCTGAACAGTCCGCAGGAATAAGTAATAAGATCAGCTGTACTAACAATAAGCAGTCTAACTAATAAGCATACTAACAAAAAATATAATTCGTACTCCGCTTTTTGTAGTAATTTATTATAATATCAGCATTCCTGCATTTCTACCAAAATTTCTATGTGCGAGAAACATAATTCCGACCCACGCCCTTAAAGCAGCTTTTATTGCAATTTGTACTTATTGTTATAAAATATTTAATATATCGAAGAACAACTTTTAGTTACAAAATCTAAATAGTTGAAATATCTGTCAATTCCTGTTACCACTAAGCCATTTTAAAAATTAGTCTGACGTAAAGGGGCTTATCATCAATGGATTCGTTGTTGATTTTCATTCCTACAAAACGGGCTTAAAACCATCGTCTGAGGGGATCAAACGTAGTTAATACCCATAGACCCCCAAATTAAAAACCCGTACCACTAAATTCTACGTATTTGGAGTTGACCGAATTGGCTCGAAGTATCTAGAATAAAATAATAATAACCTTATGTAGCTTTGAGGTTTTCACCTTGACTATAAGGCAGTTAAAATTTATACGCTCTACATATCCTATCCCCCCTAAAACGCCCTGTATAATTAAAGCAGAATTCCGGAAACATTTCGCTTTATAAAACTAAATTGAATTTAAAAAGGTTGGTTTACCAATAAATGAATAGGATTTACAATAAGAAATTATTTAAAATTGAAATAAGAAACGTAATAGTAAAACTTAAATTAACACCATCCCGACCCAATAAGTAATAAATTCAACACAGTGATACAACTTCCTGTTTCTTTAACTAATCAATTGAACTTATAGTTTAATGACTTGTATCAAATAAACCACATCTGCGTTTTACATTTTACGCGTTTAGTAAAATGCATTCAAATTGAGAATCAATCGAACAACAAAAGTAAGGACAATGCGTGCTGACAACACAAATTCCAATTTTGGAGGAGCAGCAAGACATGACCAAAATAACGTGTCATAAAGTTTCGCATATTCTTCATAACTGTATTCAAACATCAGTAGAGTGTTTACTTATTGACATTAAAGTCATTATGGTGAGAATCTATGTCTATTTTAACATTTATACTGTTTGAGTTGAACAATTACAAAAATTGTGTGTGTTTGTGATGAATACCAAAAACTGTTGGGATACGGTAACACCAGATGATTAGATTTGTTACCTTCAATAGAAGGTTACCGTCGTGTAAAGTTGCAGAGTTACTTTCACTCTCAAGAAAAATGTCCACATTTATTCTTAATAGTTTTAAACATTTTTTGAAGTTTGGCTATGGTTTCTTCACTCATAGCTTCTACATTCTATAAATGTGTACTGCAACTAGAGTGTGAAAAATCTTCGAAGGTAGAGGTATATATGGTGGTATAAAATTTAAAGCAACAAGTGATAGAACGGAAAAATGAAGTCTTTTTGCCCAACCAAGTTCAAACTGTGCAGTAGTTTTGGTAAATGAAGAAGACTTAGCGTAACTCCATTTAAAACGTCATTGAGTATGTTTTATATTACTCGTATAGCGTATTTGAATAAATGGACGCAACAATCTGAAGATTTGCAAACGTTTCGTTGGGCATTGCTAAAAAGAGCCTCTGTGGTCGAATGTTGGAAACTCATTAACTTTTTTCAAAACAACACCGTCATATAGATGATTCGGACCTTTTGACGAAATTTTGTGCATTAAAGGATATACAACCAGTCAAAAAATGAAATAGTGGAAAGTAGTTTCTGTTTCTATTGACAAACAATGAGTCGCGCGTTTTAACCATTTCAAGAGTAAAGACATATGAAATAACAACACAACAAATTGTTGAAATGTAACATATACACATTTCAACAACGGGATCAACGCCACCACGAAAACGATTTATTCTGACCTGAATAAAATTTGGACCAACGTAAAAGCTAACCTTACTGTAAGAACTTTAAAAGGACCTTTAATGACAAAACATAAGTTTCAGATAAATTGCCTTGAATTTTTAAGTATCTTCAAGATCACACATTTTTCGAATAGTGTATTCAATGGAAAAGTATACAAATGAGTAACGGATAAGCTCGCCATTTTGTTAACTATGTACGAAGGAAAATAAGAATTAAATAGCCTTCAACAAAATTTTGTTACGTTATTGCATTATGACATGGGACACCTTAAAACTTATCACCAACAACCACTACATTATCCACTTAGACTAGAAAACTCATGATTTAGTATCTGAAAAGAAATTTCTCCTCTCCTTCCCTTACAGTATTTGGTACACCACAGACTCTTCCGGTTATGAGTTCATGTCACGTGTTTTCTTCTTACATAAATCGTTACCTTAGTGAGAATATGCACCGTTTAGCTAAATTGTTACAGTTTTGTAAAGAAAATAGGCCTGAAACAAGAAATTTAAGAAATTTTGAAACCTGTTCATTTTGCATTAAGATTGATGTTCTAACCCATATTGCTCACTTCAATACGGAAATTGTTACATATGAATCACCCAAGTGGCCATGAATTTCTGAACTTTGATAAATATATACATTTAATACTTATGATGAAAAAAGGTTTAAAATTTAATCGAGCCTCAATGGGCCGAAGAAATTTCATCGCAAAAGCATTAGCTTTAAATAAAAGAAATGGAATAGAAGTGAACTTCTAGCTTTGGTACCACGACTTAAAGCTGATAAATACAAAGCAATTAGTGATATTAGTGATACAAATAATTACAAATCTTGAAGTTTCAAACTGCCTTACCGAAATGGAGTTTATTTAACTTTACTTCATGGTGCTCAATATTTAATAGCAGTGGTGTATCGATTATAATTCCACAAATGTTTACATATGAATGTTTATTTGTCAACGTGTTTCAATACATGTATCATTGCCACGAGAAAACATATAAGTAAAATAATAACAAGTAGGTATGGCAACAAATCATTAAGGTAGCATAGCAAACTTGATGTAAATTGTAAGTCTGTATTTAAAATATCTGCCGATTTGATATGATCAACATGTCTGTTCATTAAATGTACTTTATGTTTATGTGCCAAACCGTTCTTCCAAAACATCTAATTTGTCTTTAATATTACAAAAATGTAAAAATTTAATGTTGTTTTGTGAAGTCACAGGTGGTTATTTACTATCAGATGTTTGGCATAATTTGATGTGTTTATCTTTGTCACACCTAGTGTGTTCTTGAAATCAAAGAATCTAAGTGTTTGTCCATTTTAAACAGAATTACAGAATGTGCAGTTCAATTTGCCGATTTCAAAATGGCGTTAGTTAAATCTCTAGCATTAAATAAACATTTAGGAATGTTGGTGTTAGTTTTGAAAGTTGATTTGTATTTCTTGTTCTTTTATAATATGTAAGCTACTTTTTTCAAAGTATGAAGTTGTTATAATTGATGTCCCTTTATTAAAATTTGTTTGATGTAATGGTAGTAACTAATAACATTATGTGGATTGGAGTGATATGGATCGCTTGGAATGGTACTGTCTGTATTTGTACGTTTTCTGAATAAAGTGATATTAAATATGGAATTCCAGGAAATGATGATAAAGAATATAAATGTAATTAATAAACCTTCGTTAGAAAAACAAGTCACATAAGCACCCGATTAAATGCTGTTTAAACATGGGTCAGCAAGTCAAAATGTATGGTGATACTTGCTTACGTTAACCTGTTTTTTAGAACTAAAAATTCCGCAACTCAGGGTATAATTAAGAACGTTTAAGGAAGATGGCGTAAAGAAGAAGAGTGAATTCGAATTAGAGACAATCTGCATATTTACTTCAAGGTATATTATTCTGAAATTATATATGAAATACATAATATTAAGTTTGATTTATTTGACAATAACGCTAAACGAACTGTCACTTACATCAAACATAGAAAATTCATCACACAAACAAATAAAGTTCTAAAACGCATCCAAAAACAACATCCACATAGAACAAACATAAATCAGAACAATTCCTACAATTTTCACTTAAGATAAGTATTAAAATTCCTTAACAAATGTTTGAAGTATTTATTTTTTCCTATATTCACTAACAAAATTCAGAGCGCATCGTGGAAATGACCATAATTTCTAATTTACTTAAAGCATTTTCCTTGAAAAAGGACATAACTTACAACAACAAATCTTACAATTATTTATTAAAATCACTTCAGGAAGAAAATTATTAAAGCAATTAGCTAAAGGGTTAGACTTAACCTCACAAATTTCTCTGTAACCACGAAGTTGTTTTTACACTTTAGATTCGCTGGTAAGAATGTAACAATCTACTTTAACGGTTGCTAGCTTTATTTTTATTTTAGGGGAAAGCAATTACTATTTAGCTCTTCGAGACAGTTATCAGCTGTTCTCATACTCGTACTTGTCTGAATCCATTTCTGAACGTTACAATTAATACGTTTCTGATTTTCTGCCCCATTGAAGGTAATATTGATATTCTTGCTTTCATTTGGCTGTATGTATTTAATTTTAGAGGTACTTTTTGTACGCCATATAATATACTTTTCGTACACCATCTAAATATACTTGTATGCTATGTAAATATGGATATAGGTACGCTGTAGTACATTTGTATATAATTCGTACATAGTTGTACAAACTGGCATTTGGCTAATGAAGTGTGTTACTTAGCAAGAGATTTGACTTCCAAGGGTGGAACACCTGTAAAATACTGAAACTATAACTTTCCAACAGGCTGGGATATGAAAGATAAGTTATAAATCACTCATATTCAGAGTCTTTGGATACTTTAATGCTTTGATTAATCTGTGACCAATCCCATAAGTTGTATAGACCTATGTAGATGTTTGTGATAAAACTTTAAGTGTTATTGCACAATTTTGCGCTTTTACATGAAATTGCTTTGGATAAATTTTTGAGTATAAATTTTCCATGCCTATTGGTAATCTATGTATTTAAACACTATTTTGTAAGAAATTGTGTAACTGGATGCATTCAGCTCAACAGATTCTAGTTAAAGATTTTATAAACCACCTGATCATTTCTGTTATATTTGTTTACAGCAAGTTATTCATAGTAATTGTATTATTACTATAATCTTTTATTCAATGTGCCTTTATAACTTGGGGAATGCTTAAATTACCTGTTTACTGTATTTTATTAAAGACTATAAACCTATGTTTTAGTATAACTTAGCTTTGAAATTTTGTATATTACTTTTGCCATTTTGGATGTAAATTTAACTTGATTTCATTATCTAAATTCTACTATTAGACTCGTTGGGTGGCTTGCTATATTGTGTATTTAAGAGCACAAATATTCTATGTATTATCTCTGTGGTTAACAATTTGTGTAACACAATTGAATTAATTATTTATTTAGGGAATTATCTCCCTTTTACTTTTTGGGGAATATAAATTAAATTATATGTGTGTACATACAAATGCAAACTATATACTGCCATTATTTGTAATTAATATACCGCTTTTGCTTTGGGGACTTTCTGCTTTACAACTACTTTTCCTAGCGCTCAGATCCTTTCATATATTCGTTGGTTGGCTAGAAAAGTGGCAATTTATCTATTTATCTAGAGCAGGCTGAATTATTGTTCTAGCTGGAGCCCTCTCGTCTCTTTAAGCATACAGATACCATCTGCATCACTGTAGAACCCTCCAGCTCTACCGTGACCGAGCTACCGGCAAGTCCTGTAAAGGTATATCCTCCGTTAGGGTAAGTTTTGGGTACAAAGTTGAAGTTTGCACGTAACAGTTTACATAAATGCAATATCTGTTTTACGGAATGCGTGTGTACGTATATATGTGTGTTTATGATGAATCTATCGGGCGCAATACCATAAAAACTTTCCATTACGTATAAAAACATAAAAGTGTCTCTCAGAGAACATGTTCAACATAGCCACCGCCCACTTTAAAACAACGTTTAATAGCTTGCACCATGATTATCTTACAGAAAGGAAATGGGTGGTTCACCTCTGATAGTATCAGTAGCTTCTTAAATTCTTCTTCATAAATTTGTGGGTATCTATTGTTGGGTAGAGATTCAGGATACGAGGTAGTCAAGGGCACTAACTCCCGTGATCCATGCAACCGTTTTGAAACATCATGTTTAAGTAATTTCTTACCCTTAAGTAGGAAGGCAGCAAAATAGGACCTTAAGGTTTCTCTCCAAATATCCCACTCCATACCATAATCTTACATTCATACTGAAAATGCTTTTCCTTGATTAATATTGATTTTTTAATCGCAAAGAATGGTTATTTTGTCAGATTAAACACGTCGTCTTATGACGAACCGTCTTCATCGCATCCTAGTTGGGTAATCTCGTGGAAGTAAACTTTGAACCGGAGTTAAATGAAATGTGTGAAGCTTCTCATATTGAACAGTTTCAGTTAGACTGACTGATTCCAGCAGCTAATAACAGATGGCGTAAACTGTTTTCGAGATCACCAGTTACTTGAACTAAAACTTTATCTACTTGGTCAGGTCGTATACTTTTAGGACGTCACGTATCGTTCTTGGAGCGAAATGAACCTGTTTCGCCTAATCAATTGAACAAGTTTTGAAAAATCTGTTTTCTTCCAGATTATGTTCTTCGATAGCTGTAGCAAAGCCAGATCTATGTGTTCTTACATAAACATCCATCCGTTTAATCGTTACGTTGTGCCATATTTTCACATTTACTTTAACAATGTTTAGGATTAAAAGACACCTACAGTTCAACTAGGATTTGTTTAGCATCATATTATGTAAATTAACCCTGCCGCAGCTAGTAAAGGTGGCCTCATCAGTCCATAAGATCAAGGAAAGTAGTTGAGGATTTTCGTTACACATATTCTTAGCCAATAGCAATAGGCAGCCGCCTGTCAAAATCAGTTACTGTTAATACTTTTTGACTAACTACCTCTTTGAAGAGGTACGTTTCATACTGTGTACAAATTTATATATAAGTACGCGCGGTACGTACCATACTGCGTACAACTGTGTATATAAGTACGCTGCGGTACATTTCGTTACCCTATACATGTTGGGGTATATTGTGTCTTAGATGTTGTACACATTTTGTATATAGCTATATGTTTTGCATACCTACATTTTGGCCTGTTAAGTGTGTTTTACTTATTACATACTAGCAAGGTACTTGATGTAGATTATGAGATGATGTTTGGAAGATATCTGAAATAATTGCCAAACACTACATATTGAATTGGATCTTATGACAGGATTCCAGGATCTAAAGCTAAGTTACTGACCATACATGTTTTGTGTAATCTTTGACTAATCCTAGAAGGTTGTATAGACATATTTAAATGGTATTAATGAACCTTTAAGTGTATATTGCATAGATTTTCTTTCACTTCCACATAAAGTTGCTCTGGGTAAATTCTTTTAAGTCAATGGTTACAATACCAATTGGTAATTTATGTATTTAAACTAGGTTTTGTAGAAAACTGTGAAACCGTATGCATTCGGCTAGGCAGATTTTAGATATAAACCATATGATGTTTTAATTGTGTTATTGCATATTTTTCATAGCAATGTGTTATTGACTGTGTTATTCATAAATTGTAAATTCATTGTAATATTCTGTTAAATATGCCTATGCAATGCTTAAATTACCTCGATGTCATCCATTTAAATGCTAATACTGATGCTTTGGCATAACTTAGTTTTAAAGATCCATATGCTTTTCATTTTTGTTAAACTACATTTATTTGAAATTACTGTATAAATTTGAGAGTACACTTTTGGGTGGCTTGTTGTTTTGTAAGTAAAGGCACAACATTATTTAACGTGAAAACATTGGGGGTTACTATTTGTGGGTCACACAATTTAGGGAATTATTTCACCCCTTTTGGGGATACAGTTTAGTTGGTGTATATAGGTACATATATTGAAAACGATCCTTCCTTACAATTGTTGCTTGGGTAGAAAAGTGACTAATTATCTTCGTTATCTAGGGCTGGCTGAGTATTGTTCTAGCTGGCGCCCTCTTTTCTCCCCTTAAGCTTTTAGGGACCACCTGTGTCACTGTAGAACTTCTCTCTGGAGGTAAGTTAGTGTACGAAGTTCAAATTTGCACGTAACAAGTACGACGCGAAGGCTCTTGAGATCGCCTCAGGTTGTCGACTAACAAAGCATCACTTGTTAAATCAGTTTTTAAGTATACATAAAAGAGCAATCGTGACATACTATATCATAATTTATTACGTAAAGAGATCTCTTTAAAGGATCTTTATTTAACTACGCATATCTATTTCCAATACTTTTTTATATTGAACGGTATCGGAAATATATATTTCTACAAAAAAAAAAATTTACATGTGACTGTAACTGTGGGAATATTCAATTTTGAAGGTTTTAAAAAATTGCAAAAGATTGCATTTCATGCGAGTTATTGATGACCTGAATTTCAATCTTCCATGTTAAAATTTGACCCCAAAATAACACACTTATTTTCACCCCCTGTATACCTATTGTGTTTTGTCGACATAATTGTCTCGTAGGCCTTCATTCCAAATTTCATCAAAATCGTCCGTATGGTTTCGGCTGGCGAATGACCACATACACACAGACACACACGCAAACACGCACACACGCACACACGCACACGCGCACACGCACAAGCGCACTCGCGCACACACGCACACACGCACGCACGCACACACAAACGCACGCTCGCACACACGCACACACGCAAACACCCACACACGAACACACGCATACATGCACACGCACACACACACACGCACACACGCACAAACGCACAAACGCACCCACGCGCACACGCACACACGCACACAAACGCACGCACGCACACGCAAACACCACACACGCACTCACGCATACATGCACACGCGAACGCGCGCACGTGCACTCACGCAAACGCGCACATAGACAAAGAAGCAGACACAGACACGGACACGGACACGGACGCGGTCACGGACTCGGACACGGACACAGCCACGGACACGGACACGGACACGGACACGGACTCGGACACGGACACGGACACGGACACGGACACGGACACGGACACGGACACGGACACGGACACGGACACGGACACGGACACGGACACGGACACGGACACGGACACGGACACGGACACGGACACGGACACGGACACGGACACGGACACGGACACGGACACGGACACAGACACAGATACAGACGCAGACGCAGACACAGACACAGACACCGACACAATCACAGACCAAGACACAGACACAGGCACAGGCACAGACACAGGCGCAGACGCAGACGCAGACGCAGACACAGACATATCACACAGACACAGACACAGACACAGACACAGACACAGACACAGACACAGACACAGACACAGACACAGACACAGACACAGACACAGACACAGACACAGACACAGACACAGACACAGACACAGACACAGACACAGGCACAGACACAGACATAGACACACACACACACACACACACACACACACACACACACACGACCCACACAACACACACACACACACACACACACAGACACCACACAACACACACACACACACACACACACACACACACACACACACACACACAAGACCCACACAACACACACACACACACACACACACACAGACCCACACACAACACACACACACACACACACACACACACACACACACACAGACACAGACGCACAGACACACTGACACACAGGCACACAGGCACAGAGACACACAACACACTGACACACAGGCACACAGACACAGAGACACACAGACACACAGACACACAGACACACAGACACACAGACACACAGACACACAGACCCACAGACACACAGACACACAGACACAGACACAGACACACAGACACACAGACACACAGACACATAGACACACAGACACAGACCCAGACGCAGTCGCACGACAGACGCAGACGCAGACGCAGACGCAGACGCAGCCAGACGCAGACGCAGACGCAGACGCAGACGCAGACGCAGACGCAGACGCAGACGCAGACGCAGACGCAGACGCAGACGCAGACGCAGACGCAGACGCAGGCGCAGGCGCAGACACAGACACAGAACACTGACACTGACACTGACACAGACCCAGACACAGACACAGACACAGACACTTACACGGACACGGACACGGACACGGACACGGACACAGACAAACACAGACACAGACACAGACACAGACACAGACACAGACACACACACGAACGCACGCACGCACACACGCACACACGCACACACGCACACACCACCACGCACACACGCACACACGCACACAGCACGACACACAAACGCACGCTCGCACACAGCACACAGCAAACACCCACACACGAACACACGCATACATGCACACGCACACACCACACGCACACGCACAAACGCACAAACGCACCCACGCGCACACCACACGCACACACAAACGCACGCACGCACACACGCAAACACCCACACAGCACTCACGCATACATGCACAGCGAACGCGCGCACACGTGCACTCACGCAAACGCGCACATAGACAAAGAAGCAGACACAGACACGGACACGGACACGGACGCGGTCACGGACTCGGACACGGACACGGCCACGGCCACGGACACGGACACGGACACGGACTCGGACACGGACACGGACACGGACACGGACACGGACACGGACACGGACACGGACACGGACACGGACACGGACACGGACACGGACACGAAACGACAGGACACGGACACGGACACGGACACGGATACGGACACGGACAGGGACGCGGACACGAACACGGACACGGACACGGACACAGATACAGACGCAGACACAGACACAGACACAGACACAGACACAACGACACAGACACAGGCACAGGCACAGACACAGACACAGACACAGACACAGACACAGACACAGACACAGACATATCACACAGACACAGACACAGACACAGACACAGACACAGACACAGACACAGACACAGACACAGACACAGACACAGACACAGACACAGACACAGACACAGACACAGACACAGACACAGACACAGACACAGACACAGACACAGACATAGACACACACACACACACACACACACACACACACACACAGACCACACAAACACACACACACACACACACACAGACCCACACAATACATACACACACACACACACACACACACACACACACACACACAGACCACACACACATACACACACACACACACAGACCACACAACACACACACACACACACACACACACACACACACACACACACACACACACACACACACACACACACACAGACACAGACCACAGACACACTGACACACAGACACACAGGCACACAGGCACAGAGACACACAGACACACTGACACACAGGCACACAGACACAGAGACACACAGACACACAGACACACAGACACACAGACACACAGACACACAGACACACAGACCCACAGACACACAGACACAGACACAGACACACAGACACAGACACACAGACACACAGACACACAGACACATAGACACACAGACACAGACCCAGACGCAGTCGCAGACGCAGACGCAGACGCAGACGCAGACGCAGACGCAGACGCAGACGCAGACGCAGCGCAGACGCAGACGCAGACGCAGACGCAGACGCAGACGCAGACGCACGCAGACGCAGACGCAGACGCAGACGCAGACGCAGACGCAGACGCAGGCGCAGGCGCAGACACAGACACAGACACTGACACTGACACTGACACAGACCCAGACACAGACACAGACACAGACACTTACACGGACACGGACACGGACACGGACACGGACACGACAGACACAGACACAGACACAGACACAGACACAGACACAGACACAGACACAGACACAGACACAGACACAGACACAGAGACAGACACAGACACAGACACAGACACAGACACAGACACAGACACAGACACAGACACAGACACAGACACAGACACAGACACAGACACAGACACAGACACAGACACAGACACAGACACAGACACAGACACAGACACAGACACAGACACAGACACAGACACAGACACAGACACAGACACAGACACAGACACAGACACAGACACAGACACAGACACAGACACAGACACAGACACAGACACAGACACAGACACAGCACAGACACAGACACAGACACAGACACAGACACAGACACAGACACAGACACAGACACAGACACAGACACAGACACAGACACAGACACAGACACAGACACAGACACACACACACAACACACACACACACACACACACACACACACACACACACACACACACACACACACACACACACACACACACACACACACACACACACACACACACACACACACACACACACACACACACACACACACACACACACACACACACACACACACACACACACACACACACACACACACACACACACACACACACACACACACACACACACACACACACACACACACACACACACACACACACACAACAGACACGAGACACAGACACAGACACAGACACACAACCAAAATTTTTCAGGTTCAGAGATTCAAAACATCAAAATAACGCAATTTATATTTTTCGATTTTGTTTCGACCACAACACTTTCTTGTTTAGTAAGAAAGTAAAAATTAAATTGGTCAGTAAAAAAATTTAATAGCATGATACACAATAAATTTGTTGTGGGTGTTCACAGTGAAATATCCATATTTATAAATACAAAGAAAAAATTAGCAAATTGCAGTTTACATAAAATTATATAAAAGTAATCCTCTCATATTTACAAACAAATGGAATTTAACGAAACAATACATTTTAATCAAAGTTGTCCATTTTATTAATGCTCCCATGCGGCTTACACGTTGGTAGTTAACGCAACATTATGAAAACAACAACCACAAATAATTTAGAGGTTGGTTAATTCTAACTACAATTACTGAAGCTGGGAAACGACCCAATATTATTGATAAAAGTTTTGGGTGCTCATTAAGACCACCAGTGTGACCATAAATTAATTCCAATTTATAACGGTTATTCTAATATAGAATAATTTAGGCACGCCTAATAATAAAATATTAACTTGAGTTTGCGTAACTGTGTGCTTTTACATAATTAATTCAGGGTTGTTTTTAAATATTAAGTTCAATTAGTGAAATTTTGTTTTGATTATCTAACCGAATGGACGTGACATACTTACACATTGCATTTATGAAGGTGAAATTGATTATCTCATCGTTGAATTTATTATTACTAACGTAACAATGTATGTACAGATAAATAAAATATTTAAGTATACGGGTAACAACTTTTGTAATTGAGAGCTTAACACAGTTACACTTTAAAGAATCATTAATCATTTCAATTGGTATTTTTTTATATAATTATAACCGTACATTTGATTTCTTCCATTTCCATTTTTATAAAACATTTTACGAATGATTTACTGAATTTACTGAATAATTATTATATTAATTTATTGTGATGATAACTTACTTATATAGAATAATTTAGTGAGCAAAAAAAAAAACTAATAAATTTTATTCATTTTGACGGGTTCTGTTGAATTGTCTTAATTCTGTTTGTGTACGGCTTTCACAATCATTATCAGAAGCCTCGATTTCATGCAAAGCATAATTTAATTGACGCATTTTGCACATATTCCCTTGCTTTTTTTTTAATTGATCAGTTTCATAATATCCCTTCATTTTTTCAAAATATTTAAAATCCTCTGTTAATAAGTACGGTGTTAGGCCGTATTGATATAACTATGGAATGAAACCTGATATAAACTGATTAAAAGTTTAAGCAATGCTAATGGGATCGAAGAGAAAAAAGGAATAAAAAAAACATAATAATGGTTGTTATATTTAGAATTTACACCAGTTCTACATACATTAAAACAATATTTACATCGATTGGGGCTTGTATCTCGATAGCTCAGTTTTCATTTGAGCTGTACTCTACCAAAGTACATGTCGTAGGTTCAAATTCTATCCGAGGTAAACTTTTTATTTAGGTATTTAATAAAATTGTCGAAAATAACGAGAAAATTTATTGCTCTAAAAAGCTATTTCTAGTTAAATTTTAACTCAATTGTCTTAGACCTCAGGAGGTAGCGGAAGCACATTAAAATTGGTGGAGTAATTTTGTGTCTCAAAGAACCAAATGTGATAATCGCAACACGTGCGCTGTCACCTTTTGGTGCTCGGCCATATATTTTATCCTCGGCTACGCCTCGGGTAAAAAGAACGACCTCGCACCAAGAAATGTGTAAACAGCGCACTAGTTGCGAAATCTATATTTTCCAACGTACTGATGACGAAATTAAAACAAACTACTGGTTTCAAGGCTCTCGGTAGGTAGTCGTAGAACACCTAAAATTGGTGGGATGATTTCTTAATCGTATTTTATTAAAAATAATAGATTTTTTTGGCCACACTTTATAATATCAGCTTGTAGGCGCCCCGGGTTGATGGTGTCTTACAAAATAATATTTCAAATGGTTAAGCCAGTAGCTAGGCTTCAATGAATCGATGTAGTATAACCAACCGGAAAAATCGCAAAATACTTCTTTATTAAATGTAAAGTAAAAGAAATTATAACAAGATATATTACAAAAATAAAATTCTTTGGCAAAGCGGGGCGGTAAATAAGGTTCTGGGTATATTCACTGATCTCAGGATAATGATACGTAGTACGAATAAGAATTTTGTGTAGGCTCTGAATAGAAAATATACCTAAAATTAGCATGAACTCACGTTATAGAAAGTTCAAAACATAGAATTTAGGAATCAAAAAGAAACAGTTAAATGGAAAGTTGTAGAGGCTGTGGAATCTACGTAAATTCTGACTTCTTTATTCTACTCGAAATATAACTTTGTCCATGAGATCTGTAGGTTGCCCTGTCATCCCGTACATCCTATCAGTATTCTCCAATTCACTAGAAAATACGTACAATGGACTTTTTGATCGGCACAGTAAATGCCAAGGATGTATGTAGAAAACTTAGCCTCCTCAGATTCGAAAAAATTCAAATACTCTCCATAACTAAAACCAAACTATCGGATAGGTGTGCTGTCCACTTTACCAACTATCACACTCTCCTCAGGAAGAGTAACCAACAGGGAACCCGAGGCACCGCTCTATTAATCAACAATACTTTTCCCTCAACCCGTTCCGAACTACCCCAACACCTCCAACACTACGAATGAATAGCAACTACGGTTTGTTTTCCGCAACCAATAATATTCTTTTCGTTTCACAATCCTTCATTCGAAGCCATTTCAATACATCTTCTAGAATACGTTGCTAGTATACCAAATGTAGTTATTTTGAGAGATTTGAACGCCCGACATACTCAGTTTGACGACACACGCCAACGGAAGAATCCTGCCTGATTTACTCCTCAGACTGCCCTCCCTCCCCTCAGAACCACTATTTAACCAATTCGAGTATGAATGCTACCTACCAATAACAAAAAAATCTGACCACCTACCCCTTCTTGTTAAAACCACTCCTCCACCACCTATTACGCACATATTCATACAAGATTTGTGTAAAGTAAATTGGGATGTGTTCCAAGAGTACATCTCCAACCACCCCCCTAATAAAGATTTTTCTCTTCCTACAGGATGTAGAAAAAACCGTGTACGACCTAACCTCCGTTTGGCGAGGCGGTCGCGTTAGCAGTCCTACTTAAAACCAGAACTTCTGCCTTAAGCCTGTGGACCAACATATTGTGAACTGGATCAAAGAAAATAGGTGCATTTACCGCAAATTTCTGAGGTCAAGTATTCCGATTCTCAAGACGGAATATAACCGCTTCAATGCCAAAATCCACGGAAACCAATATAATCACTGAAACCTGATGGATATAAACTACTCCCAAACTCGATTGCTTGTTTGGAAATGTCTTAATTCGGTTTAAACCATACTTTGTATGGTATTTAGTATCTTTTAAGCCAAAATTTAAATACATTATTCTGTACTAAAGGCTGCACTAAAGCGCATATTCCAAAAATGTGTCATATTGTAAAAATGACACTATTTTCGTAATCGCTATTTTTGAAAATACAGTTTTCTTTGTCTCTAACCCCAAAACTCTTATTAATAAGGTAATAAACCTGATAATCGATGTAAAGTAGGTACATTTATAGAGGAATCCAAAATTTTATAATATACAAGTTGTCATTCAAAAATCTTACAATCTGTTTCCACGCTTTTCTAGACCACCCTGTATGTTTTAAATAATTTCTTAAAATACCCATTAACGATTCGTTAAGTTAAGAATACTAAATATACACACTGTGTGTGTGTGTGTGTGTGTGTGTGTGTGTGTGTGTGTGTGTGTGTGTGTGGTGTGTGTGTGGTGTGGTGTGTGTGTGTGTGTGTGGTGTGTGGTGTGTGTGTGTGTGTGTGTGTGTGCGTGTGTGGTGTGTGCGTGTGTGCGTGTGTGGTGTGCGTGTGTGCGTGTGTGCGTGTGTGGTGTGTGGTGTGTGCTGTGTGTGCGTGTGCGTGTGTCGTGTCGTGTGTGTGTGCGTGTGTGCGTGTGTGCGTGTGCGTGTGCTGTGTGCGTGTGCGTGTGTGTGTGCGTGTGTGTGTGTGCGTGTGTGCGTGTGTGTGTGTGCGTGTGTGTCGTGTGTGTGGTGCGTGTGTGTGTGTGCGTGGCGTGTGCGGTGGCGTCGCGTGTGCGTGGTGCGCGGCGTGCGCGCGCGTGCGCGTCGCGTGCGCGTGCGGTGCGAGTGCGAGTGCGAGTGCGCGTGCGCGTGCGCGTGCGCGTGCGTGTGTGTGTCTGTTTAATGAGAGTTGAAAGCACCCAACCCCGCACATAGTCGTCGAAATTAAAGAACAATCATATTCTCAACCGCAAAATAATGTTAAATGTATTTGTAATGCAACAAAATAACGACAGGATGCATTTCCGACGCCTGAATACAACGGTCGACAAAATGGTTTTCGGTGAATTGTATTTCGATGAATTGTTAATTCGTTTAATTGTGTTTCGGTGAATTGTTTTCGATGAATTGTATTCGGTGAATTGTTTTCGGTGAACTTACCTAGACCCATTTGACTCGATTTATCAATCAAGGTATTGCGAGAGGTACTTCGCCATTTGAATTTTAGAGTTGGGATTGCTACTCTTTAGATGTGAATGGGTGGAGAGTTACGAATTTCATGCTCAAATGGCAATTTAAAATAAAATTGACGTATCCTAGCATTTTCTGAAGTACTGTTGTCACCGATTTGATAAAATATATCTGTTACACTTGGGAATCACCGTATACATACTATTGTTGTCTTTGGCTAATTGCAGATTGTCTCTAAGTTTATTAATTCTTATAGGTTGCAAAATCCTTTACGTACGTTTTGGTACTTAAAATAATATACTCTTAAATAAAGTGAAATTAGCACATGTAAGCGTTGTGTATACTACTATATTGGTAAAGTACAAACAACTATGTAAAAGTAGATACTAATGTACAACGCCGTACTTGAACCACACACAAAAAAATTTATAATTTCGACTTAATCTCAGAAATTCCGATATAAACTCGGAAATTCCGACAAACTCCGTAATTTCGAGTTAGTGGGAATTTTCAAGTTTAAGTTGGATTTTGCGAGTTTATGTCGAAATTTCTGAGATTTAGTCGAAATTTGCGGGATTAAACCGAAATTTCCGTGGAAATTTTCGAGTTTAAGTCGGAATTATAAAAAAAACAATTGTGTAGTCCTTCTACACCATCTCGAAAATGGAAATAAGATTTTATAGCTTTTAATTATTAGAAGGTAATCACGTACAATTTCCTTAAGCAGTACGTTAATATTACGTTCATATTTTGTCCACCCTGCCCTATTTACAATACATAACAATTGCAAATCAATAAAGAAAAATGTTGCACTTCTGTTGCTGAATTCGAGAATTTTTCATAACATTCTGTACAGATCGTAATCAATAACAAACAAATGGAAGATTGATTGTAATGTACATGTAATAATCAAAATTTTAAATGTAGATTAACTTTCTGCAATAAGGTAATATCGTGGTGTTTCGTAACATTTTTGCAGCTTTTTACATACATTACGTCACACACGTGTATAAACTACAAGTGCTCAAAAGTTATCTAATGACGTATGCAATTTTCCATCAACATCCGCTTTCATTCACAATATGCGCGTCACAGTACGACATAGAAAGCACGCGAATTTAGCGATCACATATCTATTGTTAAAATGTCACGACATTGATTACCCTACTTTGAACGTCTAAGGCTAATTACTCAAATATTGTCTACCTTCAAGTTAGGTAAAACACGAATGGAGGATGTAAGAAAGTTTAATGAGCTATTAAAAGGGCTTTAAACTTTAAGGAACAAATAAATATACAATGCGGATGTATAATGCCATCTCAAAAGTTTCTCTTACGATGGTGTCATGCTTGCTCTTTGTTTTCAATGCTTTTGGACATTCCTGTTGTTGACGTGAATTACTTTAATGCGAGGGGCGTGACGTGATGGTTTGAACTTCTTGAAAACGTAAAACGTATGAGTTTGACTTCATGATGTTTGCAAAGTTTAAAGCTCTTTAACAGAGGGTGCTCTACTTTTACTTAAAAAGGATTACATTTGCGCCCTTTTAAAGATTTAATTTTTAGAAGAAAATAAGAGTCCACTTTATTTACACGAGATTCCGCGTTAAGATTAATCGTTTAAGAAAATTGAATTCATGTGATAGAAATATGCTTTATCGAAAATTTGATTGCAGCAAAGCTGATAACTCATTTAACTTTATTACAATTTTTTTTTGTTACGATCAATATCTCTCTTGATTGCTTTTTCTAAAAAAAAAGCAGGAATTATTTTAAAGTGGATACTGTAATTCATCCCAATTTTGTAAAAGTTCTCTTGCCCGTGTTTTTGGTACGATAATAAATGTGTTGTAGAAAATTTGTGGTTGGTGCAAAATTCGAACTGCACTCGTTTAATTCTACCTAAGTGATTTACAGAATTACGATTTTATACTAAATTCGTTGGTAAATTAAATTTAAAGTGCTTTTCTAGATGACTTGTCTTGTTTTTTTAATTAGGTAGCTGCCAGTATACCTTTATTTGACCAAATTACTTTTATTCTAATTTTGACTGAAAAACGGATGTAAAGATTAGAATGAATTTGTATTATCTGGACAAATTAAAATTTACTGCTAAAATTTTTTAAAGCTGAAATATTCATCACAAGAGATATATGATGATAATTCAATATGGGTAGCGTTTACAGAAATTATTAGTTTTCTGAAGTATGTATTGTTTGTTAAAAGAGAAATGTTGTTGTAATCGCATACTACCATGAATATGAACCAAATATCAAAGTCAGTCTTTAAACTGCGTGTATCAATAAGATACAGATATTAATTATTGGAAGGTGATCGAGAATTTTTGACAGTTGGGTATGAATGATTTAATAGTGACAAACTAACGAAGCGTGACAATAACGAATGACTAATTTTCTGCTAATAGTTAAATGGTTGAAGCGCTTTAAAATAATTTCTGGAAATAAAATATTTACTATTTTCTAACAATAAAATAAGAACTTTCAGGATTAACGTTCATAATTAAAAGCAAATTCCATAAGCTTTAAACTTTTCAATAGTAATTTTAGCTGTGCTCCTTAGTAGAAGTAGATATGTCTTAATATTCGAAATATTAATGTCAATAAATGTGAAAAAGCTGAGCTATAATAATATGATTTAAAAAATGTTACTACGCAATGAATGAATTAGATATTATTAAATTGCATTGAAGAAATTTAATCACATTAGAAAATCAATGCAAAGGTGTGAGAAATTTCATACGAAAGCTGTAAAAGTCTTAACAACTACACAACTTTTCCAAATTTACTTCAGAAAGCGTCAAATATATTTCAGAAAATATCAGATGGATTGTAGAATATATCAAATGTACTTCAGACTTTCTTTTTTTTTTTTACTAATAGTATTCCTGAACAGACTAAGATTTGTCTGACGTGCTAAAGCACTCAGGAACACTGGAAGGGGGTTAGGGATATTGTTAGGCTGTGCTTCAGAGTCAAAGTCAAAGTCAAAGTTTGGAGGAAAACTGGAACTGGATAACGCATTCCACAATTTGGTGGGCTTGTGGAAAAGTGTAGATTGCGCCCGTTTACTGTGACAAGATGGAATTTTGAGTGCATAATTATGGTGTGATTGAGAAAACTGAGTATTGCTACCGAAGATTGTCTGTGAAGGTACTAAGGTATTAAAGAGTGTATTTCGGAGGCACACTTGCCATTATAATAGCGATAAAACAAGGAAATAGCTGAAACTATTCTTCTATGCTCAACAGACTATAGGTTAGAAGTTAGAGATGGGTCATTTATAAGCATTACAGCTCTTTTTTGGATGCGGTTTACCATATCAAGCGCATATTGGGAAGAACTGACCTAGAGATGGGAATAGTATTCCAGATGAGGTTTAATTTGAGCCATATGCAGTAAAAGGAGTTGTTGCCATTTGAAGTACTGTTTACATATGTTTAGAAAACCCAGTTTACGGGCAGCTGTTTTGCTGGCTGACAAAAGGTGGTCAACCCATGAAAGTTTCGATAATATGGACATCCCTAATAGAGAAATAAAATTTGAAAGCTTGCCGTTCATATTTACAGCAGGAAATGATCGGTCTTTCTTAACGGACACAAGGGAACACTGGGTTTTGTCGTTGAACGTGAGCGAATTATTTCTTCTCCATTCAAGGATACGTTCTAAGCCACTGTTGATTGAGGCTGCCATTTTCACTTTAACATCCTGACTAGACTTATTGTTGTGGGAAAACTGAGAAGTATAACTTTTCCTTCTAACTCCCCAAATCGATTGATAATCGCACTAAGTTGTAAGGGGTGCGATAAATGTGAAAATAAGCCTGCTAGGTTCGAATCTAAAACTTTAGACTTGTAGATTGTATGGGTTCCGTACCTCCTTATTGGACACGATTAAATTTTGTTTAAAATCCGCAAAACTTGCGATCAATAGGTATAAAAAATTTGGTAGGAATTCCTATTGTTTTGAAATCTTTACTAGTATCCGAAACAATTCCGTTTATTAGAGAAAGTGTAAAAGAAATCACAGAATTTTCGTAGCGTCTCCAATATGGCGGAAAAGAAAGTAATTTTGTAAACTAACCTAAAGTATTGGTGTTTACAACCATTGTACATATAGTAGGGTTGCTAGACGCCGAAAGATGTCATACCTATTTACTTTTGGTAAAAATTATTAACATCAACCGGATTTTTGTTAAATTACACAACTAAAGACATGTAAATTACTGTAGAATGCTGTCGTCTGAAAAGCAATGAATCGGGTTACTTTGTAACATCCAAAAATTCATTTGCGCATAACTCTGTCAATTGCTATACAATTATCTATTTTAACTTCTTGTCGATATGTACTAAACGCACAACTCGTACACTCAGTGTTGAAAAACATTGCAGTAATTTACATGTCTTCAGTTGTGTAATTTAACAAAAATCCGGTTGATGTTAATAATTTTATCAATCCATTTGGGGAGTTAGAAGGAAAAGTTATTCTTCTTACGAACCTACTATTCTTCATGTGTAACATTACGGTAACTAAAATGGGAAGTTGGATTGGTTACTCTAGAACAAACCATTGGACATATCATACCGGGAGTGCTGCACCTACTTTGGTTGCGACCCCATCGTTAGAGTAAGAACTCTCGCCATCCAATAAGGTCAGACAGTTTATCTGTATTATTTCGTTTATTACTTCCATTACTGTATATGAATTAAGGTATAGAATTCTGTTAGGGTTAACGACCGTATAAATGCTCACCTTAACTAAATGGTACCTACAAATATGATCAATAACCTCTAGTTAACAGCTGTTGCTATGGTTGATTTAATATCGTACTACCTTCTTAAGCCTACACTCTGCCATTAAGGGAGTTTCATTATCTGATTGAGGTGATATTTACAGCCTTACTTATTAATTGTTTTACGTATTGGGCTTCACACTACCATTTACTTTTAATGTAAATGCTAGCTGCGCAACAGACGAGTTTCATTATTTAAGTATGCGCGTCACGAGAATTTAGGAAAATGGAAGTGGCTACATTGTATCATTGACGTTAAATTACATGTGTAGAAATTATTACTTTTACTGTATAAAATTGAATATTTCTTTTCTCATAAAAGATTTTTTTAATTAAAATTGGGTTGCGAAGAAGATTTAGTGACTCAATTTATTTCTGGCTCCTTTTCTTTCTAAATATTTGGTTGATGAATTTGTTTTCTCAGAAATAAATAACGCGGGCCAACCGAATCGCTCCTCTTTTCTTTATTGTCACCGCTTTAAATGGGCGGTTAATTAAATAATAATGTGTTTTCTGTAAACTTCAATAAGAATTACTTATCTATATGATAATTTCAGGGAATAATTATACTATTTGTGTAAGCTGCAGCAAGTGTTAGTCACTATTCTGTGTTTCATTTTTTTGGTGGGTTATCTAAAACGCTTGTGGTAGCGAGAATGTATGTTTTCTTTCAGTGCACACAATGAAAGGTCTTTCATTAAGCAAAGGAAACGTTTCCAGTTAATTATTTAAAATTTACTCTAGGATTAATTGGTTTTGGGTTGCTAAAGTACTATTATAAACATTGGTTTTTATTTATTTGGTATATGGGTCAACTTTGGGGTTATTTTGAATCGTAATAATATTACTTCGGCTCTTAGTAGCATTTATAAAATTGAAATGTTAATCTATTTTTTTGTTTTGTGAGAATAAGTTCGACACAGTTTTGAAAAAGTAATCAAAGATTACTATTAAATTTACATTTACTACACTACTGTAGTTGTTTTGTTTGGTGTTGTTTTCTTCCTCCCTTTTTCCTATAGTTCCTTACTCATCCACTGCACCACCGTGTATTCAGGAGTCGGGATAACGGTGCGGGCTGCCGTTGGGGGCGATTCCTGGCGCCCAAAATTACTTTAAACTTTTATTCCCCCTACGCACGATCCGTTCTGAGCAAAACGGTCATTTAAATAGCTACGGTTGAGTAGTGAACTCTCTCCGTCTCGATCCTTTAATAATAAACACACCCAGGTATCTAGCGCCTCCGGCGAACTGAGCCCCGACATTCTTTAATTTGTTGCCTCAAGTAGGCAAACCTGGTCAAAAGCCTTTGAAATACCTAAAGCTACTACGACTCTTTCACCGGACCTCTCACATTGTTATTCCAAAATTGGGTGACGTATGGAAGAAGATCACCCGTTGAACGACTCTGTCTGAACCCGTACTGGTGGTCGGGGTACCATTTTTTAAAGACGATAACTGAAATACCGTCAGGACTCGTCGCCTTGTTTGAGTTAAGTTTATTCATAATTGATTCTAGGAGCTTGTATTGAAAGTGGATTGGTTTCATAGCGTTTGGGTTGATTTGGGCGACGGCATAATTTTACCAGTATCATTGAGACATGAATTTGATACAAAGGAAACGACAAAGAGTTTGCCTTTTTTAGCGGGATGAGCTACTACAGCTTCGTCGCGAGACGTCATGTGAGGAAAGGAAGATGTACTAAAGCTTTTATGTATGGCCATAGCTAATCACCAAAATTTACGACTACCCAAAGGACATGAGACTAATTCTTTGCATTTACGTTCTTCAAATATCTTTTTGACCTTGGTGACGATGCTTTTGCAACTATTCCTTGCGTCAATATAGTCGGCGTGATTTTTGACAGATTTATTTGATTTACGTTTGGCATAGAGTTTATGCTTTTGCGATTATGCATCAGTGCAAGCCCTATTAAACGAGGGTTGGAAACGAGCATGACCTACACGATTGGACAACCATTTGCCATCTTGTAGTACCTCTTGCGCAATTATAATTCGAGCACAGTTGATCTACTACATCTACCCCGCTTTCGTTTGATTATAATCTATAATAATCAGTGGCTTTCCAGTGTTAGAAACAATTTTGTTATCGTCGTGGCAAGTTGAAATTAACAGTACATATTTTTTGCAATATACAATATTTATTTATGGCTATAGCTAATCACCAAAATTTACGACTACTCAAAGGACATGAGATTAATTCTTTGCATTTACGTTCTTCAAACATCTTTTTGACCTTGGTGACAATGCTTTTGCAACTATTCCTTGCGGAAATATAGTCGGCGTGATTTTCGACAGATTTATTTGATTTACATTTGGCATAGAGTTTATGCTTTTGCGATTATGCATCAGTGCAAGCCCTATTAAACCAGGGTTGGGAACGAGCATGACCTACACGATTGGATATTGTGTTTAAAAAATCTCGATCATTTTCGTGGTCGACATAGCTTGAAATCCAGAAAATCCCCCTCAAAAACGGTAAAAGTGTGATTACACACATTGAGTGTCGTGGATACAGTGATTGGCCACCGGCCAAGGACTATCCAAAAAGGTTTAACAGCAAAAATAAATGCCTTTTTAAGAATTGCAAGCAGCCTCTCTGATATTTATAGAACAGGCTTAGCCAATAAAAGGAAAACACGTAGTTATTGGCCATCATGTTCAATGACTGTTCTTAGCTAGATTTTATCGTATAGTTATCGGCCAGTGAAAAAGGCGGGAATATCTTAACCTGAAAGGTGTTCTGTTTAAATAGAATTCTAAATTAACTTATTAACTAACAACATTAACCACGAAAATCATCAACTCATGTTTTGTGCGATTAAGAACTTGCTTAGATCTAAGCGGTATCCTCAGAAATTATATAAGACTTAACTAAAATATTGCGTCCACTTTGCACACTAAAATGTCGCTGTCATTTAACGCATGTGAATAATAACTGAATAAATTATAGTAATAACAAAGTAATCAAAGTTGTCATGTTGTTCCTACATCCTGGAAAATAGTAAATTTTGAAGAAAATTCTTAATATATAAGGTTAAGTTTCTAGTGACCAATCACTATCCGGTAACTCACAGCTATCCTGCTTACCCTATATAAATTGGTGCGATAGTTTTATCAAATTATATTTTGTGAAACGCTTAGTGCTCCCATATGGCAACACACCTTTTCCTCTAAACGTCAGCGATAATATTTTGATTATTATTAACCATCATTAATTAACTGTTTTTATCTGTTCATAAGAAAACAATAATTTAAAAAAAAATGGGCTTTAATGGATTAACTAACGAATCTTTGAATTTATTGAGAAACCTTTGTAATCCATTTGATGTGAATACTAAAATTTGCGGAAAATAAGGTGAGTGAACAGTTCTCAATCCTATTGAAACATACGGCGAGACCGCATACTTGTCGTATCATGTTAGAAGATTAATGACAGACGGCGTCTTAGTTGCAATACTTTTATTGATCAGTTTTTGGCTTTTGGGGGTTTCAACGAACGCTTGGACAATTAGGTTTGGGAGTGAGAATCACGACCCATCCATTGAGCTGGACAACACTCATGCACCCCCCTGCGTGGATTGGTGTTTTAGCGAGTAAGCAGTAAAAGAAAAATGGAAGTAAGTGGTCATTCTATGTGACAACCTCGTAGCGAATGGGACAGATGCATACAGAAATAGGGACGCTGGACGCGAAAATACGATCAATCCAGAACAGCAATTGGTGGGAGGACTAGGTATGCAAGAAGAATGAAATGAGTGATGATTTATGAAGAAGATGTAGTACGTACAAATTCTCTGGTTTTAAATTGTAACACGTAGTATACAGGGTGTCCCGGGAGCAGATCCGAAGATAGGGGGTAGAGGACAATTGGAGATGTTTTGACTTATAATTTTTTTCTGCGGCGCTGCATTGTAAAAGTTCTTTCGCGACATCAGTTATTTAGACCTTTACAGAAACGGTACGTGATAGCTGGAAACAAATGACACTTTTACTACTAATATGATGGGCGGCTAATTCAGTGGTGTCAATTTTTTTTTTCGAAATTTTAACACAATAGAAAATTCAAGATGGCGGAGGAAAATTTTTTTACTGAATTCAGTGACATTTTGGGGAATGGAGCATCAGTAACAGTTAAACAAAAAAATAAAAAATAGATTAAAATACTTAAACTGCATGTTTTGTGGCGCCCAAAAAATTGGTCGGATTATCTGAAATTATGTGGATAATTAATCTTAATTATCGGTTGAAATAATATCAAATTTCAGCTTAAAATAATTAAACTTGTAAAAATGGCATAATTCTAATATTTTTAATATTTCCGTGCAATTTCCAGTAGTCGAAATAATCTGTAATATTCAAATGAACATAACTATCAATGTATGACTAACAAAATTTGTCAAAATCACCGCAAGTTCTAAAAGTGCTCGCCTCCTTTGAACATTTATCTAAAATTTTGTGGATAATTAATCCTAATAATCGTTAGTAATAATACCAAATTTCAGCTTAAAATAAATAAAACTGTAGAAATGGCAGAATTTTAATGTTTAATTCGGCAAAAAAAATTAATCGAGTTGTGTGGTTTATTAAATCATTTGTTTTAAATGACAGTAATCATAATTTCTCCACCTTTGCAGGTGTTTAACATTGATTTGTAGGTGATTAATATTCATTTGATCAGAAAATTACGTTGATTATAATTTTTGTAAAGAAGATTAGTCATACATTTTGTTTATGGGTTGGCAGATGGAAATTGTCGACAAGCTGCTAAATTGAATGCAATTGTAGGTAAGGTGGGCACTGTTGCTGTAGTGCTAAACTTAATTATAAAAATACGTAGCTTTTGGGTTTAAGTGGTTTATTTTTTTACTTATACATGTTTTATATAAATTTTAATGTTTCCATGAAGTCTGGTCTATGATGGGACTGACATTGCAAGCGAACAGGACCTGGTTCCCAGAATAGTAGCTTCAGCGTGGAAGATTCAAGATAAACCTGAAGTCACCAGGGTCGTAACCAACTCAGTTGCAAGCAGGTGTCAGGTTTGCCTTACTCAAGGAGGTGGGCACCGAAAAGACAAAAGTTGTCCAAAGAAAAATGAAGTTCATTTTTGCACTGGTCACATTTGTTATGGGTCCATTCAGTCATAAAAAAACAAACGACTCGATTAGTGACGTGCTCAGGTGAAGTGACATCGGTCTCAGGGACCCATGTCATTTATATTGAAGATTTTACTCTTGTTTAAGATAAATATGTTGAGTAAACACTGTAAATATGAATTAAACCCAGATTTTTTGTAAAAGTTTACTAAAAAAGAACTTATTGTAGCAGTCTACACAATAACATACATGTTCCAAACACAAAAATGTTTCCCATCTCTTGTAGCAGTATTTGGTTTTCCTATTGTTTTTTAAACCGCAAGGGGTACGTCTGCCAAGCATGTCTCCTCTCTCTTCTCGTGGTTCTTCAGGTGGCTCGATTTTACATACCTCACAATTTCTTTGGCGCATCAATTTAGGTAGAAAGTTAGAATTAGCACGTACTCCAAGGTGACAATTTATTAGTCTTAATGATAAATTTTCTAGAAATTAGCGCCTTGGAATTCTGGTTTCAGGGAAACTGTTTTCCAGATTTATCATTTGGGTATTTATAACAGATATATTTAGAATACTATAAAAGACAACCATTTGCCATCGTGTAGTACCTCTTGAGCAATTATAATTCGAGCACAGTTGATCTACCCTCGCTTTCGTTTGATTATAATCTATAATAATTACTGGTTTTCCAGTGTCAGAGACAATTTTGTTATCGTCGTGGCAAGTTGAAATTAACAGTACATCTTTTTTGCAATATACGACACTAAAGTGCAATCTTTCCCAAATCCGAACATATTGGATCCTACGGCTCGAGTACTCTTCTGTACAAACTCAGGTGGAAGTTCCCTTTTGTTAGCTCGTATGGTTCCAATGGTGGTTAGTCCATGATCAAGTAAAGTTTTAGTTATATAAACGTTCTACAATCGCCATTCTTCTGGCATCACACAACACAAATACTTTGAAGCCGTACTTGTTTGGTTTGTGGCATATATTGACGGTGCCCACCAAATGCTTCAAGCTTTTCATCTACTGTCACCTGTTGAGACAAATTATAATTGCTTTTACAATTGGCTACGAACTTCCTAATAAGTGCAAGCTTATCTAACTTGCGCCTTTCTTCTCTAGTAGGAATGTCATAGAATCGAAGATGACGTATAAGGATACAGCCTTGAATAGATCTTCTGCATCAAGAAGGTTACATTTTTTGTCACCCGCTAGAAATAATAGACCTAGGAGAGCTTCCATTTCAACTTTGTTTGTCGGTCGTGTATATGTTGCACGTTGGTACTGATCAGTTACCGATCCCAAATATGGATTTTTTGTATCTGCTATTATATCTAACGTTTCGTCAGTAATAAAATGTCTCCACATTCGTAAAGGATGCTTTATTCCCCGTAAATTGGGGACAACTGAAGGTAGTTCTAATTTAACGTCTAATGCTCGAGTTCTTAACAGCTGAAGAAGGTGAGTGTTTTTTTCAAACAGTTTTTTTATCTTTTCCAATGAAAACTGGAATATTTTTAGTTTCCTACAAATCTACTTCATCAGGTTCAAACTCCCGTTGTGTGTCAGAGCCTTCATCTTGAATATCTACATGTCATCCTCAGTGTCGTTATAAATCAGTTCTTCTTGTTCATCATGTAATACTTCATTCATAAGTTCAAGCAATTCTTTTCATAGGCATCTATTTTCTACAAAAATTATCAGCTGTATACCATAATAATATTAATTTATTTGATACAACTTACCACAAAAACAAATTTTCAAACTTGCAAAAAAGTAGTAATATAATAATGTTAGTTAGTGGTAACAGAAATCAGTTACAGAACTAAAACTATAAATCACAGGACACTGCCACTTCGTTTTACGGTTAATCGCACACTGTTAGAAAAATAATTAGCCAATAAAATGTAGTCGGTGGGTGGACCGGGCGTCACCATTAAAGGGTTAAACATACATTAAAATTCTGCCATTTCTACAGTTTTAATTATTTTAAGCTGAAATTTTGTATTATTGCTAACGATAATTGGGACTAATTGTCTTCAAAATTTCAGCTAAATGCGACCAATTTTTTGGGTACCACAAGACATGCAGCTTTTCTTAAAGTTTAAAAATTTTTATTTCTTTTTTTATTTGTTTGTTTAACTGTAACTGTAACTCCATTCTCCAAAATGTCACTAAATTCGGTAAAAAAATTCCTCCGCCACTCAAACGAAGCCAAAACATCTCCAGTTGTTGTCCTCTATCCCTTATCTTCGGATATGTGTCCGTTCTCGGGACATCCTGTATATAAGGAAAAGTGAAATTTCACTGTTTCCCATTTTAAGTTAACCAACTTTTTAGCAATTTCTAGATATGTTCGTTTCTGTTTCCAATATTCCTTTTTCTATGATTTCTAATACACATGAACTAAATATGTTTTTCTAATATTGTATTTATTAGGCTTTAAATCTCAAGAGTCAGAAATTGTTAATTTGGTAGGCAGAAAAAAGCATAATAGTAAGGTCTTTTTTTATTATTTCTTTAGCTCAAAGCATTATTATTTTATTGATAATGGTACTTTAGAGGTTATAATGCAAACAATCAAGTTTATTTCGAAAGCTAAAAGAATTTTCTTTGTTACAATTATAATTGCACAGAAAACAAAGCAGAAATTCGACCTCCGGATACTGAAACACTTGTAAGCGAAATTAAAGACGACTATAATTATAATTTTATTTACTATTATAAAAGTTAAAATCTAATTTCATCAAAGTATTGTGGTAAGTAAGTGGTCCGAGAAACAGATGATAAAGCTCTGGTTTTTCATTATGCTGGAATACTCCCATCCCATGATTAATGAACATAGTAGGTCAGCTGTAAATTTCCTACAAAGAGTATATTTTCTCTCACGCCACAGAAACTGACTCGACAAGGAGGAGTGCTGTATACGAAAATGTTTGGTGGAAAAAAAAGCTTGTCCAAATGAAGCTAAAATTAATGACTCGGGATATTTAACAATTATTGGGAGTAATAAACTTGCAAGTTCTTTACTTCGACGGATTATAGCCCCGATACGCAATTCGCAATAAAACTTTCTCAAGTTTAAATAAAATTTAAAAAACTTTTATGTTGTAGAAAACTAAATCGTCGTTACTTCTATCTTAACAATAAACTACCCTTCAGTTCTTGGATTTGAAAGAACTTTATAACAAAGCTTTATATCGCCAGATTTCGTTTTTTGATCGAGTTGTATTATAAATTTACAATACCTTTATGGAAACCTTTTCCAATTGTAGGCAAACACAATCAAATGAGTTGAAGACGAATTTCCTATCTGCTTTCTGGTATTATGGAAAAAGGGAGTTTTGCTTTATACTTTTTAGTTACGTTTTCGGAATTGATTTTAAGACATATTTGTAGATTTTACTGTTACTCTTAGGAATAATTTAAGAATGTGCGTTTGTTGTATGTTTTGGAAGAGTTAAAAGTGTGCTTTAAATTCATCTTAATCCTACTGTGATTAATGGAAATTTTATGTGTTAAACAAAGAATGTCGTTACTATTGCATCAAGAATGTAAACAACTTTGAACCTCCTGCCAAGAAATGATAATTTGACCTTACATCTATTTGTTTAACCATTAAGACGAAAATTTTGACAAATAACCATTCATTACTGAGAAAAACGGTAATTTAAAATAATTTTAAGGTCATTTTTAACGTATGATTTGTTGAGATTTATTACTAATGCTTCGTATTATACATTTTTAAACTAAAATATGCAAAATAAAGTCTCAGTATAAATCTGTAATTAAAAAGAGTTATGTTTAAAGACAATGTTGAGATAAACATTAAAAAGAATAATAGCCAAACTTAGTGTAGCGTGATGCACCATAAGCTTCACTTTTTTTTTCAATTTCATTTAATGAAAGCTTTTAGGTAGTCAGGATTTCAATTTAAAAATTACCTCAAAATAAAAATTATGTTAATAAATACAATCTAAAAATTTTAATTAAGTAGACTCTCTTACGATTAAAATGGGTTATATTTTAATACATTTAATGTATTGTGTGAAATGCGTCAAAAATCATAAATAAAAAGCTTCTTAAAGAATTCTTCTGTATGAAAGAGTTTTCAATTTTAAAATTGAAGGCGTTTCGACGGATGGGAGGTAACAAACGGTTCTGTGCAATAAAATAAAAATTGGTTGTGTCAAACACAAAACATTTTTTAAGATTTTAATATTGTAATATTCAATTATAACATATTATTTTCGCATTTTCTTCAAGCATATTTCTAAAATTAAAAAACATTTAATAACCATATTTAATTAAAAATTTGAACCTACGACCTGTACTTTGCTAGAGTACCGCGCTATTGTTTAAATATCCTCAACGAATTTACGTTGTGAATGTTTTTTTAATGTATTATTGTAAATTGGTTTGTTTTATTAGTTAATTTTTTCATATAATATAATATAAAAAATCAGCTTAGATTATTCTTTAAAAGTAATTTTTTATTTAGTTTTCTTCGAATTCAATAGAAAGCCCACGTAGTCATATGATAAGACGAAAAATGTGGTTTTATGTAAGAAGGTACTTATATCCTGTCGTTCCAGAAGATTATGTTACATCGCTTGTAGTACGAGATTCGTAGATGTGTTAAAAACCATGTTGAATTGAACCTTTTTTTTGCAGTTTCGAGGCCCCTCCTAAATGAAACTCAACAGAATGTTTCTCAAGAAAGTAATTTATTAGGAAAATAAAAGTGTTTGCAATTTATCAAACATGTGGATAGAAAGACAATAGACATTAAAAATTAGTGAATATCTACTATAGCACGTCCAAACCTCCAAATTCCGTATGAGGCTTATGGAAAAACAGTGCAGGATTGTGGATAATACCGTATTACGGTTATAATAATATTATATCTACGGTACAGGAGACAATTTCTAACCTCAAAATTAACAAAAATATTTGCAATGCCATACAAATTTAGATAAATCTGCAATGTACAGCTGAATTAAAAAAAAAGGGGGAAATGAAAATGTTTCCATCGTAAATTCGGTTCTATTTGTCATCTGTCTGCTTGACAATACCCGTCAAAAATATTTCTATCAATGTCATTAAGTTTATACCAACTTGGGAATTTGTGGAATACCTAATTTAAGGGAAGTAGATAAAGCCAGAATCGTGTCTCATCTGGAAAATGGTAGGACAATTATAATTTAGCGACAGACATACCGTCTAAATATTTTAACCTATTTTTAATAAACCATGGCTATGAAGAACAAGGATTCCGTTATTTAGAAATGACTAAAGATAGTAAAAGAGAGTTACTCCAGAAAAACCCGTACTGAATTTGGATATCTGGACATACTATAATAACACGAGTTAGTGAGCTGCGGTCGTGGGACTTGGGTCATCTCATATTGCACGTATATATAATATGTATATTATATATATATATATATATATATATATATATATATATATATATATATATATATATATATACAGGGTCCGCCTTTGGGAGCTGATCCTATGAGTATCTGCTAAACCAAACTTACTATAATTTTGAAAATTTGGTGACAGGGTAATGATGTTCGGGCTAACTCATCTAAAACATTTTCACGAACAAGGAATACTAGATTTAACTATGTAGCTCATTTTATCACAAATTTTAAAATTGGGACTTTTTGATAATAAGTATGAAACTGTTACGTTTTGACGTTAAATCGATCTGAGTAATAAAAATAGGGTTTCCATTTGATTTTTTTGAGTAACTTGCATTTCTGGATAGTCAAGTTTAGACATTCATAATTTTATTTTTATGAAAAATACAAATGCCATTTTTTGCAGACTGTTGCAATAAACCTTTGCCTACAACACCACAAAGTTTTATTCAAATTGTTTGACAGGAACAGTACAATTAACGAGTTATTACTAAGACCGCAACTGTCAATTTTTTTAGAAAAATGTTTTTTTTTTAAAACTACTGAAATTTCGTATCTAGTTTATTTACTAAACTTACCTTAAAATTCGACATAGAATCCAAAATGTATTAATATATGGGTGTTCCATTTAAAATAAGTGACTATACCGACTTCCGGTATAACCGGAAGTGGTACGAACGTGAAAATATGTTAGATGAGTTAGCCCTAACATCATTACCCTGTCACCAAATTTTTAAAATTACAGTAAGTTTGGTTTAGCAGATACTATAGGATCAGCTCCTAAAGAGTCTGTGATATATATATATATATATATATATATATATATATACACACATATATATTATATATATATATATATATATATATATATATATATATATATATATATACCGTTTTAGATAAAAGAAAAGGATTTTGTGAAAGTGAACTGCTGGAAGCACCTTGAATATATAAATTTAATTAAAAGGTAACAATTGTCCATTATTTGATGACAAAATTAATATTATCAGTCCGTTTATTTTCGTTGTAGAAATTCACTAAGAACCTCCTAGGTGTATTTGAAATTTGTAAACACAATCGTTGAAACCACTACTTATTTGATCATGCAAATTTCGGGTACTATTCCAATGATCTAGCAGCCTTCACGTATATGGTCATAGATGTCAGCAAGGCTCTTATGCCTTCCAGCGATAATCAAGTACTTTGGATGTAACGTAACAGTAAAATGTGAGCAGAAAATTTAAGAACGAATGACGTTAGAAATGTAGGTAGTACAGAGGTGCTCGTACATACGTGGTACAGAAATGCTCGTACATAAGTAGTACAGAGGTGCTCTTACGTAGGTAGTACTGAGATGCTCTTACATAGGTAGTACATAGATGCTCGTACATAGATAGTACAGAGATATTCTTACAAAGGTAGTACAGAGATGTTCGTACATAGGTAGTACAGAGATGCTCGTACACAGGTAGTACAGAGATGCTAAAAGAAGGTAAATGTAAATACGATGTTTAATTAATTATGACCGTTCACACCTCTTACAGGTGACAAACGAACCGGTAGTGAACATAAAACGTAATTTCGATTGAAGTGTCTTTATGTGTATAGAATTAGTATTGAATGCTTTTATACTCGAAAACCTGAAAACAATTTTAATTACCACGAGGTTATCGAAACATGTGCCACTTACCGAAGATGCGGACGAATGAGTAATTTCAATTATACCCGCCTTTTAAAAGCGTTAGTAATACTTTTACTTAACCAAGTATTACTTTAAGTGAGAATTTTTCAAAAAAATGATGCTTCGGCATCCAGAACCAGAAACGAAAAATTCTCTAGAAACTCAACATCCACCATCAAGGGCGTTCTTAAAAAGGAAGAAAGAAAAATTGACCAACACCTTAAAAATCAATTTTACAAACCTGAGAAAATTTGTAATTAGTCATTGTTGCCAAAAGTTAAAAATGTGTAGAAAATATATATTTATTATATGTATATTTATTATATGACCCTAATAGATCTCAGGTTTCTTTTTTAAATGCTCTATATTAAATGATCCGAAATCTTAGAGATGTCGCTGAAGGTATTAAATGTGACTGATTTTAACTAAATAAGATATGTGTACGAAAGTTACATATGTTAATTTAAACGCAATTAGAGATGCATAAAAATATGCGAAATAGTGAATTGGAAGAATTCAACCTAAGAATAAATTGCTGTTTTTAGTAAGTAAATTTGACCAAATGACGAATGTTATCAAAAAGAAACGTTTTCCAATTAAACACAACAAATTCTGGTCACCAAACCGGGAAATCACACGACCAGGAGCAAACTCGTGCAAGACAGCCAATGTTTTAGGTGGTATGACATGGGTCCTGCTGAAACCACATGTCGTAAAAGCAATATCTTTTGAGGCATAAAAACCGCGTTTTAGCACGACAACGTTCGCCATTCACCGTTACAGCATTATCTTCTAAAAGAAAAACGGTCCAATTTTCCTCCAGACTATAAAGCACACCAAACAGTGACACGTTTTGGATGCATTGCTTTTGATGAATCATTCGTGGATTTTCTGAGCCCCAAATGCGGTAGTTTTGCCTTTAACGAAGCCATCGAGGTGAAAATGGGCCTCATCACTGAAAATGATTTTGTTCACAAAATCGGCATTCACTTCTTTTGCTGAAGGATCCAATTGGTGAATCTTTTTGCTTCTGTTAAAGTTGTTAGTCAATTGTTTTGTAGGGGAGATGCAATTTTTGAGAAACGCTGAATGGCTGTTGTTGTCCAATTCTTTGCACGATGACGAATCGATGTCTCTGGACTTTCGGCCACCTCTCAACTGCCGTGATGTTTTGTTCTGAACGACATCTATGAGCTCGTGGCGGTGTTTCCATCACTAAAACCAGTACTTTCAATTTTCGATTATCCTTTTCCTAGATGAATTATGAACATTATTTCGACCGAATACTGGACCCGCTTTACGAATGGTTCAAACTTTCACCATTTTGATAATAATGTTTAACAAAGGCAGGTTCTATCTTATAATTCTCCATGTTTACTAAATCTGTCCACTTTCATCTAACACGTCATAATCACGTGTCATTAGCTGTAAAACGCGCAATTCAAATCTTGCGCTCTTATTGAAACTTTATATATATATATATATATATATATATATATATATATATATATATATATATATATATATATAGATTTTTTCGGTTGATCCGCAGCTCTTCTGATCTAGAAACGCGACCGTTTGTTGCAAACCTTTCAAAATCTCATTTGCCATCCCCAGGTTGGATTGTCTCCCTTCGAGTTTCTCGAAAGTGAGTAAAAAACAGAAACCAAACCCAAATTTTGTTCAGTAACTCGAAGCAAACAGTTAAACCTGAGGATGGCAAATGTGATTTTGCCTAAACGTCGTTTTCAACAAATGGTCAAGACGAGAAGAGCTACCGGATCAACGAGTAAAGCTGGGCCTGGAAAAATCCTTTTTTATATATATATATATATATATATATATATATATATATAATATATATATATATATATATATATATATATATATATATAATAATAAGTTTGTTTTAAATATTATTATTTGGGTTCGTATTAAAAACTTAATAAAGAAAAGTTATGATAAATTAAATTGTTTATAGAAAAATAAGTTTACACATTTTCATATAAATTATTGTTGTTTAGATATTGACTAAAACTTAAATTACACCTTAGGACATTTTTTGCCACCAATTTAGGCGTCGAATAAAACAATTGCTTAGATTGTAATTCGTCTGTAGTTCAAGATCTATATACCGTATATGTTGGAAATATGTAGCAGTTTGAGGAATATTAGATAAAAATCAAAAATTACATCCAATGAACTCCGCCGCTGGAGAAAAAAATCAATCAAATACGAAATTTTGTACGTACGTTTTCGTCCCAGAAGTCGATTCTAGCATACATGCACGCACACGCACAACATAACACATATTTCTAAAAAACACACACACACACACACACACACACACACACACACACACACACACACACACACACACACACTTACACACAATCACACAATCACACGCACGCACACGCACCATAGACGATCACGGAGAGACTGTTAAACATCGTAAAATAATAACATAATAAAATGTAAGTAAGCAAATAATCAAGAATAACAAAAAACAAGTTAATGGATAAAATATTAATTGATAAAATTGACATTTATAATTCAGAGGTTTAGTGTATTGAACTAGATCTCCTTCGCACATTGGGAAAAATTGCGAATGATCTACTTAGACTTGTTAAATTATACTTCAATCGGGGTTTGATTAAGAAAAAATATTCATTGAAAAAGTAACGCATTTGGGAGGTCGTCTTAATAAATAATTAAGCAGGATAGGTTCTTTCATATTGTGTCTACGTGTGCAAAGAGTACATACAGGTTTATGAGTTAACAGAACACTGGATAAGAAATTTTTCTCAAAAGCGGGAGAATTTCTAGACCGGCGGTTGACAAAGCTAGTGTTACCGAGATATTCGTGAATATATTAATCGTCTTGAAAGGTGGCCGATATTTACACAACTCAAAACGGCGAATTTGCTTTATTTAAATAGATTCTATGGGATTTCACTACCCAAATATTTTAACCTATTTTTAATAAACCATGTAAACCGTGTTCACACTATGGAAAAATTGAAAAAACCTGCCAATTTTTTTTTATATTTCCTGAACTTTTTGAATTCAGCTGCACTTATGAATATACTGAAAAAGACTACCTACCCTTAATCTATTCAAATGGAATCTTTGAACTGTATTTTTTAGAAAAGTAAAGTAGGCGTATGTAATGTAGGTTTACATTACATGCCAATATGATGGGTTAGATTACCCTGTACATGGGATTGTGAAAGAAGCTCCATAAGCAACAGCATGAGCTTATCCTTTGCCTACGGAAGGAGTTTGCAGTATATAAACAAAATAACAATAACAAGTTTGATTATAGATGTATCATTTAATTCCGTTGTAATATAATATTGGAAGTGTGGCTATTAAATAACGAGTCTGACGCTGTAAAACGCTTTATTCTGATTTAATAGCCAAACCTCGTATTTTAGTAAATTTTGTTTTTCAGTTCAGTTTGATCGCTCGAATCGATTTCTAGGTCTTAAAATGATGATTCTGTAACGTTGATTAGAAACTGTGCAATATCATCTTGAGGGTTACCAGCTACCCACATCTTACCTTCAACGATCTTTACGTGACTTATATAATGCTGCCAATTTTCAATTGTCACTTTTTCGTAACCAAATTTTATTAATTCCTCCATGTCTTTAACTTTAAAAGTCTTGTTATTAATTTTAATATGATGTTTGATTTGTGCGCACACCATTTCTAATGGGTTTAATTCGCAGCGGTAAGGAGACAAACGAAGGACCTCATGACCTCTTTCTTGTGCCATAACATCTAGTTCGCTTCAACCTGTTATCTACAATGGGCATTTCTTCTTACTAAGCCAATCTACAATTTCTTCTTTTCGCCACGCCATTGTTGGAATCTTCTCTACCTTCCTGCTTTGATAAGTATCATTGTCAACAACGATAATTGAATTTTGTGATATATTTGGAATGAGTTGATTGATAAATCACTTCTCGTAAGTGTCTGCATCCATTTTATTGTGCACATAGGCTGTGTTCCTTTACAGAGGAAAGTAAGTTCCGCACCAGGAATACAATCATTATCGCCACCAGCATGAACTAAGGTAAATCGGGGTACCAGACCACTTGGTGATTTTAAACCTGTACTGAGCCCTTGAACGAAAGCCTGCCGACCACTTTGAATAGTGGTGTCATACCATGCCTACTGACTGTGTCCCCCACGTTAACCCACGATCCATCGGTGTATATAATATGTTTAATATATTTAATTATGCGGAATACGACATTACCTCCATCTGATAATGTCATCACGTTCAACAAGGATACTCTTGCGTCGCATCTTTTGAAACTCAAAGCAATATCTTTCAAGAGGTTGAATAGTGTACTGCGTTTAAAATTTGGTAGATCATCATCACCATTAGTGGAAGAAAGGATAGCATAGATACTACGCTATGTGCAACATGAATCTTTGCTGGCTTCTGTAAGAACTGCACTAACATTAGTTGTGGCCAAGAAATAGGTAAGTACATTCATAATGGGGCATTTCTCCTTAAGGCCGCCTGAAGTGTTTTCCACTATGTCGTTTTATGGTTGCAGGACTACATTTAACTTCCATCTCCATATGATACAAAGTTCTACAAAATAATCTCAATAATACAATTATAGAAATTATTCACAATTACCTTATAAGACGCTTAAATAAGATGTAGCTGTTCTGAAAAGAACGATTTTTAATAAATGGAGTTAGCAAGAAATAAATATGAGAATACACGGATTGTAGTAAATTAAGTGTAATTTAAATTTAAAATGCCTTTTCAATTTTCTAACTAAGAGTATGCTGACATCATTTACATTTATGGATTTTGTGATGGGAATGCGAGAGCTGCCCATAATGTAATGTTTGCCATACTGACATACGGGGGACTCCCGTTCGAGAAGAAATTCTTCTAACACTCAACCCTGGACTCCGATCAACCATCTGTAGAATGTTTTCTAGCTCATTCACATTTAACTCCACAGGACGATCAAATCTTATTGAAACTGATGGAAATGAACCATGAGTTCGAACGTGTTGAAACACAGAAGAAAAGGTTTGGTGATTTGGAATCCTTCTGTTGGGAAATCTTCGTTCATATTCCCTAACGGCAGCTCTCGCATTTCCATCACAAAATCCATAAATGTAAATGATGTCAGCATACTCTTCGTTAGAAAATTGAAAAGGCATTTTAAATTTAAATTACACTTAATTTACTACAATCCACTTTGTCATTATTAGAACACAAACGAATAAATGACAGATTGTTTCGGTTTTGTTTTACCAGTTGACTAATAATAATTACTTTTGAAAAAAAATGTGTTCATTTATAAACTTTAAACGCTTGTATCTGGGTAACTATTGCGAATCAGACCTATGTTTATGGGACTTTTTTTACTTAAATTGACCCAAGGAACATACCATTTCAGTTTGTACAGTTCCTCACCGGACACCTATATATATATATATATATATATATATATATATATATATATATATATACGTTTTAGACAAAAGAAAATGATTTTGTGAAAGTGAACTGCTGAAAGCACCTTGAATATATAAATTTAATTAAAAGGTAACAATTGTCAATTTTTTTATTACAAAATTAATATTATCAGTCCATTTATTTTCGTTGTAGAAATTCACTAAGAACCTCCTAGGTGTATTTGAAATTTGTAAACACAATCGTGTAACCAGGTGATAAGAAAAAAAATCTGACCTTTATTGTTGAAACCACTATTTATTTAATCATGCAAATTTCGGGTACTATTCCAATGATCTAGCAGCCTTCACGTATATGGTCGTAGATGTCAGCAAGGCTCTTATGCCTTCCAGCGATAATCAGGTACTTTGGATGTAACGTAACAGTAAAATGTGAGCAGAAAATTTAGGAAGGAATGCCGTTAGAAATGTAGGTAGTACAGAGATGCTCTTACGTAGGTAGTACAGAGATGCTCGTACATACGTGGTACAGAAATGCTCGTACACAGGTAGTACAGAGGTGCTCTTACGTAGGTAGTACTGAGATGCTCTTACATAGGTAGTACATAGATGCTCGTACATAGATAGTACAGAGATATTCTTACAAAGGTAGTACAGAGATGCTCGTACATAGGTAGTACAGAGATGCTCGTACATAGGTAGTACAGAGATATTCTTACATAGGTAGTACAGAGATGCTCGTACACAGGTAGTACAGAGATGCTAAAAGAAGGTAAATGTAAATACGATGTTTAATTAATTATGACCGTTCACACCTCTTAC
>JARFJB010002441.1:345000-377937 GCA_036346205.1 Vesta saturnalis | reverse complement strand
GTGATAAAAAATACATGTTCCATTTGAGTTAAGGAAGAAATGAACATCCAGTTTTCCATGTATACAAACAAGTAGCTAAATGAATAATGGTGGTAACGATACTAGACAATATTCTGAAAGACAACTCAACAGATAATTCATTTACAGAGTGTATTGTTCTACAGGGCATTGAAATGAGTACAATTTCAACACAAAACAATCCATATCTTTCAAATACCTTGTATAATGTATTCAACCCCGACATTAAAAAAATAGAAAAATGTGAGTTTCTGAATTTGAAATAACACAGGGTTATTTAAAAACAGAAGTTAGATTCATACATTTTGGAACATCCTGTATACTTCAAAATAATTTTAAATAATGCACTGTTACTTCCTCTACCCTTTTTGTTTGAGAGCTTTTGATATCTATGAAACCAGAGGAGTTATCGAACTTGCATCTTGGTTGGTACATATATATATATATATATATATATATATATATATATATATATATATATATATATATATATATATATACAATATATATTAAACATAGTGGTCTACTAAAAGGAGGTTGTAAACGAGGTATAATCGTCGGTCCATCAGCTTGCGGAAAAACAAACGTTGTGATTACCTTATTAGAACATCCAAATGGTTTACGTTTTGAAAATGTTTATGTATACTGCAAATCTTTATGTTAACCCAAACACCAGTACCTACGAAATTTACTTGCACCTTTAAATAATATCGGGTATTTCGAATACAGTGATAACAGTGACGTTATATCCCCTAGTGATTCACGTAAAAATTCAATAATTATTTTTGATGATGTAGCATGCCATAAACAGAATGGAATAAAGAATCATTTCAGTTTTGATAGACACCATAACAATGATTGTTTCTATCTGTGCCAAACGTATACTTCTATTCCAAAACAGCTTATACGTGATAATGCGAATCTACTAGTTCTGTTTCAACAAGATAGCACCAATTTTAAGCATGTGTATGATGATCACGTTAATGTAGATATGACATTTGATAGATTTAAGGACTTGTTTCTGTTGCTGGTGTGACAAATTTGGATTTCTTGTGATTGATAAAGAGTGTGATGTTAATGCAGGTCGTTTCCGTAAGGGATTTGACTGTTACATTGCATTATAAATACTACACTTGATATGTAAACATGCAGTAGTAATGGAGGAGCGCTTAGTACAAGACATTTTGCGACCTCGCAAGAGTGTGCAACAAAAATATGCTAGTTTAAAGGGAGATACTGCACTTACAGAACGTGCAATGGAGGCGCACTTTAAACCAATAACACAACCATTGATTACTAAACAAGATGGTTCTCTCGTCAAAGCTGAACCATTTACATCAGAATTCGGAAAAACTGAGCCTGTTGCACATGAAAAGGAAGTTTTTTTACATCATACGCCTAAAACATCTGGAACTCGGAAGGCACCACGTATTCTTGTTCCTGACGCCATTCCACAAGTTTTAGAGGAAACTGTGATTGCTGATACCACACATGATGACGAGAGGAGATTCCTACTTTATAACAATTGAAATCAGAACTGTTAGCTGCTGGATCTTAACCGTCCTTTGAAGAGTACCTTAGTCAGTATGAAGAATGAGGCGAAATATTATTTGGAAGGTATATTTAGAGATCCCGAAGACGAGTATGATTTAACATACGGTGTACACTTTCTTCCCGAAAAAGGGAAATCTTTTATTGGTGATGCTGAACTAGACTTTGTTGGAGAAAATCATTAGACTATGATGCAACTCCGGGATTATATGAGCTACTATTTAAAATAGCTCCCTCCGGATACAAAAAGAGTGATCTACAACAATATAATGACATTTTGCGCCGCACAAATGCTGCTCGGCGTAATTATAACCCAGATGACCAAATCCAAGGAACTAATGGTAGGAAATACATTGAGATCATTAAACCATTACTTCACCCTAAAAAACGACCCGCTACATCAGCTATTGAACCTCCTGCCACAAGGTCTCGCACAACTTCTATCCCCAAAAGAGGGGGTGGAATGCAACTATTACGATATAATAACAAAGCGATCGAGTTTGTACCTTGGAATAATCCGAATAAATTAGTGGAATGGTTGCGGGAGTTATTGGGATCAATGTCGGCAGGAATACTACAATCAGCGATAATATATATATATATATATATATATATATATATATATATATATATATATATATATATATATATATATATATATATATATATATATATATATATATATATATGACGAATACGTAAAGCGAAAGTAATAAAGTAGGATCTCTGGTTATAAACCTATTACTATATTCATTTCATTTCATTGTTACAACGACCATCACTATAGATACTAATACATATCCAGCACTGATGTGAATAGATAAATCTAGTGGACACCTTTCTATAACAAATGCAGTAATCTACATCTACTTTTAACGTATAGACTATGTGCAGCCACGACCCGGAAGCGAGATGACGCACGTATAAAGCCAAAAAACCCCACGGAAATAAGATGGCGCCCTTTACAAGGTTTTTAGGGTTTTACACTTCTGACTCCTTCACCAGCGGATAGAAGGTTAAAATTTTGCCGAGATGGAAGACATCCTTGGGGAACTGCACAAGAACAAATTTGCCTGGAATTATATTTTCTTTATTGATGTCTTTCATAATATCTGCTTAGGGTTCTTCGGGAATCAAGTCTTATACTTCGGACTCGTCTCCATATTCGATATTTCCATCTTTACTTGTTTCTGAAGAAGATAGTGAAGTATCTATTTTCTTTATTGTTTCTGCCTTCCTCCTTTTTCCTTTTGGTTTTCTCTGGTGTGCTATTTATGACTGCGCGTCGGCCTTTCTGTCTGAGTTTTCTTACTTGCTTTCTAAGTCCAGCTTTAGGAAATCCTCTTATTGAGCTAGGTGAAATAAAGTACTTTGCGGGTTTGGGACTTTGGAACACTTATCCAATATTGGTGGAGGTGTGACTTGTCGCTGGACGCTACCGTCAGTATCTGCACATAAATTATCCAACAAATAACTGCATCTTTAAGTCCCAAGGTGTTGTTTCGTACACCGTATCTTCAATAAAACCCCACATAGAGAAGATTCAGTGAACGTGGAGGCCAGTTTATAAGCCCATTGTTACCAATCAAATAATTCGGTTTTAAGTTATTTACAAAATGAATACATGGACGGTCGCGGAGTGCTGGTACGCCTTCTTGTTGAAAATAAACAAAATTTATACGTCAAGTAGCTGTCGCCTGACTCATGTAAATAATCTGTTAAAAAATTTAAATAGATGGTGCCTGCAAATGCCCGTCAAAGAAAAAGGGACCAACCACTTTTGGATCCAGTGTTCCTAGCCAAACGTTGATACCAAACCTTTCTTGAAATGCTGTTTTGCGGTGGAAATGTTTATTTACCCGCGTCCAACGATTATAAATGTTTCTGTTAAACCAACCATTATTGCAGAATCTGTCGTTTGCAGATTTTGAAGCTTTTCGGCAGCGGAAAGGTCGAAATTTATTCCGACGTAAAACTCTTCTCTCTCAATCTCTCTTAGAGAAACATCTTGATTAACCACTGAATGCTAAAATCAACATTATTTCGTGGATTGTAAAAAATCGTTTGGCCCTAATTAAAATAATGTAATGTTTACCTAATACACTTAATTCCTCTTTACCACGGGCTGCTGTAACAGTTGCTTCCCTTTTTTGTGGCTTATCGAAAGAACCATAGAAAACATTTTTAAAATTTTAATTTGAAATGACAGAAATACGAATTCACATAACTTTCATTCAACAAATCTGACTTTAATGTGACAAATAAACAAGTTACGCTCTTCAATTGTTTTCTAAGCGTCCTTTGCAAATATTGAAATATAGCGTTTTTGAATTAATGGGGGCCGTTTTGAGCACCTTGAATGAATAATATTGTGCAATAAACATTTTTGTTATTAGTTTTAAGAACCTTTTGGCTGGCTTCTTTATGATATATTATGTTAACTCTCTGTAGTATTTAATTATTGTTAATACGAATTGTTATTCGCGTTCAAATGTCAAATGCACTTGTTTTCACTTCTAGACATAAAAAAACGTAGGTTTAAGATGTTTCTACAAACTAAACTTATGGTACAGGACTGTACTAAAGGCTCAATAGCAAAAAATTCTAATAACATATTTCTTGGTAGCGAAACGTCGGAAAATGTATAGTTGTGGCACATAGTGAATTTAAAATTAAATTGCCTTTACCACGGTGATTTAAAAAAACCAGGTACGTATTAAAAAAAAGTTGGTATTGTTATTTGAAACGTCAAACGTAATTCCGAATTTGTAATACGCTTGTTGTGTAGATATTGAAATACTAACAAATTTATGTATAAAACTTTTTTTGATCAGTTTGATAGTTTTCGAAATAGTATCGAATAAAAATTTTGCACGTTTTCACATTTTACCTAATATCTCGAAAACTACACACAATTTGGCAACTCTGTAAACAGCATATTAAAAGGCTTCAAATAGTACAATTTTTTTCTAACTTAATCGAACTTGGAAGTTTTACCGTTACAAGATAGAAATAGAGACCTATGGTATTTGGACCACCCGGTATATCTGAATGCATTTTTTGTTGTCTCTGTGTATTCCTCGTAAGTAAAATTCATTTAATAAAACCACGTTTATGATGAAATTTGTTCAATTCCATAACTAATTGCGGTTTTTATTATCGATGTCCAATAACCCGCGCACACATCGATATTCCGGCCGATCCTTGCATTTAATTGTGGTGGCATGAATATACTAACATATTGTGAAAATAGTATTAATCTTTTATTATTTAGTAGATTCTGAATTTAAGGATATGCAAAAGCACAGAACTTGAAATTGGTTTTTTAAAGTAACAGTACAATTTCGACGATCCAGAAAAATACAATCACTTTAATAAACGTAATAAAAATGGCATTAACCCTCATTTAATGGCAAGCGCTTTTAAAGAGCACGGCGGCGATAAGTCGATCGTTTGCCTAAAAATCATCGTTAGAGTAAACAGAAACGAGTATTTGCATGCGTAAATTATACAGATATAGGTACATTGATTAATTTTGATATAACTTTTTTTTTATTTTCATGCACATTCTTACTTACCGTCTTTTATTTTATTTTTATTATTTAAATGCATCACCCATCACATTATTAATGAATCTACTTGGATAAAAAACTTGTTTAAACGAAGAGTACAAAAAAATTTTATGGATTTATAAACTAGCTTTTCTCATTGAATTTCAAGCAGCCTGTCCATATTTTTACGTATTATGTTTACTATTATGTATTTATTATGTTTTAACTATACGTAACTGGCATAATTTTAGTATTATTTGAAACCTAAAACCTACGTTATAACTAGAACTTTGGCCACGAAATTAAAAATCAAAACGAATGCTATACATACGCGATGTATTATCACGTTGACTAATAGAAATAATGCGCAGTAATCATAATTCTAATCGTTCAGCTTTCCTCTGACTGCTTTTAAAGATATCTAAAACAACGAACAACGAACCTCTCTATTATTTGTAGGAGAAATAATAAAGCCTCTCTTTGATTCTATTTAATAAAATCGAAAATGTAGTATCTCCTTTTGTTTTCGACTTATTGCCAAACGTCGATATTTCTACACTTTTTCAAGGTCTTATACCTCGCTTAATACTATTACACTGATATATTTCGTCAACGTTATTATACATTGGGAAGTGCCGAATTCAGTGGCGTACTTAGAATTTTTCTTCCAAATATTTTTTGCACAAGACGGTGCACCAGCCCATAATGCTTTGGAGGTGAAGCTTTACTTAGACAACCATTTCCCAAATCGTTGGATTGCAACATTCAACCGGTTCGGTATTATTAGGGTTTTGATAAATTATGTTTTAAAAAAAAACCCAATAGGAAGAAATCCAATATTGACAGATCTGGATAACCTGGCGGCCATAACACAGAACCGAATGTTGCAATCCAAAGATTTAGGAAACGGTTTTCTAAGTAACTGAGAACATCTCAGTTATTTTTAGGAGAAACAATAAAAACCTGTCGTTGATTCTATCTACTTATATACATACAGTGTCCCATATCGTTGTATTAGTGGTTTTTAAGGATATCTTTGGTATTATCAAAGATAAGAGTGCAGTTTTTACATCACGTACTACTCTGTTGACCTAGATTTCATGGCAAAATCGAAAATTTAGTATCTTCTTTTGTTTTCGACTTATATCCAAGGTCTTATACCTCGCTTAATACTATTACACTGATATATTTCGTCAACGGGACTTATATATTGTGAAGTGCCGAATTCAGTGGCGTGCTCAGAATTTTTCTAGAGGTGCGGTTTTTTAGTAATAATATAAACTTGCATTTTCAAATGAGAATCATAGTTGGTTTGGCAACCATCAACTGCAGTTCATTCGTAGCTTTTCAAAAATATAAATATAGACATTCCTGAAACACATCTTCCAAATGTTTTTTTTTCAACAAGACTGAGTAACAACGAACCTCTTAATTATTTTTAGGAGAAACAATAAAAACCTATCTTTGATTCTATTTACTTATGTACGTACAGTATGCCCATTTCGTTGTTTTAGCGGTTTTTAAGGATATCTTTGTTATTGTCAAAGATAAGAGTTTGCAGTACCACTTCGTTGACCTAGATTTCACGACGAAATCGAATATTTAGTGTCTTCTTTTGTTTTTGACTTATAGCAAAGATCTTATACCTCGCTTAATACAATTACACTGATATATTTCGTGAACGATAATTATATATTGCGAAGTGCCAAATTCAGTGGCGTGCTTAGAATTTTTCTAGGGTGCGGTTTTTTAGTAACAATATAAACTTGTATTTTCCAAATGGGAATCATAGTTGGTTTGGCAACCATCAACTGCAGTTCTTTCTTAGCTTTTCAAAAATGTAAATATAGACAACACATCTTCCAAATGTTTTTTTTCAACAAGACTAAGTAACAGCGAACCTCTTAATTATTTTTAGCAAAAACAATAACAAACTATCTATGATTCTATTTACTTATGTACATAAAGTATGCCCATTTCGTTGTTTTAGTGGTTTTTAAGGATATCTTTGTTATTATCAAAGATAAAAGTTTGCAGTTTTTACATTCACGTACTACTTTGTTGACCTAGATTTCATGGCAAAATCGAATATTTAGTATCTTCTTTTGTTTTCGACTTATAGCCAAGATCTTATACCTCGCTTAATACTAATACTGATATATTTCGTCAACGGTACTGATATATTGGGAAGTGCCGAATTCAGTGGCGTGCTTAGAATTTTTCTAGTAGTTGCTGCTTTTTGGTAATAATATGAACTTGGATTTTTTTAAATGGGAATCATAGTTGGCTTAGCAACCATCAGCTGCAATTCTTTTACCTTTTCAAAAATGTAAATATAGACATTCTTGAAAAACATTGAAATATTTTTTTTCAACAGTCCCCACCCATAATGCTTTGGAAGTGAGGAATTACTTAGAAAACCGTTTCTTAAATCGTTGGATTGCAACATCCATCCGGTTCGGTATTATTACGGTTCTTATAAATTATGTATTTCAGAAAACCCCATAGGAAGAGATCAAGTATTAACAGATTTGGAGATCGTGGCGGCCATAACAACAAACCGGATGTTGCAATCCAATAATTTGGGAAACGGTTTTCTAAGTAATTCCTCGCTGCCAAAGCATTATGGGCTGGGGCACCGTTTTGTAGAAAGAAAATATTTGGAAAATGTTTTTCGGAAATGTCTATATTTATATTTTTGACAAGCTAAGAAAGGACTGCAGCTGATGTTTGCCAAGCCAATTATGATTCCCATTAAAAAAAATGCAAGTTTATATTATTACTCAAAAAACGCACCCCTAGAAAAATTCTAAGCACGACACTGAATTCGGCACTTCGCAATATTTAAGTACTGTTGACGAAGTATATCTGTATAATAGTATAAGCGAGGTATAGACCTTGAAGTGTAGAAATGTCGACGTTTGGATATAAGTAGAAAACATTGGAATCCATATGGATTTCATTTCCACATTAGCTTGCATTATTGGATTTTTCTGCTAGTGCGATGTGTGTGGCTTCTTAGAGTTTCCGGCGAGTTGTACTCTCGTCCTTTGCCACTATCTGTATGTTATCCTATTTGATACGGAGGTCTTTGTTCCAGACATGTTCGGCGATTCTTTATTTTTCTATTTCGCCCTTGCGGACGTTGTTCTTATCTTCCTGTGTTCTACTCTCTCCTATGTATGCTATGTATGGTTAGACTTATGAAAACGTTAACTTTCACGGCTATCAATCATAACTAAAATATCTTTTAGGTTATAATTGTGTAATTTTATGAATTTTTTTTACAAATTTAAATCTTTCGTTAATAATTACAGTTACCATCATCAGTAATAATTATAACTCAAAAAAATTTATTCAGTTGCAAAACAAATTTTGCGATCGTCCTGCTAAGCGAAAATAAAAATTTCTTATAAGAAGCGATTCCTCGAGGGATTCCTATATTAGTTCCGTCGTTGTAGAAACACTAAAAATGTCCAACAGATTTTAACTCTAAACATCTATTACAAAAATTGTCGTGGCTTTTGTTATAAATTAAAGGTATTTTATGAAAATGTATGTGAATTAACCAATGATATTGTATGTGAATCTTAGCTGTGTGTTTGTTATGAATCAGGAATTGTTCCCTTTCGTTCAAATAGGAAATTTTCTATAGTTGCATGTGTAATATTTGCTTACACAGAATTTTGTGTTTAAAGCTTCGCTCGGAAGCTTTTCTCTTGATTGGTATTTTTTATGCAAGAGCCTTACGTTCTTATACAGTCATTGTGGCCATGCCTTACGTGTCTATCTGATATTGTTATAAGTGAATTTGAACTATTCCTTGAAGCAGTCCTAGCTAACTTACCCACATTCATAGTAGGTAACTTAAAAAGTCCTTTATTTTATGCCAATTCGGCCAGCTATCGTAAATTGTCTTAAACAGATTTTGTGATGTGTTCCATTTGAACCAATTTAACTGTGTACTTAACCACTAAGAGGTGGTACCTATTAGTACAAATTGTGCTGCTATTGTAATAAACCAACAAACGTTGCCACTAGTTCCAGTTGATTCCTCTCAAACACATTTATTTAAAAATTATAACGCTTTTGCGTTCGGTGAACGGTTAGTTCTTAACAGAACTCTCTGATTTGAGCGGAATAGTAAATTTCGGAGGTGGAAATCGTGGTATAATCAGGTTTCTCGGGCGCCAATCTAGGTAAAGGCCTAGATTCCTCTTCGCAGCGAATTGATAGCGGGTCGCATAGCGTCAGCGAAGACGTCAGTTTACCAGGGTCTCCGAAGATTTACAGCGGCGCCGGTGCTCAGGACTTAGGTGTTTACAAAAATGACTAGTCGAGCAAAAGGGGAAAAAGGATCCTAATGCAGAGGTCGAAGGCAGCCGTTCCGCTAGCCGGATGATAATCAAAACTAAAACATTTAGTCTCTTGGTAAAAATAGCTGTTGGTCTTAACCAAAATTAACTTCGTTATCGTGGTTAAAGGGGATTAGCTAAATTAATATTCGAAAACAATATTTATAGAATCTTGGTAGAGAAAAAATAGTAATCGCGGTGCAATATATATATATATATATATATATATATATATATATATATATATATATATATATATATAGTTTTCGCCTCTGAGATAGACCTATAAGCTTCTAATGGAGGCAGCGAACGTCTTAACCGTATTATTTCGTTATGGCAGGTAAGATTACATGTGTGATTCTCTCACAGTACTTACATGATTTACGAATCGTATAAATGTAGAAGATAAAATATTTTGAATACATTCATGATGCTAATTTACTAATAGTAGTTTTTGAGTTACACGACTTTGCAGCGAGAACGTTGTAACAACCCATTTTGAGTTGTATTAAAATATACGGTAATTTACGTTCTTCGTTCATATAGTTGTAAATATAAGAGAATTTTAATTATTAATGATTTATAAGTTGTGGTAGGCAGCTTAATTTTCATTTTGGTGTAACTTAAGCGCATATCTTCTTAATATTTCGCACGATTTAGATCACATCGTGCGATTTATTTACCGATTTTTGGGACATTTGTTCTCAGGCAGATTATCTACTTTTATTGGGTTTACAATTTTCTATTGTTGCAATAGTAAAATTTAAGATAATCATTTTGAGTTTACCTTTGATCGTTATTTAACGTGAAATTTTCAAACTCTTAACCGTTGATAAGAAAACTAGTAATGCTTGTATACATTTTATTTTTTATTTGATTTAGTTATTCTGGTTTCCCTGAAATTGTTTCGAAATTCTAGCTTTTGACGATTCTTGATGTGTTTAGTGTATTATTCTTGGACGGTGCTTGAGGACTTCGGTTCGCCTCGTGTCGACTTATTTACGGAACGCTTTAGTTAGGGGTATGTTTAGTCTTGGACGACGTCTGTGGAACAACATAAAACCTAAATCTCGTGAAGGGTAGAGTGGCTTGTCTTGTTCTCTACGACGGAACATCCTGAGCTAATGTGCCATGGAAATAGTCGTATCTTGGATTTACCTATTTTAACTTACCGAACGTGACTGTGGTGGTTGTGTAGTGATGTACCTAGGAGGCTTGGTTTGAGACTACCGGGGAGGGGTTTGTCCGGAAGGATTTTAACTCTCGAGTGGAGTGGCATTTTGCCGTGATTTTTTATCGTTGCACCTGAAAACTGTTCCAGGGTTCCCCGCCCGCTGACCCTTCAGGTCATGGTTGGTTTCTGTTCTCCTTTACTTTAGCTTCAATTTTTGTTACCTGTTTTTCATTTTGCTCCTCTGATGGTGGTTTGCTTCACAAACCCCACCAGCTAAAGTTTTTTGCTTTATTTAAGATTTCGGTTCCTTTATTCTCGACTAGTGGCGTGTGCGGGTGGTAGCGCGTCATTAGCTTTTATGGTGTTGCGAGGGGTCTTTCCTGACCAACATTACCACATTTTCCGTACTTCTTCGTACACTTAGTACAGGATTTTGTTCTACTTAATCTTTTATTTAGCATTTTATTTAGATTTTAGGTATTACTGTTTACATTTTACTTGAGTTTTAATTAGTTTAACATTTCTTATTTCCTTAGATTTTAATAAATTCATTTATTAGCTTAGTGTTTGGAATCTCCACTTTGGTGATCTCCTAGTCAAAATTTTAGGAGGGGGTGTGTAACAACCCATTTTGAGTTGTATTAAAATATACTGTAATTTAGGTTCTTCGTTCATATAGTTGTAAATATAAGAAAAATTTTAATTATTAATGATTTATAAGTTGTGGTAGGCAGCTTAATTTGCATTTTGGTGTAACTTAAGTGCATATCTTCTTAAGGGTTTATGCTCCCACTTCTTTAAATTATTTTTTTGCTGCTTATATTTTCGCGCAACGCGTCATCATCTGACTTCCTAAGCGTCCATTTTTTTCATTTCTTGTGATACGCTGTTTGATGCAGGAAACCATTTTTGGGTTTCCACCTAAATTTTGTGAAAAGTGCTATTGATTTAATGGTAAGATATTTTTAACTCGTAATACTAAAATCTAAAACATTTGCTTTTTGCTAGCACTTTCATTTTTTATTGCTTTGACACTTTAATTTTACCACTTTTAGTTACGCATTTTATTATACTTTTACGTACGCTGTCATTTTATGATTGCGTTTTGCTTTTAATGCAGATCTAAATGTAGACCCCATTATTTATTTTGAACTTTCGAGAGAATGCAATAAACATTGGATTGGCCAAATTTCGTGAAGAGCAGTTTATAAGAAATAACATTCCATTTTGGTGAGGTTTACAACGTAAAGCATTGCTATTGCGATATATTCCGCAACAGTGATACAAGGATTACATCACCTTGGTTTGCATTTCCGTATTTATTTTTTTATAATACCAGGGGTCCTCAAGAAGATGTATTATATTTTGTAACTTCTTTAAATTATTTTCTTTCTGCTCATATTTTCGCGCAACGCGTCATCATCTGACTTCTTAAGCGTCCATTTTTTTTATTTCTTGTGATACGCTGTTTGATGCAGGAAGCCATTTTTGGGTTTCCACCTAAATTTTGTGAAAAGTGCCATTGATTTAATGATAAGATATTTTTAACCCGTAATACTAAAATCTAAAACATTTGCTTTTTGCAGGCACTTTCATTTTTTTTTACTTTGACACTTTAATTTTACCACTTTTAATTACGCATTTAATTCTACTTTTACGTACGCTTTCATTTTGTGATTGCGTTTTGCTTTTAATGCAGATCTAAATGTAGACCCCATTATTTATTTTGAACTTTCGAGAGAATGCAATAAACATTGGATTGCCCAAATTTCTTGAAGAGCAATTTATAAGAAATAAAATTCCATTTTGGTGAGGTTTACAACGTAAAGCATTGTTATTGCGATATATTGCGCAACAGTGATACAAGGATTACATCACCTTGGTTTGCATTTCCGCATTTATTTTTTTATAATACCAGGGGTTCTCAAGAAGATGGATTATATTTTGTAACAGGTATTTATAACCATTATTTAGTAATTTAAGGCTAATTTTAAGATATATTTTATTTAACCCTAAATTTAACTGTTAATAAACATAGTTTGTATATTTTTTATTTTTTTACATTTTGGTAAAATTTTTATTGTAAACCTCGGTTTAATTATTCCGAGCATAATTAAAAAATAACTTGTCGTCCGAGATCATTTTTATTAGTGTTACATGGCAGTTTCTATATTGATGTTAAGTGGAAATAACACAGCATAAATTGTGGTAATTAAGCAAAACAAAAGATTGAACTGACCTACTTTAATTTACCGACTGGGACAAAGGCATTATTTTTGGGAATGGTTTGTATCTCCAGTTAGTTTAACGATTTGTTACGAGAACATTTACATCCTTTCATTCACACCTATTAATTTATTAAAGCATCATTTATAACGTTTGTTTATTGTTTATGATTATGATGAAAGCTTTTAATGTTAACAATTTAGGAGAGATTTCACTTATTGATTGTTTTGCTTTTTTTAGATAATATAGAATTTCACTGATAAGAAATAATGTGAAGTAGAATTAGAGTAAATAAGGTTGATGAGCTATCAGCTGATCTTTTAGCACGTCATTTTATTTCGATTAAGTGCAAATATTTTGAAACTTTTACAGGAAGCACCAGTCTTTTATTTTGCCGATTCACCTGGTTTATGCGACGTAAAGTAAGCTTATCTTTTACGAATTATACAACATGCAAATTAACACCACGTCCACTTCTAACTACTAAGCTATCGGTACCCCTTCCCTTACTGACACTGACACTTTCTCGCGTAACAATCATTGCCGCCCAATGAAAAGTGGGCACAAACTTCGCAACGTTGGCCGTGCAGACAAAAGACGATGTACAGCGTGTTACGCAAAAATATCAGAAGAGCAAGGGAGGCAAGCAGCCAACACGACATTAAGGTGTGATGCCTGTGAAAAATTCTATTGCCTTTGGCTGCGTACTAAATTTTCGATTTTGCCATGAAATCTAGGTCAACAAAGTACGTGGATGTAAAAACTGCAAACTTCCATCTTTGATAATAACAAAGATATTTTTAAAAACAACGAAATCAGGACAAACGGTACTTAACCTAAATTAATTGTTCTTACTATACCCCTACATAACTATAAGCTTAGTTAAAGAGAATTGCCCAAAATTATTGAAAAAAGTTAAATTATTTAGCTAAAAGTAGAAATGTGATCTTGTTTAGATTATTTTTAATGCAAAAGGAATTGTAATTAACCAGTATCTCCGTTACGAATGTAATAAATTAAATATAAAGCTGTCTCTTAATTTATTTTGTAATTGAAAAGTACTTTTAAGGTTACAGTTTGTTACAGTACTCATTTTTTAATATTATTTAGAGTAAAACAAACATATAAAGGATTTTTAAGGATTATTGCAAATCGTTACGTAGAGCTTAGCATTGTGAAAGTCTTGCTAACTCCGATGGAAGGCGGATAAGAGCAATATCTTAGAAATGTGCTTTAAACACTAATGTACAATAAACGTCCAATTGACAATTTATTATATTTATCTTTCCAACCGATTGCATAATTGAAGAACAAACTTTTTGTATTATTATAACATTAAAATAAATGTGATGTCCTTCTACAAATTAAAAATGTATAACAAAATGGATTGCTTATAATAAAATATGGGCATACTGGGCTACCTAAACGTAGGTCTGAACTCTGGGATACATAAATATAGATACTAACTCATCTGTGAAAACGAACTCTAAATAATTGATTGTTCAGTAACACATTTCAGAAGCAGCTTTCGTAGTTTTTATTGTTTCTCAGCTGTAGATTTATGGTTCTCTTGCACCTCATTTCTTATGTAAAAAAAATACGCTTTACGCGTTAAATGCCTAGAAAAAATTATTTATATTGCATTTTTTTAATAGTTAAAGTGTAATTCATTTATGCAATACCAATCTTTTTAATCATTTCAAATAAAAACATTTCACATTTAATGCATTGAATAAAACACTTCTGTTCCCATTTACGTAATTGCAAAATTTCGTTTTGACCTAATAATGGATTTCGCTTATCTCTGCTTCTACTGATTTCGGTATAGAAGCGAAATTTCTAACAAAACACTAAAGCGTAGTTTGAAATTGAGCACACCTAGTTTCCATTAATGGACTTCCATGATACTTGATCAAGTGATATTACAGATAGTGCTTATACCCATTATTGCCTAAATTAGAAGGTATACTTTATCTAATCTTACCTTATAGCTTTGGTTGAACTCGCTAATGTATTAATCTGAAACAAACAATTATATCACTTATGATACCATAAGAATAAAATTGAATCATATAACGTCGTTGTATTAAAAGAGAATAAAATTTTTAATCACGAATATAAAAATTACACGGAAGTCTGGAGATGAAGTGCTTGTTACTGATAAAAAACATAAAAGAAAATAATTCGTGTTCCATTTTAGATACGTTTTAAATTTTCATTCGTAAATACGGATTGCTGTGTTATTACTTTTATCATAAATGAAATTAAGATTTAATTTATTCGCAGGATAAATTTTACGAACGTTATTAGCTTTATATATATATATATATATATATATATATATATATATATATATATATATATATATATATATTGAAAATCGGTCCTTGTGGCACCGTGAAACTAATCGTCGACGATTCAATTTTTAGAAATTTATAAATTGTAATAAATTATAAATTTATACTTTGAAAAATCTAAAAAAATTAAACATCCTGGAAATCTAGTTAATCTTATAATTTTCTATGATGGAAAATTGAAGGTAATAAACATATCTCTCATTTCCTTGCTTATACTTTTAAATATGTCCACATGTTAAAATGTTTTCTTGTATTTTCAATAGTGAGTTTCTCGAAAACTGTGGCACAAATACTGGTCAATAGAGCAGCAGTATTAGTAGCATTTTCTTTTTTGAATCATCTTTTTATCTTTATTAGAGGGTTTTGTCTTTATATGATTTTTTTACTAAAAAATTAAAAAAACATTATCTAGCATCCTTTCCTTAAGGTAAAAGACATTTTACATTATGTTAAGATTTTGAAATGTTAATTATGTTATTTTGGAGTTAGTTTAGCCACTTAAACGTTTGTTAAGTTGTAAGTGTTTCTTAAATTTATGGTTTAAAAATGAATGCAAATCGCAATGTATCTGAAGCTGAATGTGCGGTAGTTGTTGCGTTTTATCATGATGGATATACTCAAATGCAGTTAGCTCAGCGGTTTCTCAGGCAACCATTTTTCGTGTTTTAAAGCGACTTAGGGAAACTGGAGGAAACACGAGAAGATGTGGACAAGGTCGTTCCCAACTAACTGATCACACGCAAGACCGTTATATACGTTTACTGGCTATTAGAACAAGGTTGACGGACAGTACATTATTACACCGCCAATTTATAGAACGCTACAATTTTCCAATAACTCAAAGTACAGTAACAAGAAGACTTGCTGAAAATCAAATAAGGCCCTATAAGGCTGCCACTAGTCCAACACTTACCAGAGAACATAGACGACAACGCTTAGACTTTGCTCTTGAACACCAGAATTGGCAAGAGGAGGACTCGGTCAACGTATTGTTTTCAGACGAGTCTAGATTTTGTCTTTTTAGTAATAACAGACATAATATGGTGAACAAGAGACCAGGAGAAAGATACGCTCATTGCAACTTTGTACCTACTGTGAACTATTGTGGTGGGTCAGTTACAGTATGGGGTGGCATTTCTATAGAAAACCGAATTGAGCTGGTGATAATAAATCAAGGACGATTGACAGGTCAGAGATAAGTAAGAGATATTCTGGAACCACAAGTTGTGCGCCATGCGTTATTCGCGGGGAAGAATTGATTTTATGCACCATAATGACCGACTGCATATTGCTGAAGTGGTACACATTTTCCTCGAAGAAGTAGGTATTGAAGTTATAAATTGGCCACCACGGTGCCCTAACCTGAACCTAATTGAACAATTATGGGATAGAATGGGCAGAAAAATTGGGACCCTAGAATGATCAGCAGCAGATTTAAACGAGCTCGGAGTGAGGCTGAGTGAGATTTAGCAACAATTCTCTCAAGAAGGGATACGAGAGCTGATTATAAGTATGCCGTGACGTTGTTAAGGTATCAATGCTGCAAGAGGTGGTAATACCTGCTACTAATGACTCGTTATATGACTGTATTGTATAGACTTTGTTAATATTTTTGGATTTTTGTAAATTAGTTTTAGAGATTAGTCTCAAACATTACGGTAGAAGTTCACAATAACCTCAGTAACTTCTTTAATAATAAAGATAAAAAGGCGATTTAAAAAAAATTACTACTAATAAACGGCTATATTGAATAGTTTTTGTAGAAAGCTGGTGAAAAGACTAGCTCACTACTCAGGGTGTTACAAAATTTGCCCTAAAATTTCCTTTAAAGGGAATCACCTTGTATATGAATAAAATTAATTTTGGAGCTAATCGACAGTCACTTGGCTGAATTGCCAGTACTATGATCTACAATTTGAAAAAAGGTAGTCAAAATTGATTAAAAGGTTCCAAAAATATTCACCATTAAAGTTTAATTAGAATTTAAATTATTCGCTAATTTTGACGAGAAGTGTATGTTTCATTAATATTTATAGTATACTTGTTAATTAAGCCACAGAACCTCTTTCTCGATGGGTTGATGTGCATCTTGTATTAGGATTAAATCCAGAAATTTTGTTGGTAGGAGGTCCATAACTGTTCGCTGTGATAGATTCTTAACAAGCCAAAATTTCAGTAATGTATTTGTATGTTCAACGAAAAAATAGGAAATGACTTAAAAATATTAGTTAGTGATGTAAATCTTAAGAGTTACGAAACCTGGGCTTAGAAATGGACAATAACCTACGATTTCAAGAACATGTTACTAAATGTGTTAATAAATCGTACTCTAGTTTAAAAATGTTATTTCTTCATCGCTATATACTTTCGCAAGCATTAAAGTTACAATTAACCGAGTTACTCGTATTAGGTAAGTTTAATTTTTGTGATGTAGTATACGATCCATCCCTTGCAAGTACAGAAAACATCGTATTCGAAGAGTTTACGCTTTGTTTATGGGATAAGGAAATATCAATCCATTACTCACAAATTAAACAATGCTAATTGGCTAAACATGGATAACAGAAGAGTACTTCATACCGCAGTATTTTACCATTCAATCGTTTATAATGAAGGTCCACCATATTTGCACGAAAAAATCAGATATCGAAGCAACGTTCACAACGTAAACCTTAGATTTAAAGGGCTAACTTCGCCTCCATCTTTTCGAACACATATGCTTCTTTGATCATTTGCATATAACATCTATTCTTTATATAGTAAACTGTTACCGTCTCTCAAAAGCCAATCATCACTATCCAAACTTTAATTTTTGTGCAGACAACTGTTGTTAACATGGCAAGCATAATTCACCGTATTAATACAATTCAAATTTAAATTACGTATCTGCATATTATTCGTTTTGCACAAAGCTAGCCTTTATTTTTATCTCTTTCTGTTGTTATAATTTAGGGTTGAAACTTAGATCAGTTTTACTGACTTTTAACACTTTTTTTGCAATTCTAATCTATAATTTAAGTGCACGTTAATAGTAGCATTACTTTCCTATTTTTTTATTGCAAATAGTAAACATTATCTCATTAAGTACATCTGGGTCATTAAAATACATTAAACTTGTTGAAAGAAATTTAAAGAATTTGGTAATCTTTCAATATTTGTCGAAAACTATTTAAGAGATCTGTTCTTTTGTTTACTCTAATGACTATGTGATAAGCAATCAATAATGGAATAAAAGACAGGAAATTATAATTTCGTGTATTTGTTGAAATTTACTTAATTCTTTAGTTAATGATAGGCACAGATGCATGAGGTAATTGAATAGTAAAAATAACATAAACGATAACTACTTTAATTTTGGCTTGAAGTTTGTAAAATTGTATATATACAAGCAACAAATGACACAAATTGGTTATCTATTAATATTTATTTAAAACTACAAAATTCATATTTCTTATTTACCCCAATGATTGTAGTGAAATGAAAGCAAAGGAAAGGAAATTAATAGTCTTTAACCTTCGTAACACCTGAAAAACTTACGTGTCAATCCCGGTGGGGTACATTTGAACCCCAAAAATAAATTCAGAATAAAAGGCGTAAAAGACGATAATGTCAGCGCTAACTCAACAACATAACTGCAAACATTTACATTGCATAGTAAAGACTGCGTTCGGAAGAAAGTGGGGATTTCCCAGAATAATAATGTTTGTGGGTATTGGAATAACGTATTCCAGGTCTGAAAACTTTCATTATGTTACAGAAATGTAGATAAAAGTAATTTTTAGTTAAAATAAAGCTATAATTAGAAGCTACTGAAAACATAAAAACATAATATCTTCTTTTTATTAAATTAAATGGAAAAATTGAACGTTGGGGTACAAATGTATCCCGGCTGATATTACGAAGGTTAATGTTTATATAAATTTATTTCATACTACGGTTAAAGGTAAGAGAATTTCAAACTTTAGGCATACATTAGTGAACAAATTAAATCGTAAAATATCATAATTTAAATTTAATTTTATCTCAGAAGTTGTAAAATTGTATGTAAGCAAATCAAATTGCCGGAAAGTAGTGATCAAAGACAGGAAATGATTAATTTTTAAGATTTATTAAAATTTACTTAATACTTTAGTTAGAGAGCTTTGCCGACATATTTCAAATTTTAGGTATACATAGTCAATTACATAGTAAACGTAATGTAAGCGATAGATATTTACATTTAACTTAATCTTGAAGTTTGTAAAATTGTATGTATGCAAGCTAAAATGACAAAATAGACAATCTTTTAATCTTATTGAAAACCACCTATAATTAATATTTTTTTATTCTCCAATGATCATACTAAAATGAAAGTAAGTCATACTAAAAAGAAAAGGTTATATTAAAACTGATAACAGTAATGAAACAAAAGAAAAGAAATTACTCACCTTTAATATTTACTTAATACTATTGCTAAAGGTAAGAGAATTTCAAATTTTAGGTAAACATTGTTAAACAAATTAAAAAGTGAAATAACGTAAAAGATAACTATTCAAATTTAATTTTATCTTAAAAACTGTAAAATTATATGCATGCAAATTAAGCAAGTGGTACACAAAAAAAGAGGAAATCATTAATTTCTGTCACTTATTGAAACTTCCTTAATAATTTCGTTACTGATAAAATAGTTTTGCCGCCATTAAATTAGCTAATTTAATGTTAAAAATAACATAAACGACGGGTATTTAAATTTTATTTTATTAAAGACCTCAAATTGTGTGTATGCAAATTACAATTACCGAAAATTGAAAAGAATTTAAATATTTGGTTCTTATGTTTACTACAGTTTCAATAATCAACAAGTTATAATACAATGTGAAGGTTTTTTTAAAACTCGTAACACAGGTAGAATAAAGAAACGAATTTAATAGTCTCTGAAATCCATTGAAATCTTGATTACTTGATTATAAACGTGTTTTGTTGATCAACATCAAATTGTAGGCGTCCACAAATAACCTAATTAAGTAGTAATAGTAAAAACAGCGATATGTATTAAAATATAGTTTTTTAAGGAAAGTGGTCACATTTAACGAAAGAATGCAATTATTTCCTCTAGTCTAAACTTTTGTCACAAAGGACAAATTTTAAATATTTTTTCAAACGAAAGATATTATTTCCAGTAGTAAATGAATACAATGGGTCGGAAAAGGGGAGACCTGAAATAAACAACAACTGGTTGACCTTGTAACGGACGTGGTTTTAAGTGTATAGTGCGATAACATGAATGGAGCAACTAAGACCATTTCTTATAAAACGAACTGCCACCAAAATAATTGAGTTAATTAAGTTTCTTGGTTGAAATAAGTTGTTTTTAAAAACTTTATTTCAACACCACTAATACTAAACGCCTATATTGAACAACAATCAAACTTATTGACTAACCTAAATCTATGAGTACTGGAGCTGGGTAGCAACTTGGGGCTAGGTGTGACTTAACTAACTTTATATCTTTAAGTTTTCCTTTTATACTGCAACAATAAAAGGGGTGTTCCTTTCTCACAGGAACCTACACGTTTACATTACTTTGAGTTAGTTTTATCTTGAGTGGTTTCTTAGAAATGTTTATCTAAACAAAGTCTGTTCAATATGGATAATGGTCTTATTTAATCTATCTATTCAATTCCTCCCTTGCATCCTGTGAACATCATTTAATACAGAAGTGGACAGTATGTAGATGTACAATGTGTATTTTTGTGCTATGTGGGATTAAGGTCCAGTTGTATACGTATGGTTTACACCTCAGTTTAAAATTGACCTTAGACAGCAATCTCAAAAACGAATCACCGGTATCAGGCAGTCAAAGTTAAGTCTGCATCACCGCGTATTGGGTACCACCGATACAGACCTCTAAACTACTAGGACAATTCAATATAACGGTGTGAAACCTATTTGAAAGGCATAATGTTGTATGTTAACAGAATTTTGTGATGCAAAACAATACATGACCTTTCAACATTCAAAGTGGAAACTAAAAAAAATTAAATAATACAATTTTTCACGAAAATTATGAAACCTCTCTTGCTATATGTTCATAATGAGAATAAGCAACGTCGTCAAAGCGACAAGAATGATTTATGTACGAACGTTTAAACCTTTATAGTAGATACTGGCATTTATACACTAATTTTTTGAAGTAGTTTCCCTTTCAGATATTCGGAGTACCCTTTCAGAGATTAACAACTAAAATTTTTGTTTTTTTCAGATTGCTTTAAATACGCCATTTTATTTGAAATGCTTTTGAATGCATTAATTTTAGTACTTTGGTTATATTTTCTTAATTGGAAACATTTTAAAAAGAACCTTTTGGGCTAATTGGATTATCAAACCATATTTAATTGGAGCACGTTAAAGGGGATATTAATCGAAATGGTTTGATTGAAGTATTTTGGTTTGAATACTTTGCAAATAGTTTGATTGCAATACTCGATTACGTTAATCACCAATCTTGAATTTATTCTTAAGTGTTTATTTATTTAATTCTGATTTCACACCACTAAACTTTTAGTTCTATAATTACATATTTACATGTATACATTAAAGAGAATTAACCAGAGCAAATTACTAGTATATTTCTTTTACTATTGGATTGTATTCGTAACCGAGTTTGGTTACGATACCTAGGCATACTGCTTTATACAGATATTAGTTAATTTGTAATTGTTCAACCTATATACGTAATAAATGATTTTTGTTTCTTTACATACGATAACTGTTGAAATCCTTGTTATTGTACTCCAATCGAGAATATTTGTATGATTAGTATGTCATGTGCACAAAGATACAGATGCCTGAAATAGGTGTGACCTTTAAAATAACCGGAAGCTCAGTCTTTATAGAAAGCTACTGCATACGTGGGCGTGTGGCTGGTTTAGAAAACACAATAAAATTAAAAAAGTTTACCGCTTGGTTTCCTCTTGGATAGCTCTCGACCCAAGAAAAGGACGAACGCACAGTTACGACGATGGTCATAGTTAAAATAAGGAAAGGAATGCTGACTTGAACGAGTAAAAGTTAATTAAGGGTACGTGACATTAACACCTATAAGACAATGAAATAATGGTCGATCAAAACAGATCTTTCTTTATCTGGAGGCAAACAATACTGAACACGAAGCTTCACAGGTGAACTAAATCAAAGCACAGTATCGTGTCGTATCTGAATAAATTCCTCTTCCACAGGCCACATAACAAAAATCCCCAAATAAGTACCAAAAAATCTGGCCGTATAAGGAAACTTACTGTTGCCTGCAGCAATTCTTAACTCCGTATAACTTTCAATATAATAAGATATACTCACCCACAAAACTTTTTTTCTTGCTCACCCTGTATTTTGCAAATCACTGTATATTTTTACATATTTGGATAGCATGAGAAATTAACTTTAAAATACATTAGAATTGTTTTTGAAACTTTTATATAAAATATTAAAAAAACTAAAATAATAACTTTTTTTGTTATTTTGGGCAAAACCTGAAGCACTAAAAATATTTCTATATAACAGTTTAGCAGCTATACAGGATGGGAGTCTACTGAGTGGACGGAGGATTTCTCCTTAACTATTAGAGATATCAAAACCAGTTTAGGCGTGGTAATACACCCTATCATTGGACCTACATTCTAAAAATATTTAAGTATATGCAGGGCGATTGACAAAAATATGGTAACCCAAACCTGTGTTTTTAAATGGAACACCCTGAATATTGTTGAATTTTGGGATTCACTGTTACATTTAGAATAAAAGTATAGAAATTTGTATCTATATCACTAACCGTTCTGCAAATATTGTCACTTTAGTACCAAAATAGAGTTAACTTTGGAACCACGATGCGAGAGTTGTCACCACGATTTTGTCAATCTGTTTATACCACCGACTAATAATAATAGTCTACTAACAAACAAACTGCGAAATTTTTCGAAAACATGTAAAACTATACAACATGATTAACTTAAGCGAAATGTGATTTTTCTCTATTTTTTCAAATGCAACACCCTGTATATTTTTTCACATTTCGATTCCTCTTTGAAAAGTAGATACTAATTGATAATAGGTTTCATAACCATAAGACAGGCCCTTCTTGAGATATTGACGCTTTATTTGCGGATTTTCTATAAGAGATGCCAGAAGTTGAAACTCAATTTCATCATTTGGGCTTGTTTTTGCGCGCTTGGGATAACACACACTTCCAGAATTTATAAATGTCTCAGCTACATAAACGATTCTTTCCGCGGCTGTCTTCTCTCTGGGTATCGTTCACAGTACAAACGGGTAGCCAGCAAAGCATTTCTTTGAACTTCGCCATAAATAAAAATCATATCGACAATTTCTTCTTTGGAAAAATTCATTTTATACAAAAATTGACAAAACGACAATCCAAAAACACACAAACTAATGATAATTTAATGATTATACAAACGTCAAAACAATATATGCAATTGTTCCTCTTTATTACGAACGGCTAGACTACCTGATTTGTTTTGTTGAACTCTATTGTCACAGTAAATTTGTGTTTTAGAATATTGTTACGCATTGTGGTCCCAAAGTTAACTCTATTTTGGTACTAAAATGACGATATGCAGAACGGTTAGTGATACAGATCCAACCTTCTATATCTTTATTCTAAATGTAACAGTGAATCCAAAAATACAAAAATATACAGGGTGTTCCATTTAAAGACACATGTTTGGGTTGGCATAGTTTTGTCAATCATCCTCTATATACCTTAATATTTTTAGAATGTTGGTCCAACGATCGTTTATTACCACACCAAAATTGGTTTTGATAGTTAAGTAAATTGTGAGTGGGAGTGTGTGAGTGTGTGAGTATGTGAGTGTGAGTGTGTTTGTGAGTGTGGAGTGTGTGGTGTGTGAGTGTGGAGTGTGTGAGTGTGTGAGTGTGTGAGTGTGTGAGGTGTGTGAGTGTGTGAGTGTGTGAGTGTGTGAGTGTGTGAGTGTGTGAGGTGTGAGTGTGTGAGGTGTGTGAGTGTGTGGTGTGTGAGTGTGTGAGTGTGTGAGGTGTGAGTGTGAGTGTGTGAGTGTGGTGTGTGAGTGTGTGTGTGTGTGTGTGTGTGAGAGTGTGGTGTAAGTGAGTGAGTGTGTGAGTGTGTGAGTGTGTGAGTGTGTGAGTGTGGGTGTGTGAGTGTGTGTGTGTGAGAGTGTGAGTGTGATGAGTGAGTGTGTGTGTGTATGTGTTTGTGTGTGTGTGTGTGTGTGAGTGTGGTGGGTGTGTGGGTGTGTGAGTGTTTGAGTGTGTTGTGTGTGTGTGAGTGTGTGTGTGTGTGTGTGTGTGTGTGTGTGTGTGTGTGATTGTGAGTGTTTATGTGTGAGCGTGTGAGTGTGTGAGTGTGAGTGTGTGAGTGTGTGAGTGTGTGTGTGAGTGTGTGAGTGTGTGAGTGTGTGAGTGTGTGAGTGTGTGAGTGTGAGTGTGTGAGTGTGTAACAGTGAATCCAAAAATATACAGGGTGTTCCATTTAAAGACACATGTTTGGGTTGGCATAGTTTTGCCAATCATCCTCTATATACCTTAATATTTTTAGAATGTAGGTCCAACGATCGGTTATTACCACACCAAAATTGGTTTTGATAGTTCAGTAAATTGTGAGTGGGAGTGTGTGAGTGTGTGAGTATGTGAGTGTGAGTGTGTGAGTGTGTGAGTGTGTGAGTGTGAGTGTGTGAGTGTGTGAGTGTGTGAGTGTGTGAGTGTGAGTGTGTGAGTGTGTGAGTGTGTGAGTGTGAGTGTGTGAGTGTGATGTGTGGAGTGTGTGAGTGTGGGTGTGTGAGTGTGAGTGTGTGAGTGTGTGAGTGTGTGTGGTGTGTGAGTGTGTGATGTGTGAGGTGTGATGTGTGAGTGTGTGAGTGTGTGAGTGTGTGAGTGTGAGTGTGTGAGTGTGTGAGTGTGTGAGTGTGTGAGTGTGTGAGTGTGTGAGTGTGTGAGTGTGTGTGTGTGAGTGTGTGAGTGTGTGAGGTGTGAGTGTGTGAGTGTGTGAGTGTGTGAGTGTGTGAGTGTGTGAGTGTGTGAGTGTAGTGAGGTGAGAGTGAGTGTGTGTGTGAGTGTGTGAGTGTGTGTGTGTGAGTGTGTAGTGTGTGGTGTGTGAGTGTGTGAGTGCGTGAGTGTGTGTGTGTGTGTGAGTGTGTGAGTGTGATGTGTGAGTGTGTGAGTGTGTGAGTGTGTGAGTGTGTGAGTGTGTGAGTGTGTAAGTGTGTGTGTGTGAGTGTGGGAGTGTGTGTGTGTATGGACGTGTGCTAGTATCTAGGGTGACTCCAGGACCATTAGTGCTACGTACTTGCACTGTATTGATGCCTATTTCCTCTTTTCTGGAGCTGATATTGGAGCAGCAATCCAGAGACGCAGGTGGGGGTTTATTAGGTGATTCTTTTGTTTTTGCCATATGTTCAGAACAAATTGTATATTTCGAACATATGAAAATGCCGGTATATGGACTTTAAGGTTATAAATTAAACATTCTCTGCAATGCTTTTATGCGGCATGTAATTTGATGGCAAAAGTTGTTAAAGTGGAATTCGTGCATTCGTCAAACAATATCTGAATAACGATTAACTTTATAGGAAAATGCTCGAATATATTTTTGGAGACATGTGAATTTTACATAACCTTTTCTGATAAAGTTTCTGCATGCCAAGGCAAATAAGTCATAAGCATTTATGTAAAGGGGTACCGTTATGAAAGCCGACTTCCTTGGAATTTTTGTGTTAGCATATAGACGGGTATTAATTCATTTTCTTTTATTTCTATTTTTAAGTTAGAAGGTCGTGTGTTTTTAAACATTTTAAAATGTTAGAAAACAAATTAGACTTGAAAATTGCAGTTCTTGTGCAATAGGTTTTACGTCCAAAGGAATTTTTGCTCTTTTCAAGCGTGCCATAAAACAGCTACAATATTTAAATTACAACGTATTATTTTATTGATAGTAATTACTCTATTATTGGCAAAATTATCTATTACAGTTTTCTTTTACTTATAAAGGTCTTTCAATAATTTGATAATAATTAAATTCCACGTAGGCCCATAATCAAGGAATAAAAAATATTGAGTGAAGTGAAACGTCTTTAATTCAATTCGGTATGGATACCTACTTAGCATTTCAATGAGGGCCAAGTGAACATTTTAAAGTTATATGGATACAACTAAATGTAGCCGTATACAGTTTAATTTTCCAAGTGTAACATTTTTATTAATAGCACGCTCATAGTATATGTTAAAATAACGTTCACATTGAGCGTACTTATATGACAAAACTTGTTTCTAGTTTACATTTATATCCAACAAATGACCTCTTGTTAACGAATAAGTAATTATGTATTCCTTCTGGGTGCGTACGTAGTATTTAATGTACCCCAATTCCATTTGCAAATGTCTACTATGGCACAGGATTAAAGTAAATGATACTATCTTTGTCGTCATTGGGTTGGGTTGCTTGTCTGATTATATATTGCTCAAAATTTGTATACAAATTATTATTTACCACTCTCGAGGGATGGCAACCATTAGCATTCGTATGTAGATTATGTCCAAATTACCGTTAGACCGATTTTAGTACAGGCGTTTATTTGCAGGAACTGATTCTGGAATTAAATGTTTCGTACAAAAATTACCACCATAAATTTGTTATACTCAATTTAAATTGATAATAATGTCACGTTTACTGACCCTGAGGTGTAAACCTTATTTTATATAACATGAAGCATGTTGCTATATAATTTGTATCACGTATGTAGAATCTTAACTTCGAAGTATCCGACCTCAATAAACCATATAGTATTTTATTTTACAGTTTTAAAATATACGTCGTTTTGAAGATACCTTTTTAATGCAAGACGTAAATCTGAATGAACGATACTCCTGACTCGATTATACTTTGTACTCTATAGAAAACCGAAAAGAATTTCAATAGAGGTCTTTATTTAAATTTTTTGCTATGATTGTATTGAGACGTGTATGAATTGAATTTAGATTTAGAGACATTCTTATGCTTTTTAACGTCTAGAGTATTGAATTTGAGGTCACGTATAAATATTATCTTATTGAAAGTCAAGTAATGCAATAAAGTTATGTTATACTTTCTATCAGACTAAATGGGGAATACTAAACAACTTTAATCATATATTTGCAAAGGTATAGGCGTTATTTAAATATATAAAGAAAGGTATAGGTATATCATATATATCAAACAATTTTATACTTCAAAATTTATGTTTTGTAAGCCTGTCAAGAATGCATCCCGTATAAATGTTTAGCAATAAACACGAATAACAGTAGAATAGTGTCCAAGCTCCGGTCTAGTTTTTAATTCCAGCCCCTGGAGGGTAGGGAACTACAGACACGTTTAATGTATCTTATCTCATATTAATAGCCGGATTCTTTTCAGTCGACAATTTCCACCCTTGATGACATATTTATGCTCCTCACCCCGTGATTAGGACCCTTTTGGCAATATTAAGAGATTTTTTAAGTACCATAATTATGACGCCATAATTATCTCCTTCGCTTTCTGATTGGTCCATGGACCCTCCACAGACTCTGCGCTCTGATTGATCAATCAAATCCTACTGGATTAAATCAATCTGAATCAAATTAATCTCAAACAAATCAAATCAATCCCAATTAATCAAATTCAATTAATGAAATCAATTAATCACTCAGTGTATCTAACTGAGATTGATTTGATTGTTTTGGTTATTTGATTTTGATTAATTGATTTAAGCAATCAAACCAAACACATACAGAGAGTTTTAATTACGTCCCAATTTAAATCGCAAAGTAATATAGAAATAAATTCAAGATGCTGATCTGAATCGACTTCTATCAAAGCACATTTGGTTATTACCGGCAATAAAAAGATAAAGAGTTCTTAATACTGCGTTATAAGTAATACCACTTTCTAAGATTACATCTCATTTATCAGCAACATCCTCCTCCTTATCTTGTAGATCTTCAGTTACCTCTTCCTTCACCTCGGAGTTTTCGGTATCTGTACTAGCATTAACTCTTTATTTTACCCTGTGCTCTCCATTACACAGTCGCAATTTACACAACACTGTAGATGTATGGTTTAGAATAAGTTTGTTGATCGGATGGAAGTTTACAACAGGTTTAGAGCGAGATGAGATAGTATTAATGAGTGATTGATTCACTAATAATAAACCACTTGAATTTTCATCTCGACAAGCATATCAACCTAATGAACACTGTAATTAGGGAGCCAAAACAGTACAAAGCGGTGTATTTCTTATAATACGTTAACCTGCAGACACTCACGCACACACACCCACGCACGCACACATACGCGCGCACACAGACATACACACAAACACACACACACACACACACACACACACACACACACACACACACACACACACACACACACACACACACACACACACACACACACACACACACACACACACACACACACACACACACACACACACACACACAACACACACACACACACACACACACACACACAGACACACAGACACACAGACACACAGACACACAGACACACAACAGACACAGACACACAGACACACAGACACACAGACACACAGACACACACACGACACACAGACACACAGACACAGACACACAGACACACAGACACAGAACACACACAGACACACAGACACACAGACACAGACACGACACACAGACACAGACACACAGACACACAGACACACAGACACACAGACACACAGACACACAGACAACAGACACACAGACACACAGACACACAGACACACAGACACACAGACACAGACACAGACACACAGACACACAGACACACAGACACACAGACACACAGACACACAGACACACAGACACACAGACAACAGACACACAGACACACAGACACACAGACACACAGACACACAAGCACACAGACACACAGACACACAGACACAGACACACAGACACACAGACACACAGACACACAGACACACAGACACACAGACACACAGACACACAGACACACAGACACACAGACACATACACAACACACACACACACAGACACACAGACACACAGACACACAGACACACAGACACGACGACACACAGACACACGACACACGCAGACACACGGACACACGGACACACGGAACACGGACACACGGACACACGGACACACGGACACACGGACAACGGACACACGGACACACGGAGAACGGACACACGGACACACGGAACACGACACACAGACACACGACACAGACACACAGAGACACAGACACACAGACACACAGACACACAGACACACAGACACACAGACACACAGACAGACAGACACACAGACACACAGACACAGACACAGACACACAGACACACAGACACACAGACACACAGAACACAGACACAGACACACAGACACACAGACACACAGACACACAGACACACAGACACACAGACACACACAGACACAGACACAGACACATAGACACACAGACAGACAGACACACCTTTAAGTTGTACTACCAAATTAAAGGGTGGCGCTATTGCCAAGTTTTCCTTGTGTTTACAGTTAAATTAGTAATTATGCCTATGCAATGACAGCAGAGTTTTACCGGCATCGTGTATTATAGGTTAAAGTATATCTAAAATTAGTCACTGGGTTAAGATATAAATAAGGAAAGGGATGAAAACCATTTTAAAACAAGATATTAGAAACTAAAACTGGGGCGTGGCCGTGTATGCATATTTCTTATAACCCCCACTTACAAACTCTGTGATTCTCCTACCGACTCAGTAGACCACTTCGTCGGTCATATCGCCAAGAAAATCACCGACAGGTGGAGCCCACTCACCGGGCACATCACGGAGTCTGTATCAAAGTACAGAACCCGTTCAGCAAGCTTTTCCAGTACCAGGTTGTATAAGCTGCCAAGCCGACGTTGAGTATTGGGTGCTTCGACGCCACACTCGAGTATAAGTCAGTTTACTACCATAACTTCCTCGTTCACGTTTAAAATGGACTTGACCTCTTATTTTTAGACACAATTCAAGATGCAAGTCTAAAAAAACAGCTTCTACCAAAATATTACACATAGAAATAAGATTTTATACTGCAATTGTAAAATGCTGTTTTACTTTAATTTACAGTTTGAACAATTAATAATATGGTATCATCTACAAAAAAATCTCTAAAACGTTTTAGAAAGGTAATTATGAAATTAAGTGAAAGGTGAAAGAACCTTGAAAATGCAATTACGGTGTTAACCTCGTTTACGTGGCTTGTTTTTCCTGTTTAAACCTGTTCACGTAAAAAAACTTGGTAATTAGATTGCGCCTATAAAATCCGTTGAATTACGCTTTAATTTCATTTACAGTTCATGCGTTGTGTTAAAACTGTGTATCAATTCCTAAGCTTTTAAATATTTTTGAGAGTGCCTCGACGTCTGAAGTTGCACTTGTAACAATGTACTGTCACATTGTTGATAGTTGGTGGTGGAAGCATAACTGATGTTGATATAGGGCGTTTCCAGGGATTGCGTAATGCTGTGAAAAAAATTTGGTCTGAATTAATGTCTCTGGTAAGTAGCATTTCAACTTCCTTAAAATTTTGTGTTAATATTTTCTTTTATTATTCTAGGTACATGCTAAAGTGCAAAGTGGTTTCCGTGTTGGTCCATCATCGTTGGAAAACGTCCAACATGACGATGTAAGTGCCTAGAAATAATGTTAATAAAATACAACACTGTATTGTTTGCTGTACGCACCATCATATTTTAAATGTTATCGTAATTTTAAGCTAGTAATCTATGTATTGTTGTTTTAGAAACCGTCAAAATCCTTACCTGCCAATGATTTGTATTTTCTATTTCAGAGTACAGGCGGGGAGATGGTCTCAGAACCCTTATATGGTGGTAATGGTAATGGCGGAATTACTTCATAACACTTAGAGGATAATAAATACTTTAAATCAGTATTTACGGGTGAGAAGTACATTAAGAAGTTTAATAGAACTGCGAGGAGGGTTATGTTTCAATTTACAGATTCCGGTTCTAATCAAGCACCAATTACAAAGCTTAAGGTTAGCAACAATAAATTGTGTATTTTTAATCTGATTTATTTTATACTAAGATACATTTGCTAAAATTGTATTTTTGTTGCAGGACTCGTTAGATGAGTTGCTGGCAAAGGTATGTGCAGGATTTAATCCAGCGGGCCGGGTTGGAATGGTAGTGACTAATGACGATATCCCGGCCAAACCCTTAGGATTTTCGTTGCGCCGTGCAGATCAACTGAACTCCGCTGTAATGATGGCAACACTTGCAAATCTTGCAGAGTAATGAAACGTACGTGTAATGGTACGTTGAATTTGGAAGTAGACTGAGTTGTTTTTTCTGTGGGGTATGGTAGGAAACGTAGGACCGGCTTTAGTTTTTCTGAGTTTTACAGACGTAAATGAGGCATTATAACTATCAACAATAGCAATAATTTATGTTTAGGGCAGCAATTAGCGATGACGATAGCTGTAGTCGAGGAGGATCCTCAATTAACATACCTTAAAAAGGTCGTCCTATTATGGATCGTCGGACGCAGGAGTTATGGTCTGCCGCCTATGTTGATTTAAATAACGGTGGCAGTGTTGAACACATTCAACAATTTCAAGATTACCTAATTAATTACACGATAGTTGTGGAACCACATGTTAAGCCAATCAGTTAATTTTCAGCGACTAAGGAGCCCTAACCGCAAAGTTTTAAATTTTATTTTTGAAGACGCGCATTATAATGTAATTACTACTTTAACTGGTCCCTTTTCAACAAAGTATTTTTGTGAATTCTGTAGATGTAGAACCGATAACAACGAAGGTCATAAGAATTGCCCTTACATCTGCCTATGCTGTCATAGTGGTCCCTCATGGCCATCTGTTGACTATCGTTTGAGGTGAGTGTAATAGGGATTTCCGCGGAAACCATTGTCTACAGAACCATAAACTTAGTGGTCTCCCGGTGAGTGGACTCCACCTGTCGGTGATTTTCTTGGGGAAATGACCGATGAGGTGGAGGCCGACGGAGTCGGTAGTAGAATCACGGATTTCGTAAGTGGGAGTTCTAAGAATTATGCGTACAAGGTATTCTCTACACGTAAACATTGAATACATCAAGGTGTGTGAAACTAGGTGAATCACTATAAACTTCGAGGTGGATAATTTCAACACATTAAAGTCTTTAGTGTTAAATGGCATCGATTTGACCGTAAAATTGCTAGAACCCCTGCATATGAAGTTGTATCAAGGCCAGAAAGTGCAATAAACGTCTCAGAAAGGAGTATGGTATGACATGCTTCCTTACGGTTACGTGGCTCGCCACGTAAACGCATGCGAAACTCGCCAATAGTACCACTCGTATATTTGGGTTGGTAGCATTACTGGCTCGTGTATGTAATCTCAACGTATCATTAGAAACGCATTGCTTTGTATGGATTTTTTGTCTGCCCAATTACAGTGTTCAGTAGGTTGCATGTTGAAATGAAAATTCAAGTAGTTTATTGAATCAACTGTTCATCAGCACCGTCTCTTCTCGGTCTAAGCCTGTTGTAAAACTTTCACTGGATAAACACACACACGTACGCATGCACGCACGCACGCACGCACCCACACACCCACACACCCACACACACACACACACACACACACACACACTC